>JAIEZT010001390.1:27128658-27161158 GCA_019594935.1 Periophthalmus modestus | reverse complement strand
GGACAGTAGGTCTTGTCTGATGTGAGGAGCAGCACAGATGAGGGGCAAGCGACCCTTTGTCAGAGGTACAATGTTTTGCCCAGAACACCAATGTGTTTTCAAGTCAGACCTTTATTCATAAGTAGCCTAAAGCCTAATGTACAAAGAAGCCCAATTTATTTCTTGCTGCTTCCTGTCCCAATATTGAAGGTAAAAACTGCAAAAACCAAAAATGTTAATATAGGTCACAAGCTGCCACTGAAACAGTGGGTCTTGAAGCCAGACCAGTTGAGAACCACTGTGGTATAGGATTTAATGATAACCTGGTAAAGCGTGAGAAGGGTGGCCGAGCTGAGGTTGAGAGGGGATAGGTGTGGGCAACAAAGGTGGCGGTTTACCCAATCCAGCAGGTAACAAACTGCCCGCCTCGCCCTCAGTTTTACCTAAAGACAGAAAGAAGATTAAATGAGAAAAAAAAAACTTTTGCAAAACATGTCTCACCTGCTTGCTCCTGCCTGGACAGAACATACTCCGAGAGGGTGTCTAGCTCTTCTGGGTAGAGATGTACTCCTTCTGCTAAGAACATGAGTAGGCGGCGCACATCAGAAGGAACATAGTGGTGATTGCGTTTTTCTCTATCCAAATAATCATCCAGAATTTGGGAGGTCTCTGCTGCAATGTCGGCAGGGTCCTTTGAGGGGCGCTCTTCTGCAAGGCCTCGATTGTATTCTCCTACAACAAAGTCCAAAGCCTGATCTTTGGGCATGTTTCGATGGACTATAAAGAAATATGGGAAGGTTACTTCTTGGTTGTGAGCGGTGAAATAAATATTGCAACAAGTTGTACAGCACTATGGCCCTCATTTACGAAAATTCTGTACAGAGAAATTGGTGTGTATATTTGGTGTACGACCAAAAACAAAATTGACATGATCACATGGTGCGCCCAAATTGTATGGCAGGTCTGAGCTGGCGTACAACCCATTTCAAACAAACGCAGGAAAACAACTTAACTGTATGAAACATACTGCCCCTTAATCTGTTTGTTTTTATAATCAGTTAAGTTAAAAAAAAAGTTTAATTTTTTGAAGTTTAGCAACCAGTTTTTTTGCTAGTTTACTATTTTTGAGGCTATGTTGTTTAAACTAAATGATTCCTAAGTTATCATCATGAGCTCATTTAAATATAAAATCACAGCATGCGTAACTTCTGGCACAACTTTCTCCGCATCAGCCAGGGGCAGAAGCATTGAATTCGAGTAACAGCGGCAGTCAACAGCAGTCAAGACACTGAAGCACTCACGATAGCACGCTGTCCCTCCAGTCTGGACAGGCCTGGGGGTTCAGTCCTGTCCAGACTGCATCTTTGTGCAGAACCCGCGTTCTGACGAAAGCGAGGCTGCAGCAGAGCGCACTCTGGTCCAGATGGGCTTGTCAGGCGGCTCCATCTTCCGTGTGCCGTTTCCAGACGGGGAGAGTAAGACCAGTTCACAGTGACCTGGGCCCCTGTGGTCCCGTCCTACCCTCGTGCACTTGCTTGGTTCCAAGGTCAAAGCATTCGGACCATAACGCGGATCTTGTCTGGGAAATCAGATCTTGTTTTCAGTGGCGCCGTCCTCTACGTGCTGGTTCCATAAGAGTTAAGTTCATTGCACAGTGGAATAAGTTCGGGAACTACATTTAAATTAGTTTAAAACAGCGAAGCAAACATGTCAGGGGTGAGGGTACGCTCCATTAGTAAAAGGCTCTAAAATAATTTTTCAAGTGTCTTTGTAATCCTTCAGTCATCCAGGTCTGATACATAGTAAAAGCCAAAAGTTAAATCTATCAACTGGACAAAAACGTTGTACGAGTGAAGAGGTTTTGCTGCTCATCGAAGCCACTTCTTCAGTTCTGAAGTGAGCACCCACATTGACAACTTTAGCACCCCCTTAGCTTCTCCAACCAAAAATGTCTGGCACCGCCCCTGGAACCAGATCTGCTGAACCACCAGAGAGTGATTTGTAAGTTGAATTAATAAATAGCTATATTCAATAACAAATATAGGATATTTTGAGGGTTAAGATTTGTTTTTCTGCAATATCACATGCTCATACATACGGCCGGATCGGAGCACTGCGCACGGGTTGATAAATACCACACACCCTGTACCATATGCTAAAATGTACACCAAAATATACATAATTTTCACCGCAATGTTAGTAAATGAGGGCCAAAGGCTTTTGTCTTAGTTATTAAGACTAAATGGCTTGTAATATGTTCAAACCAAAAAGGCAGGTATTTTGGCAATGTTGATTATCCAGAAATGCTATAGAATGCCAAGGTATTTTATAGAATGTGTTGAGCTTTTAGGCAAAGTAGAAAATAAATGTGTCATTATCCATTTTGCCTTGGCATTCTATGCAATGCCTAGGCAATCTATAGAAGGCCCACTGCCCTTTGGCAAAGTGTGACAGATAGTTAAAATTCATCAGTAAAACCTAAAGCAGCTGACATAGTACACCAAAAGAGCATTAAGGGGTAAAGGCCAGATTTTCTCATCATTGCCTGAATGCCAGAACATTTATTCATTCCCTATTTGGTTTGTAACATACACAATCAAGTGAGCTTATGTTGTTTTATATCTGAAAACATGTGTCTGCAACACATTTTAACAATAATAAACACATTCAAATTAGTTAATTAGCCTATATTTGTATGCCTTTTAGTTACACTGTACAGTTTTTCCACTTCAGTTAAGGACTCAGATTTCTGAGTAACAGATTAATATTTGTCAATTACAATGTAGCTTTTTTTGTTCATTTGCACCAAAGCTCACCAAGGTGTTTTTTTTTTTTTTGTTTTTTTTATATATATTTTTTTTTTATAGGGGGTGAGATACAAACTGGAAATCCATCAGTGTCTTATCTCAGCCCTCAGTTTATAAATGTAACTACATACCCATCACTACTACTTTGAAGGCAAAAGGGCATTAATTAGTTTTAGTATGGGGTTCGGATTCAATGTATTATTTTGATACTAAATGTTCAATATATAAATGAAAGGAAATGATATCAAAAGAAAGCAATTCATAATTAAATAGTCTAAAATGTTTTTTAATTTGTTTTAAATCTTGTGGTATTTTAAAACTGCGCTGTATTTTCAATTGTTTTAGTTTGTATGAACGTTTTAAATGATGTGTGTCAAGTGAAATCACTGAAAACCAATTTCCCCAAAGGAAAAAAGAACATCTATTTTATTTTATTTTAATTTTATACTTGTGATTGCTGCATTTTATTCAATAAACAAACAATTAAGAATCTGTTAAACGGGTTATGTATTACATGTCAAGGATTAATGTTGAAATAAATTTGTATTTTAGTCTTTAAAACATTTTGATCTTTTGATCTTGATCAGTCAGCTGTCATGACCACACACCCCCACCAATCAAATGAAGGTAGTGGTTTACTATTTTAGATTAGATGGGTGTAACTTAGTTACTGTAATTCAGTTGCATTCAAGTAACGTAGTTGAGCAACGCATTACTGTGAAAATACAGGTACCAAGATAACACTTAGTTACCCACTGGCAAAACTACTGTAAGGTCACCACCTCAAAGGCAGACATAAGCTGCTTTAGCAGCATTGTGCAGATGTTACCTATTTCTATTGCTGATGTGATGCCATTTGAGACTGTCTGAACAGCTAATTTATTGTTCATCTCTATTTAAATGTCTCTAATAAAACATAAAAGCATAGTCATGTGTACAATATTACAAATAAGATAATCCCAAAGTAATGTAACTATGTTTCCTTCCTGAGACAGTAATTAAGTAGTGTAATACATTAAATTTTTAACTAATAATTGGTAACCGATTACTTTTTCAAAGTAACTTCTTACTTATTACCTCAGAGGAAAGAAAATATTTTTGGGTTAATAAAAATGTACATTTTATCAAAAAGTTATTAACTCTTCTTGTTGGGGACACTTACTTTTGAGAGATTGTGCAAATATGATTACTGTGCAGGAGCACAGTGCTATGTTTGTCTGCTCCAACAGAATACATAAGGGAGAGCCATCAGCTCGGATGTCCTGTAAGGCACGGGTCAGACCCGACTCCGCGTGAAGGTAGAGCATTTCCACGTACAGGCCACGCTCCTGCAAGCTTTGACCTAGTGATATGGAGTATTCCCTTTGAGAGGAAGAGAAACAGTTTTGTTAACATATTTTTCAACCGAACAGACGAGAGAAAGTGTATTGTGCTCGTGTTCTGCAATGAGAGAATTCTTTGTTTGATGTGTATGGTCTATTATGTATAACATATGCCTTTTAGTTATTGTTTGCATTAATGAGGCAGTATGTATGTGCTGTGCACAACTACTTGAAAGACCATTTACTGTAGTTCAAGTGTGCCAATAAAGAATTAAAGGATTCTGCCTTAAAGAATAAAAGGAAAATGTCAATGCAAGTTGCACTAAGGCGGTTAACTCTCTAGAGCATTGAACTGGTCAGTGAAGTAGCTGAGGGGGTCAGGTTTCATCTTATAAAAAATAAAGATGTATGTGATAATAGACTAGGGGTGAGACAATGAATCATAAAACACTAAATTATTTACAGGTTTAAGCCATTAGCCGTTTTCCCCTTTAAAGAGGGTTAGTTTTTTTTTATTTGGGTGGAGTAAGAACTGGTAATATGAGGAGCATTAGCTCCTTCACAGCAGGGCAGTATTGATGCAAGATTATTGGAGGGCTGGACATAAAAATAAAAAGTTATTGGCAGCATGAATTAAATTTGCTTTTAAAATCCAACATCTTCCTTTAATTATTTTCGTAATGCAAGTATTTCAATTTGTGATTTCTGCTTAGGGAGGGAGGGGATGTGAAAAAAAACTGGACAAATGCATGCCCAGTTCGTACAAAATTGTAATTTAAAAAGTATGAGTATATATTTCAGTGTTCAATTACTAGTGCACTGGGACTAAATTTGAATGCCCTTCAGTTTTCAGTTTTTTGTCAATGACACGACCTTGTAAAACTGAGGATAAGAACGATTTTCAGATTAGCTGGAACTGTGTAAAAGTAAAACAGTTATGACAAGGTGACCTCAACAAATGCGGAAATTGTTAACATTTTAAATATTGTAATGACAATATTTCTGCTGTACTTTTAGAAGAGGTTTCTATGTTTTTTTAACAGTACACATTTATAAATTATTGTTAAATTGCCTTTAAGTAATAAATAAAAGTATAGTGATTATTGAAATTACATACTTACCTACCCTACCCAACCTAAGGGATATTATACTATGAAGCAAGATAGTTTGCTAAAATGGGTTAGTCAAGCCCAAACCCAGGATTTCCTGTACAATTAAAGTGGCACTGTGGCACACCATGGTTAGATTATATAATAATCTAACCATGGTGTATATAATATAATATATACAGCAGAGCCCCAGACTAAAGTTTTATTAGACTAATGCACAATACCTACCGTATAGTCTGCAGATGAAGCAATGAGCAAAAATATATATTTTATATTAGGGATGCAGTAATATGAAATTGTTCAATACGGCATTCACAGTGCAATGCGCACATGTCTCTACTCCAGAGCAGATCAATTGTGCCATACACTTCACAGATGTGTAGGAAAACAGCTCCATAAATGCCTAACTGCTCTTTTTGAACAGTGTTCAAGTGTAGACAAAAAGAAGAAACATTTGATTTTGTTCTTATGGATTTCAATATTGTGATTGTGGCCCGTGTGTGTGTGTGTTTTTTATATATATATATATATATATATATACATACATACATACATACATACATACATACATACATACACACACACACACATATACATATACACACCCCTTAAGATCATCAATATCTCAATCTCTTTTTCTATCAGTCAACTTGTTGACTTAAGGTGTATTCGCTTACATTGCAAAGTGCAATATTTACACTTTTAGGATTCAATGGCAATAGTGTCAAGATGTGTGACTCTGATGGTAAAATGTTGAAATTGTGTCAACAGTATTGGAAAATATAAAGCACTGTTTTATTTTATTATTTATTTTTATAAATAGGACTTTGTTATTGTCAGTCTATTTCAGTTTTACTTTTGGTAGCGCATCAGGTGGGAAGAGCACCTCCATGATCATGTATTAAAACGCTTGACATTCCTGAAAAAGGTTTATTCTAAAAGGTCTTATTTAATGGTGCAATAATAATATGTCGTATAGTTTTTCATACTATTGTGTGTTGTGTGAGATAGACTGTGCCCACAACTAATTAATGGTAAGCAATTTGTCTTTCTAAGAACAAATATTAAAAAAAACAAAAAAACTAAATAGTGCAAGTCAGCTTAACATTTAACGTCAACAATGTGAACAAAGGTGCATTTGGCATTGGTGGGTGAAAAGTGTGAGCATAAGAGTATTGCAACTTGCTATAAACATAGTCGTGGAACACAGTATAAGCTTTAACAAAAGGAGAATATAAATCTAATATGGTGTGAAATTTCTAGTCATTTGATTTGAAGCACCGCAGAGATTGAATATTATTGTGTGATCAAAGGCCTAGGGAGTGTAAAAGGCCAGTGGAATTGACTGGCTATGAAAGTTTTTTTTGAAAATGTAATAAAGAGACCTGGCAAGAGCCAGATTGTCTTTACATTACTCACGGGCTTTTGTTGGTGACAGAAAGGATCACACAATCTGCTGGTTTCCTCTCCTCTTGTAACTGTTTGTAGAATTTCTGATACAATGCTTTGCGCCTATCTGATGGGGTGCCCTCCACTTTACCAGAAGGCATGGCAATCTTTGCTGCTGGATGGCCCACAAAGTAAATAAATTAGAGACAGAAAAACAAACATTAAAGATTAAAAAATATATATTTTAAAACGCCTGCCTTGTTCTTGACCTGAATATCCTTCGTAATTTACAGTTGGGTATGTTTGTGATTTCTCAAGCTCTTCATACCTGGAAATAATAAAAGCAAAAGAGAGAAACACGTCCATTTTAGTTGTCAATCTTTGGTCCTAAATATTTTTTCGTAGCATTCTCGGGGGAAAAAAATACAACTCGTAGCTGACCTATCCAGTCCATGTTTGTGCTCCTCGGCGCGGTCCTCTTTGCTGTGGTACGGCGCTGATCTTCTGAGAGCTCGACTTGCGTGAAAACTACAACAATTCAAAATCAACACGTTTAATATAGATTTGCACCAGTGTGGATTTTACTGCATGCGTCGTTGACATGACCATCTAAATATATCTTATGTAGCATATTTAGGGTACACTCTCTTTATACACAGTCAATGGGTTCGCCTAGCTCATGCTATTTGTGCAAATGACTAATGGTGATATTACCTGCCCGGTGATCGTCGAGGAAGTGGATGTGACCAGGTTTTAGACATTTTCGTAAACTGAGCAATTGTCAGGTTTTCAACAGCAGATTTTCTTTTTTTTTTTTTTTCTTTTTTTTTAGTTTGTTCGTGAATTGGAATGTTCTTGCAGAGGAGTCGCGCTGGTGAACTCGGGGCAAATCAGAAGAAAGCGTCTTTTTCTTCCTGGTTTCCGGCAGGTCTGTTTCACTGCTGCCCTCTACTGGTGTGGTTATTCAAACACGAAAACGTTTGATTGGCAACAAAAGGTCCTCTCTTGATTTCCAAACATCCACTACCATATTTCCAGGAAAGCGCAATCATTTAAATGAGAACTGAATGAAGCCTACCCATGTAAGACCAAAAAGTACACATTTGGGTAAGGTTTTAGGTCCCCACGGTGCGCAAATCTTATCTTCTTCGCGCATAACTTCATGATGATTTTCCAACAGCGACATGGTACCGACTGGACATTCTGAAGTGTGGAGGCACAAACCATAGATGTATTGAAATAAATCCATGATAGAGTGGCAGTTTTGTTTATTTCTTATAGACAGCAGTTTAAATTGGCGGTTTCAGTTGAGTTGTTTCGGTATGTTATAACTACACGTTTGTTTGACAGCTGCACGTGCAGTGTATGCATATTATTAAAATAACTCGTTCAAATATCCAACATGCCTGGATGCTTTAGGTCTGTGTTAATAAACACTTCGGGCGACAGACAGTAATACTCGGTATAATAAAGATAAATAAAAACCGCATGTGTTTGCTGTCGGCATGATTTGAGCTCCAGCACGCGGCTGCAGTCGTGAACGCGCCTCGGGGACGCGGTTGAGACAGTCGCCATTTTATTTTGAAAATCATTTTGAGCTGGAGCCACAGCGGTCGTTCATTTCATGAAGTTGGTTCAGTGAAACAAGAAGAAATGAATATTTAACTAACTTCATCATATGCACGGTGAGACTTGCTACATGTCCGCTAGTTCATATCTGCCGTTTTACTTTCCCTGACGCACCCCACTAAGATCTAAATGCAAGCCAACCGTTAGCTCGCAATCTGACTCGGGCTAATTGCTGAAAAGCAGCTGTCATTCTGGTCGCATCAAGAAACAATAACTGTAATATTGAGATTTCTCGTGGTCCGTGGGCTGGTTAATGTGCCCTGTGGTTGTGATTCCAATCTCTACTTGCCAGAGTGCAGTGGATAAGCTCCCTGTTTGGACGTAAACGGCTCCATAAAGTAGTCGGTGTTCATAGAAAAGAGCTAATGCTAACGAGCATTTTGCTAACAAGATCGCGCTGGTAGCTTTAGCAAACCTCGATGTGGTTAGCTGGGCCGCCCCAGGAGCGTATTTATCGCGCTTGATCACCAAATGTGTCTTAATTACATATATTTGACAAATATCATATCAAGAACCACTTCATAGTTTGTTTTTACACATTACAGCGTGTTGAAAGCAGCTCATGTAGCTAAGCTATATTAGCTTTAGCCCTCGCAACAATTTAGCTTTTTCATGATCGATTCTAGCTAACACTAAATGCAGTACGTACAGACACCGAAGCATATGTATATTTAATGATATTAAACTAAAAATATCAATAAAACGCATTGTGTTGGCTCATGGTGTCAATTAGTATTGTCAAATTGCAGCAATTATTCCTTTCGATGTTTAAATGTTTTCACTATTTAAATAAGTAATACAGTTGTTTTAATTTATCATACCTAATTGGACATATCATTTCCTTATACGTTCATGAAGGTAACTGTCATGTCTGAAAGCACTGGCAGTGAAACTGGTTTAAAAAAACGCCATACGTTTTAAATACGGCCATCTCAAGTTGTGGATAGAAGTACTAGGAGTAGCAGTAATTCATAATAAAGTATATTCTTCTTATTCCATCCAGATGCTGAACCTGGTTTTAAACTGAAGGACTGAAGAACTGGCCAACTGATAGAAGAGCCCATTTGGAAGCCAAATCTTTTTCAAACCTTTGGGGGGGGGGAGCAGAAGTAACCTATCACTGAAGTGACCAAAGGGGAATAATGGTGATTTTGCGCCGTGCTCGGCCGCCTGCTTCCGCCCCAACCAGCAATGAATCTTGACTCGCTCTCGCTGGCTTTGTCTCAAATCAGCTACCTGGTGGACAATTTAACAAAGAAAAACTACAAAGCCAGCCAGCAGGAAATACAGCATGTGAGTAGAAGACTAACTCGTATCCTGACCTAACATTAATGTTACACTCCTGCTTTACTGATTTAATTCATTTTCAGATTGTAAATCGTCACGGACCTGAGGCAGACAGGCATCTCTTACGCTGTCTCTTCTCCCATGTGGATTTCAGTGGCGATGGTAAAAGCAGTGGCAAAGACTTTCACCAGGTAATAGCTGCCGTCTTAACACAACGGGTCTATTGCTAAATGGTGATTGATTTATTGTATTAATTTTTTACTGCATCTAACTTATTTTACCAATTGAATACCTAAACATAACATTTGTATCACAACTGGCGTTTATCTTCACCTGCCTCTGTTTTCTCTACTTTGTCTCTTTCTTTGATTTTTAACTTGCCCAAGACACAGTTTCTGATCCAGGAGTGTGTGTCGCTGATATCAAAGCCAAACTTTATCTCAACTTTGTGTTACGCCATTGACAATCCCCTACACTACCAGAAGGTCAGTAGTAATTTTATCTCCCTTGTGTGGTTTATTGGAATGGCCTTCCTTTTAAGTACTTTTCAAAAGAATTAATGAAGTTAAATTATTCTTTAATATCAAAGTATATAAAATTTTATCTTATTTTTTCAGAGTTTGAAGCCATCAGCCCATTTATTTACTCAACTGAGTAAAGTTCTCAAGCTCAGCAAGGTTCAAGAGGTACGATTGTAATAAAGCTTCAAAATTTGAATTACATATTTATTGTTTTTATTTTTTTTTCCTCAGGTTATTTTTGGGCTTGCTTTGCTTAACTCCAGCAACGTAGATCTTCGTGGGTTTGGTAGGTTCTTGACTTTTTTTTAGTGTTCACATCTTATTTAAAAAAAAAAAAGTATACAAAGGCAATTGATAAGATGTCTTGTTCTATTGTACTCGGCGGCTTCTAAAGTTTTTTGGTATGGTATTTTTTTTTCTTCATTTAATACATCTTACACGATCGATGTCTTCCTCAGTTAGAAAGAGAAGTAGAAAAAATGTCAACACGATATATTGGGAAACTATTAAATCCCCCCCCATTTTTCTTAGCTGCACAATTCATCAAGCAGAAACTTCCAGACCTCCTGCGATCATACGTTGACGCTGATCTAGGAGGAAACCAGGAAGGTGGCTTCCAAGACATTGCTATAGAGGTCCTGCACCTACTGCTCTCCCATCTGCTGTTCGGTCAGAAGGGAGCCAGTGGAGTAGGGCAAGAGCAAATTGACGCCTTCCTCAAAACTCTTTGCCGAGGTATACTTGCAGGTTGCCATTATTCTAGAAGTTGAATAAAATTAGCTGTCTTTGCCCTTCATTCATTTGATATTTATTGTTGTTTTAGATTTCCCCCAGGAGCGCTGCCCTGTGGTGCTCGCACCACTGTTATACCCTGAAAAACGGGACATTCTCATGGACAGAATCTTGCCAGACTCGGGGGAGTTAGCCAAGACCATGATGGAAAATTCGCTTGCAGAATTTATGCAAGAAGTGGGCTATGGCTTCTGTGCCAGGTATGTTTAGTTTTTAGCAATAGCAAAGGGAATCCTTCTTGAGCAAAAGGATTTTTTTTTTTTTTTTTTAATTTATCCCCTTGTCAGTATCCATGCTTGAAAACCTGCATCTTGTTTTGTCTCCCAGTGTGGATGAATGCAGAAACATAATCCTCCAGTATGGGGTCAGAGAAGTGACAGCAAGCCAGGTGGCGAGGGTTTTAGGCATGATGGCCCGTACCCATTCTGGTCTTACTGATGGAATTCCCTTACAGGTGAGCTATTTGCTTGGTAACAAATTCTTTAAGTACATTACTGTACATTTGGGTTTCCTAATGACCAAGCAAATTATAAAATCCACTTAAATGTACACACTTTTTGCAGTCAATCTCTGCTCCAGGAGGTGGTATCTGGAGTGATGGGAAAGACAAGAATGATGGCTCTCAGGCACATACGTGGAATGTTGAGGTTCTGATTGACGTTGTAAAAGAAGTGGTATGTGATTTTTATTTTATCTTGTAAAAAAAAAAAAAAAAAACACAACAACTTTCCAATAATATAGATTATGGAGGACCCAACATTTCTGAATGGCAGTGGCAGAACTAATGAGCAAAAGCAAATTAATTATAAAATGTTTTTGTTATTTTTGTCAGTGGAGCTCTTATACGCAAGTCCAGTTGACTCCTGTGTGTGATACCTTGCTAAGATTTATTTTTGATTTTCTCAATCTTTTATGCACCTAGTTCTATCAAAAACAGCAACTAAGGACACTGTTGGTTAGCTTATAATGACTTATTACTTCTAAGGCAGTTTGTGAGTCAGTGTAGGTAAAATTAAAGTTAGGTTTAATGCATTTGTAACATACATACTTCTGTTTTTCCTCTTTAGAATCCCAAACTAAACTTCAAAGAGGTGACATACGAATTGGACCATCCAGGTTTTGTGATTCGTGATAGCAAAGGCCTCCATATTGTGGTGTATGGCATTCAGAGGGGATTGGGTCTTGAGGTCTTCCCTGTTGATCTCATCTATCGGCCATGGAAACATGCCGAGGGACAGGTGAAATTGCTTTGTCTGTGGAGTTACAGGTTTTAAAAGCTGTTTACTTACCCAGCATTAAATATGTGCCTTTAGTTGTCCTTCATACAACACTCCCTGATGAGCCCTGAAGTGTTCTGCTTTGCCGATTACCCCTGCCACACAGTTGCCATCGACATTCTTAAGGCACCACCTGAAGATGACAATAGGGAAATAGCCACCTGGTATATCTTGTACTTGAAAACATTGTTCTATTAAATGGAACTGTATGTAGAGTAATTCTCATATTTTCACAGGAAAAGCCTTGATCTTGTAGAAAGTCTTCTCAGACTTTCTGAAGTGGGTCACTATGAGCAGGTGAAGCAGTTGTTTACCTTCCCAATCAAGCACTGTCCAGACATGCTGGTGCTGGCACTGCTGCAGATCTCTACATCTTGGCATCAACTTCGGCATGAGCTCATTTCAACACTGATGCCCATCTTTTTGGGCAATCACCCCAATTCTGCCATAATCCTGCACTATGCCTGGCACGGACAAGTAAGTGTGCATGTTGTTTGTGCTTTATCAATAGGTACAATTCAACATTAAATTGTTTTCTAGGGACAGTCTCCTTCCATCCGACAACTTATTATGCATTCGATGGCTGAGTGGTACATGAGAGGAGAGCAGTATGATCAGGCAAAGCTGTCCCGTATCCTGGATGTGGCACAAGATTTGAAGGTTTGACACCAACTGTTACAATGTGTAAACAAAGGGCAATCTTTGCATAACTGTTTTGTTTCCCCCCAGTCTCTATCGATGCTGCTCAATGGTACCCCATTTGCCTTTGTTATTGACCTTGCTGCACTTGCCTCTCGCCGTGAATACCTCAAACTTGATAAATGGCTGACGGACAAGATCAGAGAGCATGGGGTAAATATAGGGATAATTGGATTTCCATTGCAGTTGTCTAATAATGTTTAATAATTTTCTTTTTCAGGAACCTTTTATCCAGGCATGTGTAACATTCCTTAAAAGGCGTTGCCCTTCCATTATGGGTGGTCTGGCCCCAGATAAGGATCAACCAAAAAGCGCCCAGTTACCCCCTGAAACACTGGCTACTATGTTGGCATGTCTGCAATCCTGTGCTGGGTAAAATGCCTCAATATTTTGTTATTTAAACTATGATCTAAATTGCTTTCAAGTCAACTACTTCCTTTAGGGTAACTTTCTTTTGAACTTTTAGGAGTGTGTCCCAAGAACTGTCTGAGACAATATTGACCATGGTTGCAAATTGCAGCAATGTCATGAATAAACCCAGACAGCCGCCTCCTGGCGTAATGAATAAAGCACGTGCCCCAAGCACCAGCAGTCTAGATGCCATCTCTCCAGTACAGGTCATTATAAATAAAATGCTTAAATTGTAAACTTATAGTACACTTTACAATTGATTTGCAAATGTTCTTCTACATAGATGGATTCTTTATCTGGAATGGGATCCCTCAGCTTGGGAGGCACTGCCACATCTCACACTCAAAGCATGCAAGGTTTCCCCACCTCATTAAGTTCAGCCTTTAGTAATCCCCAGTCTCCAGCAAAGGCCTTCCCACCACTGTCCAATCCCAACCCAAGTACCCCATTTGGTGGTATTGGCAGTCTGTCATCACAGCTTCCTGGCATGGATTCTGGTAAGATGCATTTTATATTTAAAAATTTTATCCTCTCTGCTATTAAGAAGATTTGAATAAATTGAATGCTACTTCCTGTTTGCTAGGTCCTCTGGGCTCCGGCATTGGCTCTGGCATAGGCTCCAGTTTGGGGATGCCAGCTGTTAGCACCGATCCCTTCAGCACCAGAAAGATGAGCACACCAGGCCTGAATCCACCAACGTTTCAGCAGAGTAAGATCAAGGCCTGTAAGTGGAGGTGGTCATGGTGTGACTGAGAGCCTGCCCAGCGCTGCTCACAACTGCATTTTCTCACAAATGGGAGAAAATTCTTGAGTAATGACTAAATAATGTTAGGAAATTTTGAGTAGTTAGACTTTTGTGAGGAAATGCAGGTCAGTCTTCCATTCACGTCTGCTTTTGCTTACAACCTCACTTGCCTTTGTGCACA
This sequence comes from Periophthalmus modestus, assembly GCA_019594935.1. Lineage (NCBI taxonomy): Eukaryota > Metazoa > Chordata > Actinopteri > Gobiiformes > Gobiidae > Periophthalmus > Periophthalmus modestus. The sequence goes on along the minus strand of JAIEZT010001390.1, from coordinate 27,147,010 downwards.
TGCATTGCATGGTAATGTCAAGTATGTTCATAATTGTTGATCACTGAAGTTTAATTTTGTCCTATTTTTTCCAGCTGATCTTTCTCAAGTCTGGCCTGAGGCAAATCAGAACTTTAGTAAGGAAATAGATGATGAAGCGAACAGCTACTTCCAGCGCATCTACAACCACCCACCTCACCCTACAATGTCTGTTGATGATGTACGTAGAAAAAAACAATGTTATTGTTGCATAAATAAGACTTTCTAAAATAAAATCATGAATGTGTATTCAAATTGAATCATTTATCTGTTATGTCTGAACAGGTCTTGGAGATGTTGCAGAGATTCAAAGATTCAACCATAAAACGAGAACGAGAGGTGTTCAATTGCATGCTGCGTAATTTGTTTGAGGAATACCGCTTCTTCCCGCAGTACCCTGACAAGGAATTGCACATTACTGCTTGCCTTTTTGGTGGCATTATTGAGAAGGGGCTGGTCACTTACATGGCCCTGGGGTTGGCACTGCGATATGTTCTTGAAGCCTTAAGGAAACCGTATGGATCAAAAATGTATTATTTTGGAATTGCAGCTTTAGATCGGTTTAAAAACAGGTAGGAATAATGCTTGATTAATGGCAACTTTGGTTTGGATTGTCATATTAATCAGAATACATTTGCAGATTAAAGGACTATCCTCAATATTGTCAGCATCTGGCTTCAATTGCGCACTTCTTGCAATTTCCCCACCATTTACAAGAGGTATCCAATTTTCAGTTTATTGATTCCATTATTTTTTTCCAGAAATGTACTTATGACATAATCTGTTTATACAACTAGTAATTATGCTTTGTCTTTCTCGTATCCTGTGTGTGCAGTATATCGAGTATGGTCAACAGTCACGGGACCCTCCAGTGAAGATGCAGGGCTCCATTACAACTCCTGGCAGTCTGGCCCTCGCTCAGGTGCAAGCGCAGAGCCAGCCCCAACCACCTGGTGCCCCCAAAGTTCCTCAGCCTGGCCAAACTAGCACACTGGTCACTACTACCACCACTACCACCACAGTAGCCAAGACCACCACCATCACAAGGCCAACCTCTAGCAGTTTCAAAAAAGATGTTCCTGTAAGTTCTGCATACACATAACATGCATTTCTTTTATGTTATGGTCTGGTTTACTGTGTATTTTCTTTCAGCCATCTATAAACACAACCAACATTGACACCCTCCTTGTGGCAACTGACCAAAGTGAAAGGATTGTAGAGCCTCCAGAGAATGTACAGGAAAAGATTGCATTTATTTTCAACAACCTTTCACAGTCCAACATGACCCAAAAGGTGAGCACAAAGTGTGTAAAAGCTTAATTCTGCTCATTGAAGTAACTTAAATGTTGTGTATTTCAGGTTGAGGAGTTAAAGGAGACTGTAAAGGAAGAGTTTATGCCCTGGGTTTCACAGTATCTGGTGATGAAGCGGGTCAGCATTGAGCCCAATTTCCATAGTCTTTACTCCAATTTTCTTGACACATTGAAGAACCCAGAGTTTGTGAAGATGGTTCTTACTGAAACCTACCGTAATATAAAGGTAATAGCATTTTCGATTGTTTTCATTTAACATGTAATGGGTTATATTTTCACTTTTAATATTTTTTATTAGGTTCTATTGACTTCTGACAAGGCAGCAGCCAATTTCTCAGACCGCTCTTTGCTGAAGAACTTGGGTCACTGGCTAGGCATGATTACATTGGCCAAAAACAAGCCCATACTCTATACTGTAAGTTGAATGAGTCGCTTTTATTTATTTCTGTGCTGGGAAATTAATTATTTCTTCTCACTAGGATTTGGAACTAAAATCTCTTCTGCTGGAAGCCTATGTCAAAGGCCAACAAGAGTTGCTTTATGTGGTTCCATTTGTGGCTAAAGTTTTGGAATCCAGTCTAAGAAGCATGGTAAGTGGGATGAATAAATGTTGCTGTTCAATACACCTTATTGAAAGGCATTATCTAAGAGCAATGTTTTATAAAGTTTTGGGTTTTTTTTTTACCTTTTTGTGTTGTAGGTTTTTAGGCCCCAAAACCCCTGGACAATGGCCATCATGAATGTGCTCGCTGAGCTGCACCAGGAACATGATCTCAAGGTCAGTTAAATTCACATTTTAAAATTTCACACTTCGTATTTAACTTTTTTTTTCTATCTGCAGCTGAATCTCAAATTTGAAATTGAAGTTCTCTGTAAGAATCTGTCATTGGACATCAATGATTTAAAGCCAGGAAACTTGTTGAAGGATAAAGAAAAACTGAAGAATTTGGAGGAACAACTTTCTGCTCCCAAAAAAGAAGCAAAACCTCCAGAGGAGCTACTCCCTGTATCAACCACAGGTGGGTTGTTGAACTAGTTAAACTACGTTTACCATTTTGAAATGTTTTTGTTTTTTTTAAATGGTAATTGAATCTAATTTTGTGACCAACAGGGGACTTTGTTCCATTTGCAGCACCACCCTCAACCCCAGCTGCCACCACTACAACTTGCACCACCACGGGGCCTCCAACCCCTCAGTTCAGTTACCATGACATTAATGTGTATGCTTTGGCTGGCTTGTCCCCACACATAAACATAAATGCCAATGTAAGTGGATTAATTGAGTATGTCAATTTAGGACATACGAGTATTTATTGTAAATTATCTTTTTCCCTCTAGATTCCCCTCTTGCAAGCTCACCCTCAGCTCAAGCAGTGTGTTCGTCAGTCAGTTGAACGGGCTGTCCAGGAGTTGGTTCACCCTGTGGTTGATCGGTCCATCAAAATCGCGATGACGACATGTGAGCAGATAATCAGGAAGGATTTTGCCCTGGATTCTGAGGAGTCCCGCATGCGTGTGGCCGCTCACCACATGATGAGAAACCTGACTGCAGGCATGGCCATGATTACCTGCCGTGAGCCTTTGCTCATGAGCATTGCAACCAACCTGAAGAACAACTTTGCTGCTGGACTTAGGGCAAGTTGAAAAGGGCAAAGTGCAGAAAGATATATCAGGGCCTACTACTTATAATTATTACAAGTTTTCTATTTTTCAGGCACCCACACCTCAACAGAGAGAAATGATGGAAGAAGCTGCAGCACGAATTGCTCAGGACAACTGTGAATTGGCATGTTGCTTCATTCAGAAAACTGCTGTGGAGAAAGCTGGCCCTGAAATGGACAAGAGACTAGCCACGGTAGGAAATTGAAAACAAGACCACTTGAAACCGGTCATGGCATGGTTTATAATTCTACATTTGTAAGCAACACTAACATTTGCGGTGCCATTTTTAGGAGTTTGAGCTAAGGAAACATGCACGTCAAGAAGGGCGGCGTTACTGTGATCCTGTCGTTTTAACCTATCAGGCTGAACGCATGCCTGAACAGATCAGACTCAAGGTAGTAATCACGTCATTATTTCATCATGGTTGAAAGTTATTTGATAATAAACAACACTTTGTCAATATAGGTTGGTGGAGTGGATCCCAAACAACTTGCTGTCTATGAAGAGTTTGCCAGGAATGTTCCAGGGTTTCTACCCAGTAATGATCTCTCTCAGCCCACTGGCTTCTTGGCTCAGCCAATGAAGGTTTGTTTTTTGTTTTTTTGTTTTTTGTTATTCTAGTTCATTCTCATGCAGCTTGACTTGTTGAATGTTCTAGCAACATTGTTTGAATACTCCCATAGTGTTACTTGGTTCTGTAACTTGTAATTTAAACTGACAATGTATTAAACAGTTTTTTCGTTGTAAAATTCTAGCAACAGGCCTGGGCTACAGATGATGTGGCTCAAATTTATGATAAGTGCATGGCAGATTTGGAGCAGCATCTTCATGCCATCCCTCCAGCACTAGCAATGAATCCATTAACTCCGGCACTACGCAGTTTGCTTGAGGCTGTAGCATTGGCAAGAAACTCCAGAGATGGAATTGCTGCACTAGGCCTCCTTCAGAAGGTATAGTTTTTACTTTTTTATATGGAAAATATAAATTTACCATGTGGAGCATAGGGGCTAACCTAATTTTATGATTCAGGCCGTGGAGGGTCTTTTAGATGCTACCAGTGGTGCCGATGCTGATCTGTTGCTACGCTACAGAGAGTGTCATTTGCTGGTGCTTAAAGCACTGCAGGACGGACGTGCTTATGGCCCACAGTGGTGCAACAAGCAGATCACTAGGTAAAGAAGGCTCTCGGGTTTAAATGTTGCATATAAAGGAGAGGCTTAAAGCAGTCTGGCTTCTCTTCACAGATGTCTTATTGAATGTCGAGATGAGTACAAGTATAATGTGGAAGCAGTTGAACTTCTGATAAGAAACCATCTCGTGAATATGCAGCAGTATGACCTGCATCTGGCCCAGGTATCATCTCTGACTTATTTTCCTCTGGTTATTTATCACAAAACCTTGACACGTGTTTTTTTTTTTTGTTTTTTTTCCAGTCAATGGAAAATGGAATGCACTACATGGCAGTTGCTTTTGCAATGCAGCTGGTGAAGCTGCTGCTGGTGGATGAACGTAGTGTGAGCCATGTCACAGAGGCGGACCTCTTCCACACCATCGAGACTTTAATGAGGATTTGTGCACACTCACGGGCTAATGCACCTGAGGGGTAAAGGGCTACTTTTACTTAAGCTGATGTCTTTTTAGAATCATTTATTTTATATAATTATAATTATTGATTTCCATTTTCTTCTAATAACACAGAAAGTGAAGAAAAAAGCCTATTTAAATGAGCTTCATTAGATTTCCTTTTTTTTTCTCAGACTTCCACAGCTGATGGATGTTGTTCGATCCAACTATGAGGCAATGATTGATCGAGCTCATGGTGGACCAAACTTCATGATGCACTCTGGGATTTCCCAGGCTTCAGAATACGATGATCCCCCTGGCCTGCGGGAAAAGGCAGAGTACCTTTTGAGAGAGTGGGTCAATTTGTACCACTCAGCTGCTGCTGGCCGGGACAGTACCAAAGCCTTTTCTGCATTTGTTGGCCAGGTACTCATCGTTACTCGTAACATTACATGAAAAAAATATTTTTTAATGGATATTTGCTTGTTTACAGATGCACCAGCAGGGTATCCTGAAGACTGATGACTTGATCACAAGGTTCTTCCGGCTGTGTACCGAAATGTGTGTTGAGATAAGCTACCGGGCACAGGCTGAACAGCAGCACAACCCAGCAGCCAGTGCAGCAATCATCAGAGCAAAGTGTTACCATAACCTGGACGCCTTTGTGAGGCTCATTGCCCTTCTGGTCAAGCACTCTGGAGAGGCAACAAACACTGTAACAAAAATCAACCTCCTCAATAAGGTATGAAAATGGCACCACATTCATCATCAGCTGAAACGAGACATACATTAAATTTGAACACTTGTGTTTCCAGGTGCTAGGAATTGTAGTTGGAGTGTTGATTCAGGACCACGATGTGCGTCAGACTGAATTTCAGCAGCTGCCATACCACCGTATTTTCATCATGCTGCTGTTGGAGCTCAATGCTCCCGAACATGTGTTGGAGACCATCAACTTTCAAACACTGACTGCCTTCTGGTTTGTATTTGTTTGATCTCAGCTGTAGTACTTTGAACACTATTGAAGAAATGTTACAGATATGGTACATTGTGCTCTGCAGCAATACTTTCCACATCTTGAGGCCCACCAAAGCTCCAGGGTTTGTGTATGCCTGGCTGGAACTCATCTCTCATCGCATCTTTATCGCACGGATGCTAGCACATACACCCCAGCAGAAGGTATGTCCAGACCGTACAAAATTGCAAATTCTACTGAGTATTGCAAATCCTGCAATCCTCGGTAGAATAATTTATCATTTGCTTTGTTGTGTTGCAGGGTTGGCCTATGTATGCACAGCTGCTGATTGATCTCTTCAAGTACTTGGCCCCGTTCCTGAGAAATGTTGAGCTCAATAAACCTATGCAAATCCTCTACAAGGTGTGTTGGGTTTATAAAGGCTCTGTTTCAAGACTTAATGATCATGGCCTTTTATATAATGAAATGATGATGCACTAGCTGCATTCATTGCTATTGTCAAAGTCTTTGTTTTACTATTGTCTCATTTAGGGCACCCTGCGAGTCCTTCTGGTCCTGCTGCATGACTTCCCAGAGTTTCTGTGCGACTACCATTATGGCTTCTGTGATGTCATCCCACCTAACTGCATTCAACTTCGCAACCTCATACTCAGTGCCTTTCCACGAAACATGAGGCTCCCTGACCCTTTCACACCTAATCTCAAGGTCAGTAAACAATCTTCAGGTTGTTCATTTTTTATCTAGTTAAAAAGTAAATTGTACTTTTCTGTGGCAGGTGGATATGCTGAGTGAGATCAACATTGCTCCTCGAATCCTTACCAACTTCACAGGTGTCATGCCCTCCCAATTCAAGAAAGATTTGGATTCATATTTGAAAACTCGTTCACCAGTCACTTTCTTGTCAGAGCTGCGCAGCAACCTGCAGGTTTGTCAAAGTATAATTTAATATCATGGACATCTTTGCATGCAAGGACGGCAAGGTACATGCTAAAAATTGCAAATATTTAGCAAGGCCGTTTTATGCAAAACCGTAAAAAGGCACCGACTTCACATTTAGTCTTTTGGAGTATAGATTGAAATTACTTTGATTCTCGTGTTTGCCAATAGTGTTTGGTGTGTTAGTTAACTCTCCTGTTTTCTGTTTTTTGAGAGGCGACACACTTCTTTGTTTTCCAGGTGTCCAATGAGCCAGGAAACCGCTACAACATCCAGCTGATCAATGCACTGGTGTTGTATGTGGGCACACAAGCAATTGCTCACATCCACAACAAGGGCAGTACTCCCTCCATGAGCACCATCACTCACTCGGCACACATGGACATCTTTCAGAACTTGGCTGTGGACCTGGACACAGAGGGTGAGATTAAATTATTTGTACAGAACAAAAATAAATCAAAATTTCACTTAAAATTGTTTTAGGTTTGATTAGTAAAATCTTTTTACCTTAAGTGTTTTTTCTTTCTCGCAGGCCGCTACTTGTTCCTGAATGCAATTGCAAACCAGTTGCGCTACCCCAACAGCCACACTCACTATTTCAGCTGCACCATGCTTTACCTCTTTGCTGAAGCCAATACTGAAGCAATTCAGGAGCAAATTACCAGGTGGAAAATGTTTCTTTACATTGTTGGTGTAGAAAGGGCATTTGTTGATTATTGTGCAACTTGAATGTCTTTTTCTTCCTAGGGTCCTTTTGGAAAGGCTGATTGTGAACAGACCCCATCCATGGGGCCTTCTCATTACCTTCATTGAACTGATCAAGAACCCTGCCTTCAAGTTCTGGAGCCATGACTTTGTGCACTGTGCCCCTGAGATTGAAAAGTATGTGCTTGTACCACACTGTAGTTTAACTCAAGATGTTCATTTATTTCAGAAAGGTCATAATGTATGTTGTCTTTCTGAATTTTGTTTTTTTTTTTTCAGGCTGTTCCAATCTGTGGCTCAGTGCTGCATGGGACAGAAGCAGGCTCAGCAGGTGATGGAGGGTACTGGTGCCAGCTAGCCTGCGCCCCAGCCCCACTGTAGCCGTTGGGAGAGATGCAGCAGCCTTTACCTATTCCCTACCGCACACATACACACCTCCCTCTTTACTGTTGGCATTGGATAAACTGGCAACCAGTCATTCAGACAGGGATGAGAGGACTACTGCGTGCCGATCTGAAGTTTTTTTTGTTTTTTTTTTTTTTTTTTTTGTGTGTGTATTTTGGGGCTGCTTGACATGGAGCAATTTTGGACATGATGTTTAATATACTTTTGATGCTTTGATGTAAATATTGGAAAAAGGGAGAACAGGAGAGTAGATATGTGGAGACCATTAACCATGTCATCTACATTCATCCTGACATTCACTACCAAAGCCCTTGGTTTGCTCCCCTCTCAAAGATCTTTTTCTGATTTTTTTATTTATTTTTTTTTTGCTTTCAGAGGCTGAGCAGTTGATTGAAGTTTAAAATGCTGCCTGCTACTTTTCATTTAAATCCTTTTTATCCCTGAGCGAGACAGGAAGATGTGCTAGTCTCCTAAGGAGGTGGGGACTATTCCAGGTGTGTCATGTGTGGGTGAAAAGCATTTACTGCTGGGATAGCCTTTGAAAATGGCTCTAACAGTCTCTCCCTGGCATTGTAAAATTGTGCAAAAGTGAAAATGGTGACATCGTATCTTGACAATTTGTACAAATATCCAAATTGAAGAACAATAGGACCAATACAGCCCATTTTGTAACATTTTGAATGTTTTGTAAATGTATTGGTCCATGTGTTGTATTTTGTAGTCCTTTCTAGTTTGCCTTTAGTTCTTGCTACTTAATTGCAGTATGCATACATACAGGAAATAAAGCAATCAAACTGCATTGTGTTCACGTTACATCTTGACTCCTCTGGAGATACAGGTGCAATCCAGTCCATTATAATTATTGTTTTTACATAAATGAAATCACGAAATGACACTTTCATTAGTTATACCAGGCTGGGTTTTACCTTATAATTTGAAACTCTTGACTTGCACTTCAAATATATTATGGGGAATGTTGAACTAATTATTGCTTTATTTGGTGGGATAATATCTAGAAATACATACTTGGCTGATTAAGAGTCTGTATGTCAAGACACAATATACCAATTGCAAATGGAGACAATTTAGATGCAAGGACCACATTTTTCTGACAATTTAAACATTAACAAAAGTTAGATTTCATGTAATTTTACAGTAACTTGAGCTTTGGTGCATGTTTACAGTATGGAAAGTGTAATACAACTACTAGTTTAAAAAAAAAAAATGACCAAAGATTCATAGGCTCTTTTTACTGCTGTGTAGTTGGGATAGGTTTTGGAATGTCCAAAATTACAATTTGTGAATAACAGTTTTATAGTCAAAGAAAAACAGTTGCGTTGTTACAGTGCCTAGGTGTTAATCAAGGGATAGAAAACAACGTATTTTGTTTTGATTTCTTAAAAGGTCAGCAAGCATTGTTCCATTCAAACATTTGAATGAGGAAAAAGATGAGTCCATAAAATCGCAGCATATAATGTCTAAAGAAACCTGCACCTCTCATATTTTAGCTTCTACTTGGGAAAGAAAGGTTGGTTTTTTTTTTTTATGAATTAGACATTTTTATTGTGGTTTTAGTGCCTGGTATAAAACCAATTACAGAAAAGGTAGGTTCACTGAGTTTTTGATAAATCCTCTTAATTTGTAAGTTCTAAGAGTTTATGCAGAATGCTCTTCTGTCCATATCGCACATGTAAAGCTCTCTGCTGCCTGCTACTCAGCTTGGCAAGGGATTTTTTGTCCTCCATCAACATCTTATCAGGGTCATCTTTTTTCTCTGCCACCTCATTGCTCTCTGTATAACAGCTTAAAGTCAGTCTAGCTGCGCCATGAATAAGCTTTTTCCATATGGTGTTTAATTTGGGTAGTCCCTCATTGGACAATGCCATGGCAGTATCATCCTCATCATCGTCCTCTTCCCATCCTTCATTTTCTTTCAAATCCAAGAACTCCTCCTGTGACATGCAAAACACCTGATGACAGAGCTTAAGTTAGTGTTCCTTCAGTGTGCCAACTATATTAAAAAAAAAATCAAACTCTTTTCTCACCTTCAAAACAGTATTAAGAGTGGAGTCTGTGAGACATCCCTGAATTCCAAAAATGATTGCATCATTCCCCTCTATTTGATTCAACAATCTCCACTTCTCATCCAACAGAGACAACTCAAAATTGGTTTTAATATCTGAATAATAAAGTAACACCATAAGTAATGATTGAATGAACATTTGAATTGAAACATGATTAATATTATTTCACCTTTTGCAGCTGTGTAGAAGTTGCTGACGGGGATGTCCACTGTGTCATTGCTGTTGCTTGGAAAAGGCTCTGTGAATCCATACATGTGCAGTAGCTGCCAGTTTGCCATCTGGCCGTATGTGTTAAAAACCTCTTCACCTCTGCAAATTGGCCGTATGCTAACCATCTTTAAACTCTCCTGAAAAGGTAGAAGTGTGCAACAAAGTAGATGAAGCAAAGGCATAGCCATGATTAGGATTGTAGGCGTGTTGGTTAATCAGATCAGAAGAATCACTGGAGACCAGGAGAGTAGAATCACCCGAGGTTTTATTCCTATACATACAATTCTAATACAAGTCAGGCGCGGTGCTGTCCCTAGTACGTGCACGGAGATCTCAGGGGGCGCTCCCGTGTTGATCTGAGTGCCTTGCCCTGCGCGCCACACAATATACATAAATCATGAATATGCAAGTAGCTGGGGGGTGTGGACATCTCCTCCCTTCCGGCACTCCTCTATCCTCCAGGGTGCCTCGCTGATGTGACCAATTTTGGAGTTGTTGCTCATCACCCATCCTCTTGCGTCACCTCAGCATTTATCTGTAACAGCTTAATCAAAGAGAACATGCTATGCTACACAATCTAGTACATTCTGTTTTTATGCGATAGAGCAAGAATGGAGTGTGTTTGTGCCATGTTGCGTGCAAGGCCTAAACCTCCTTTAATCTACTCTTTTGTTATTATGAGCAATGATGTATCCGTCCTTCATTCCTCCTTTTGATCTATTTTAATAGATCACAATTTGTATGTTCAATATTACACTAAAACATAATACTGTCAATAATGAAATCCCCTTTTTGTGCAGGGTAGAACTCCGTCCACTAAAAATCATTGCGTGTGTAAGCGTGCGTGTACAAGCCTTTTGTCAGGGATGCAGGCTAGCCACCCGTTGCGACTCCGACCAGAGCACAATAGTATTCAACCTGGAAGGCACAGAAAAATTGTACAGCATAAGCAAAAATAATAACACTACAAACAATTAAGGAAATAGTTAAATATGAGGATAATTATGGGTCCTGTGGAGCAGAATGGGTTTGGCACAGGTGAAACCACCAATCTCGTTACACCCTGTTACTCGAACAGCGTGACAGGTGTGAACAGTCACGTCATACGGGCCTTCCCAACGCAGAGCAGACCACTTTCTGCACAGTACTTTCAGGTACACATATCCAGGAGCAGCAAGATCAGTTTCTTCCCCCCGGAGTAACCTGAGAGGTGACCTGTGCAGAAACACTGGAGGCAAGAGCATACAGCTGATCCCAATATGCTTATTGGGGAACAGAAGATGAGTTAGACATCCACAATAAGGTACCTCCGTCCTGCAGGACCTGCCATAAACCTGTCAAAAGTTCATAAGTGAATTACCCAGTGGTTCTGTGAACAGATTGTCTAGTGTGAAGAAGAGCAATAGGCAGAGCCTGGAGCCAATTGAGGCCTGTGATTGACATAATTTTAGCCAAAAAAAGATTTTAGGGTCCTGTTGACCCGCTCAACCATCCCCTGAGATGGAGGATGGTGCACGGCCCCAAATTTGTGAGTCAGACCAAACATATCCTGCGGCTTGTTTAGCGGCCAAATCAGCGGCATTATTTCCTCGAGCTGTAACAGAGTCAGACTTAGAATGGCCAGGACATTTGAGAATAGCCAATTCACAAGGCAAAATCACAGCTTGAGCCAATCTTTGTACAACATCTAAATGCTTAACAGGTAAGCCTTTGACAGTTTTGAAACCATTTCGTGTCCATGAGGCTAAATCGCAGAACAGAACACTAACTACATAAGCTGAATCATAATATATAGTTACCTCTTGTCCTGCAGCAGTCTCCAAGGCAAAAACACATGGCTATGAGCTCAGCACGTTGAGCAGAGGGCTGTTCTGTCAAGACTTCACTTACCAAAGTTTTGTACTCCCCGGACTCGGGAAAGTACTCGACTACTGCTGCAGCAGCAGCAGAGAGCAGACCATCAGTTTTTCTGAAGCAACAGCCATCAGAGAAAAGAACACGTCCAGTGTTGAGAGGCTTGACCATCAAGTCTGGTCTGGCCAAGCTAAGGGTCAGGACAGCTGCAGAACAGTCATGGGGAGTGCCTTCAGTGCCCCATGAGTCAGCAATGTTATGCAGAGAGGTCTCCCACACGAGATGGGGTTTCAAGAACCTTGAGTAGGCGCGTCTGTCTCTAAGTGAGGACATAGTAAAAGAAGAAGATTGAACCAATGATACAACTGTATGGTTTGTAACCACATGTAAAGGATGAGACATGACAACATGCTCCGTCTTCTGGATCAGAGACGCGACCCCTGCCGCCATCTGAACACAAAAAGGTTGTTTAGTTTCAATTGGTTCAAGCAATGTGCTAACATACAACAACACACGTCTGCCAGCGCTGGACTTCTGATACAACACACCATTTGCTGTGCCCCTGGAAAACAGAACAATCAAGCCAAAAGGGTTGAGAAGAGTCTGGAGTAGCCAAAGCAGCTGCCTTGGCCAGCTCCTGTTTCAGTCTAAGAAAGTCATTGTTTGCCTCATCAGTCCATTCTAACTTTTTGCAGTCAGGTTGCGCATGCCTTGTTGTCTTATCATAGCTCTTAGTGATTGGGTGGTCAGTGCGTAGTCAGGTACAAAGGACCTACTGTAGCCACAGAGGCCTAGAAATGTGAGCATGTGTTTCACTGTCACTGTTTTTGGGTGTTGTAAAATGTCTTGTTGGTGTTTAGGGGACATCTGACTACCTTGCCCTGTGATGACCCTACCCAAAAACTCAACTCTTTTTCTGCAACATTGTAGTTTCTTTCTGGAGGCCTTGAGTCCATTTTGTTCTATGCATTTTAGTATCAGAACAGTGGCCTCCAGGCACAGCTCTGGAGTTGGGGCAGCAATAAGAATATCATCAACATATTGCATAACAACTACACCATCTGGGGAGAGTGACCTGTGACAACACAACTTTTAGACATTGATTAAAAATTCCTGGACTTAATTTGAAGCCTTGTGGCAGTCTTGTGTATTGCAGTTTACATCCTTGTGTGTGTAAACGCAAACAGGTGTCTCACCTCTGGATGCAGAGGTAGGCAAAAGAAAGCATTAGCCAAATCAATCACTGTAAACCACTGGTGACGCTGGGGTGGGGTGTTAGGTTTTGAAGCATTCTGTATGGGGTCAGGTACTGGAGGACATGGGTCCAATACAATGTCATTGATAGCTCTAAGATCATGAGCTGCTCTGAATTTTCCAGGTTCTTTCTTTGGTACAGGAAGTAGAGGGGTGTTATATGAAGAATCAGACACCTCCAATACTCCTGCCTCCCACAAGCCTCTGAGAGTGTCATCAATTCCTTTTGCGGCTGCTTGAGATTTGTGTCTATATATTGTGGAATATAAACATGTGTCTTGTGATCATATTTAAATGTCACACCTGGTGTTTGTGGAGCAATGTCCTACGTCATGAGGGCCTTGTGACCAAACAGAGTCAGGGACCTTTTTAGTTCAATGTCAGTCATTTCATGGTCTTCCATCTCACGTCCATGATCACGAGATATTGCACACCTTTCACACAGTCCTGTAACAGTGAGAAGAGAGTCAGGTGTTATTTGAAAAGCATTCTGAGACTGAGAAAATAACACGTTTGCGTTCTCAGTGGGTTTCCAATCATTAACGTTCAATAAGCGCTTTACCATGGGACCTAAATCTTTGGCTTGGTGCCTGTGAGACAGTGCAAGAGACACATGTGGGGACCGCGTCAGGTGACCTGTACACAACAACTGGGGGTGGGGGTGAGGTCACATGATGCGGCCACACCTTCTTGGGCTATGAATAATTTAGTAATGACAAAAGTCCAATCTCTCTGATTGATTTGAGCATCAAATTCTTCTCTATACACCAAATCACCTTCCCTGTCATAGAACACAGTACAGTGGAGTGGATCAGTGGGCGGGTAGTAAGGAGCTAATTGTTCCACCCAGGGCTTCCAGGTTTGCCACACGAAGTGAGAGAATTAGGACAATGTAATCTGGTCCAATAAATGTCCGCAGAAGGTTCAGGTAGACTAGTTCCTCCCATCAGATATTGTCCATTGCCTCCTGAAAAACAAAACAGTTTTTACATAGCCACCAGGAAAAAGTCACTGTTAGTCCCTCCTTTGTGCATAAAATTTCTGCATTCATTTTCATTAGCAAATCTCTCCCCAGCAATGAGACAGGTGTTTTGTGGGTGCCACAACAAAAGAATGGTAGACAGTTTGTTTTGCAAGTTCAGTTTTTCACGGGTTTAGTGAGCGGCAGATTTTGTGGTGTCCCAGCGAATCCCACTAGTGACACAGTTCTCTGTGAAAACAAGAGAATGTGGTACAGGCTGATTTAGCGATGACATAGTAGCTCCAGTATCAACGAGCATGTTAACAACTTTGCCTGCCACTTTGAGTTTTAGCATGGGGTCTGCCCCTGCCCCAGGCTCGGACTCGCCTGGGCACCTCTAGTAGTACTCTTCTTCATACTGATTGCCAGTATCATCATGTTGATAATACTGGCCTGCTCCTTGCTGCCATGGTGCCGGGCCTCTGTTTGGTGAGGGCCCGTTGCCCTCGTCCTCGTGCGCGGCCTCCTCCAGCTCCTCCCCTTGGGCCTGGAGCCTGGAAGTGACCTTGGTTCAGATTATCAGAGTTTTGTGAACACTCTCTGTGCCAGTGTCCATTCTGGCCACAAATGAAACACGAATCCTCTCCAAACCCGCGCCCCCTTCCTTCCACCTCTAGGTTTCCCCAAAACCCCTACGGGCACCCCTGTGTCCACTCCCCTGTCTCCTGCCCCCTTGATAAACCACCATCTGTTTTTCTGTTTTTTCAGCTTTCTTTTTCTCTTTCTCTTTTTTGTTGTTATCAGTGTCTCGAGCCTGTTTTAACTGTAATTTCAGTAATTGAGTAGACAAGTCTTTCAGTTCGTCTCCGTCTTTGTCTAATTTCTCTTTGTGTAATTTTAGTAAATGCACTACATGTAATTTAAAACGGTCTTCGTCCCATATAGCCAATTCTGGGTTTTTGTTCAACTCTTCTTTCACAGGTACAGGTAAGTCAGTCAGTATAGCACCTTTAAAGATGGCACTAGTGCTGTCGCTTCTAAATGGGTGTCTGTTAGTCTTGTCAAGCCAGCCAGTCATAGCTTTTCTATACCACTCAGCAGGGTCCTGGTCAGAAGTCCATTTTGGAACAGTGGGGGCTGTAGTCTGTGGGTCTGGAAATACATCACGTATAGCGTTCAAAGTAGTCTTTTTGCGTGTGGTCCCAAGGCAGCCTCATCTCCTACCCATCTCTACCCCCATCTGTGTTTGCAGTGCGTTCAATAGTTACCAGTTCGTGTCGTGTGCATGACGCGGAGAGAAGAAGAGCTCTTACGTCACCCATAGCAGCCTGCTGACCTGTCATTAGTTTCACAAACTCACTCACCCAGAAGGAGCCTCCTTTGATCAGCGGCGGGGAGCCTGCCACCCATTGCCTGTAAATCTCTGTATTGGAATGGTTCATAACCACCCAGTTGGCCTTGTGCAGTTACTCTCTCAATGGATAGTTACCTGGATACTTACTCTGTGTCTTACTCTGTTGTGTACTCCGTGTCCGAATGGGAGATCGTTCGGGGATGTGCTTTTTTACTTCCTCTCTTCCTCCCTTTTTGAGCTGCTTTATGTAGTAATTTTGTCATGGCTGCACTTTTCTGTCACTTCTTTCTCTGTCTCTTGTTCCTCCTCACTGTCCTCTGAGTCACTGAATTTAGTTTTAGTATCTTTGTAATCATAAAGTTCAAGAGGGTTTACTGCGGGTCTTCACACTACCTACATCAGAGGAGACTCTCTGCTCCTTTTTGTTTTCCTAGCCCTCTTCGAGTCTGATCCAGTGTTGCCTGTAATGCTGCATTGTCGATGTCTAATTTCTGCCTTTTCTATTTCTAATGCCCTCACCTTGTCTTGACTTGCTTGTAATTCTCTTAGTAAATGTTCTGTTATGTTTTTAATTTCTTCTTTCTGTTTATCTTTTCCTGTGTTTTGGGCTATAGATATATGTGGGTCATGAAGCGCTGCTGCTCCTACCCCCAAGGTCAGGTCAGATAGTGACCCATATCTGCGTAGTTTTTTTTCTTTACCTCGTTTTGTGTTTGCTCCGCTAATGTTAACAAGTCTTCCTCACTCTGTAATTCAGTTTTTATATTGCCTGAGAATTTCATTACTGGGGCCATTACCTGTGTCTGGTCTGTATATGAAGAAGGAGGAAGTGGTGGTGCGCTAGGAGTTGCAGGATACACAGAACTAGTCCATTTCAGTTGGTTTTCGTCTGTCCAGTCCAGCTTTTTGGTCACTTGCGTCTGTGTGTCAGGTTTAGGTGTAGTTGTGCGTTTACTTACCTTGGTGAGTGCTACGCATTCCACAGCACAGCTGTGCGCCACCCGTCTTATCTCCTCAACTGCTGCTTCCTCCTTTCTACTCAGTGCTTTTTTCTGAAATAGATTTGCTTTTAGTATCTCTTCTGTGATCTGCTCCAACTCAGAGTGTGCTTTCTCCTCTCGTCCTATCCACAACTTACACATATTTTCCCAGCATGGATCTGTCTTCATGTCTTTTGGCATACTCACCTGGGCGCAAATCCATTCCTTATTCAACCTTTCTTTTTCCTTTGGCCTTCTCTTTTTTTCAATGCCCGAGAGCACTTGCTCCTCCACTTTTTGCCACATATTTAACCATTCTCCACCCAGTAAGTCATTGCCATCATCTAGTTGCGGACATCCACCAAACTCTTCACACTCTCTTGTAAACTCTTCATCCATAGTTTTGTTTTTGTTCTTTTGCTTATTTTTAAGTTTTTGTTATATTTTCCTTGGTTTTATTTCTGTTTTTTTTTTTTTTTTTTTTTTTTTTTTTTTTTTTTTTAACTTTATTTTGTTACACAGGAATTTTTAACTGTTTTTACTATCAGGACTTTAACCTGAACACGGCCTTTACCTTTTTTTTTTCGTGAGGGACTTTAACTCTCACCGGGGACTTGAACCCGTACCTTTATTATTTTTGAGGGACCCAAAACTCCCCAGGGAAGCGCTGTACGCACCCAGCTACGTAGGGACACGTCTGCCCACTACACCAGTCCACGGTGGGTCACAGGACTTTAACCTGTTCACAGGACTTTAACCTGTTTTACCATCAGGACTTTAACCTGTTTACAGGACTTTAACCTGTTTTACCATCAGGACTTTAACCTGTTTACAGGACTTTAACCTGTTTTACTATCAGGACTTTAACCTGAATATGGCCGTTAACCCCGTAACAATATTTACACCTGTAATTTACTCTACTCTAACCCCGTAGCCCTTCTGTCCCTGAAAAGCGATTTTAATACGGTCAGTTTTGCTAAATTTCACCCAGACAGGCAGCACCAGACAGCACGGTGACTTCCTCAATTTACATGTACTCAATATGGAAGTTTTGAAAGGTCTTCCTTACTCTTTAGTTTGCCGCGGCGGGAAGTCACAATGCGTCCAGTCGCCTTGGACCTATCCTCGAGGTTCGGCCTCCGTCCCCAGGACCTCAAGATCGGATCACGTCGAGGTCACCAAATTGTAGGCGTGTTGGTTAATCAGATCAGAAGAATCACTGGAGACCAGGAGAGTAGAATCACCCGAGGTTTTATTCCCTATACATACAATTCTAATACAAGTCAGGCGCGTGTGCTGTCCCTAGTACGTGCACGGAGATCTCAGGGGCGCTCCCGTGTTGATCTGAGTGCCTTGCCCTGCGCGCCACACAATATACATAAATCATGAATATGCAAGTAGCTGGGTGTGGACATCTCCTCCCTTCCGGCACTCCCTCTATCCTCCAGGTGCCTCGCTGATGTGACCAATTTTGGAGTTTGTTGATCATCACCCATCCTCTTGCGTCACCTCAGCATTTATCTGTAACAGCTTTAATCAAAGAGAACATGCTATGCTACACAATCTAGTACATTCTGTTTTTATGCGATAGAGCAAGAATGGAGTGTGTTTGTGCCATGTTGCGTGCAAGGCCTAAACCTCCTTTAATCTACTCTTTTGTTATTATGAGCAATGATGTATCCGTCCTTCAGGATGAAGCGTGATATAGGGGGCTTTCCTTACTGGGGTGAAATTCCAGATTAGCATTGTGATTTGCTACGTGGTTTTAGCATATAAGCCATGGGCACCATCATTGGAGGATTTGATGATTTATCTTCTTCATCTTCATCATCATCCTCTTCATTGGGTTCTTGGAAACTATAAAGAGCAAGTTGTATTACACAAACAAGCTTAGAAGAGAGAGTATGATTACATAATTAATGTGTGTATATCCCTCTACACTGTAGCCATGACAAAGGCCACCAGATTTTTGTAAAGATCCAGAGTGTGTATGTCAGGAGTCAGTATTCAGAGTACTTGGTGATCAATGGGAACAACATCCTGAATATCTTTATGAATTTTATCTAAATCTGTGTTT
>JAIEZT010001390.1:27038153-27128558 GCA_019594935.1 Periophthalmus modestus | reverse complement strand
CGTTGTGAAGGCCGAGCCTTGCTTATCCTGCCGGCCGGGTGCAGAGGCAGTTCAGTCTTTAACCACCAACGCCCCCCAGAGGCTGCGCACCCATGACGCAGCCACTACTGCTTATGGTACGGGGGCTGGGGTGGGCTTCATGTGAAATCACAGCATTTTAGTGGCTAACACATATTTAAAAACAGACAGGGGGGGTAGCTAAAGATTAAAAATTGTTCAAATGCAGTTGTTTTTTTTTTGTACTTTTAATGCGGCCACTTACACATTTGAAGTTCCCTTTTAGGATATTTCATAGCAAGGTGACAATGAAGTCAATCGGGGAAAATAGGCTAGCTTGACCCACTCTGCGAGTATGACCTCTCTACATATAGATGCTTTTCTGACAACGTTTTAATGGCAAAGGTTTTTAATACAGATGGG
Organism: Periophthalmus modestus; assembly: GCA_019594935.1. Lineage (NCBI taxonomy): Eukaryota > Metazoa > Chordata > Actinopteri > Gobiiformes > Gobiidae > Periophthalmus > Periophthalmus modestus. Next base: position 27,128,138 of record JAIEZT010001390.1, on the reverse strand, counting down.
GATTAGCTCAAATGTAGAACTTTTGTTGTAATTACCAGTGAGCTTCTTTGGGTCATTAACTAAAGAAATGATCAGTTTCATAATCTGTGCCTTTACCTTGATTTGTCTTTATGATACCCGGTATATCATTAGATTGGGTTCAGGAACATCACAACAATGATAATCGGACTATAGTTAGAACCTGAGATGTAGGACAGTGTCAGGAGGGTCAGGTGAAATTTGCTATTAACTGCCCAGATTGCAGATTGTTGACTTGGTTATAGGTCAGAATCTCTGGAATAAGTGGTACAAAGTTCCACGTCTCTCTACTTCTCATTAGTATAAATAAACAAATGCCCTTTAGTTCTATAGTAAAATATTTTATAGTATGGAGGAGATATATTAGGACCCCCGTCCCCCAGGCAACGTCTAACACATGAATTTGCAAATTATATATGACCACTGTAAACAACTACTCTCATACATATTAAAATCTCTGTTGGTTGTATGACAGAGCCCAGGGGAGTACAGGCCTATTGTGGACCATCACAGACTGATGTCCCTGGCTCTGGTGCTTACTTGTCGTATGCTTCAAATGGTGAGTAAAAAAAAACATATAAGTAGCAGGGTTTTCATTGGGGGTTTTGTTGTGTTTTTTCAAATGAGAAAGCAGATTGAGCTCCTCACATTTAGGGTGCCAGATCCTGTAAGCAACTAAAACCTATAAAGGGCTGCCACCTAGTGTGTTACATAGACTTTGTTTCTCTTGGTGTCTTTTTTTGGAGTGCTGTACCTGGCAGCTCATGCGGCTGCAGGTGGAGCGGAGGCGGGGCTCTGGCTCCTCAACGTCTGAAGAAGACACATCGCTGGACACTGGCGCCTACAGCAAGTTCAGAACAGGTGGGCTCTCTACACACCCCAAACACTCAACAGGAGTAATTTACTTATAGTGCTTGTAGGCGGTGTTGGGTACTCAGTATCAGAAGGAATCAATGGAGACAAGGAGGAGTAGATAACACCGAGGCTTTATTCCTATAAAACAATTCTAATACAAGGCAGGCGCGTGCTGTCACTAGTACGTGGCACGGAGCTCCAGGGGCGCTCCGTGTGTTGATCTGAGTGCCTTGCCCTGCGCGCCACACAATATACATATAAATCATGAATATGCAAGTAGCTGAGGTGTTGTTGGACAATTACATCTCCTCCCTTCCGGCACTCCTCTATCCTCCAGGTGCCTCGACTGAGCGTGTGACAAGTTTTGGAGTGTGGTGCTCATCACCCATCCTTTGGCGTCACATCAGCATTTATCTGTGTAACAAGCTTAATCAAAGAGAAAACATGCATATGCTACACAATCTAGTACATTATTGTTTTTATGCGGATAGAGCAAGAATGGAGTTGAGCGTTTGTGCATGTGCGTGCAAAGGCTAAACCTACTGTTAATCTACTCATTTTGTTATTATGAGCAATGATGGATCCGTCCTTCATTCCTCCTTTTGATCTATTTTAATAGATTCACCATTGTGTGTAGTGTTCCGCTTAAAGTGTCATATGGTGGGGCCCAATGTTGGTACTGTAGGTTGTACCTCTTCTTGCTCCATCAGCATTGGATATTGCACCTTTAAGCTGACCACTACAGCACGGTGAATGACACGTTCAATTGTGAAAAGATCTAATCAGTGGAATACAGCAACACCCAAAAGAAAGTAAATAATGCAATACACCTTACTAATGGTGGTGGGCCATTGACATGCTATAACCTGTTTCCAAGAGCCAAAACATTTTGGAGAACCATTGTCTCTAGGGGATTCGTGACACCTGAGCTGATATGTGAATGCGTTGTGTCCGAGAACATTTTGAGTCCTCAGAGTTTGGTTAAGGAGGATCTGTTAGCAGGAGCCATCTGGGGCAGTATTATTAGGAATGAAAAATGTACAAACAAACTGTTCTGTCCCAAGGTCACAGAAAAAACATACCCCTCCCCGTTCGGCTAATAACATATCTAGGGCCATTCTATTTTGGAAGGCAGTTTTGGGATACTGCGTTCTAATTTGTTCAGCCATAGCTGTACCTAAGAACGTGGTCAGGTAGGTTAAACGCAACAAGTTAAATGGAGATAATTTATACGATCTACCCCATTTTGTTAGGAGTGATAGGAAATATGGCACTAATGAGCGGGGATATTTTCAAACACTGCAGCAAGCCTGATCGACTAGTTTATATTCGTCTGGAACACACCAAGTGGGTACACCTATAGCATCTATATGACGTTGGGTTAGGCCCCTAGAGCAATGATTTAAGTCAGACATAGTGTCACGTTCATGTCTGTGTGAGGTGGTGGGACCCTGACTTAACAACAACCTGTAGCCGGATAGAGCTAAGAGAAACAAATGAGCACACAACCAGTCCAATTACTGGCATGTGTCCTCTGAGAGAGTGTCACTTCCACACCACCACCATACATCAAACACCGTTGCTTTAAGAGAGTGAAAGATTTATTTTTGGTTAAAAATTTCAGAACACATATTAGGGTCAATAGAGCCAACATGTCTACAAATCTGTCCCTACTTTTCAGGGCAGGTACTGGAGACACAGGTAAAATTAACCGCTTTGGGAGGTGTAAAAAATTGGAGGTTGGATATTGTGCTTTATGATAGGGAAAGACAGGGGCTAATTGTTTACATGATGAGAGAAAGATCTGGATCGTTCCTTGAGGAGAGCATCCCAATGCACATGATGTGTTTTCATAAATTGCTGGGAACCCCAAAAACTCCAGCTGTGGGCCTGCATTAAGTTCCAGACACACAGTCATCACTATACCAAGGCACGTTTTGAGCGGATTGGAGCCAAAATGTACGATTGTGTTTTAACACCACTAGCTAAATAAAACAAACTCTGAGGAAAGTAATTTGGAAACGGGTCCAGAACTGAATGTATTTAGTATTTTGGTCTAATCTGCCAACAGAAATATAGGGACTAGCTTTGTTAGTTCTGATTGGATCTTTGACATTTAATTGCTTATATATGCGTCATAATCCATAGGATGGTCCGGGCACATAGACACAAAAATCTAAACACTGGTGCATTCACAAGCATTGCTTGTTTTGTGAAATCTACTGGTTACTACTAAAGGGGTTGCGCGGTCCTGTTAAAGTTAATATGTTTTTCCACCATTTGCTTAGCTAGTTTTGTGGAGGGCACTGGAGGTCCAGTCATTACCTGAGTACGCAGCTACGTTTCCCAATGAATTGTCACTTTGTCCGGGCATTGCATACCAGGGATATGCGTTTGGGTTTACCACAGAAGCCAACGGAGTCTCCCACGGTATTTAATAAGTGGAATGGTATACGAAAAAACTCTGGACTCTTCTATCGTGGGAATACCACATTTGGGGGGTAAAACTCATGGACTGGTTTTGTTGGCACACATCTGGCCTGTATTGCAATTAATCTGTCTGAGTTAAGCGGAGGCCCCACCTGCACATGCACATAATATTATACTACAACATAATACTGTCCATAAAGACATCCCCTTTTTTTGTGGGGTAGAACCCCGACCACTAAAAATCATTGCGTGTGTAAGCGTGCGTGTACAAGCCTTTTGTCAGGGATGCAGGCTAGCCACCCGTTTGCGACTCCGACCAGAGCACAATAGTATTCAACCTGGAAGGCACAGAAAATTGTACAGCATAAGCAAAAATAATAACACTACAAACAATTAAGGAAATAGTTAAATATGAGGATATTATGGGTCCTGTGGAGCAGAATGGGTTTTGGCACAGGTGAAACCACCAATCTCGTACTCCCTGTTACTCGAACAGCGTGACAGGTGTGAACAGTCACGTCATACGGGCCTTCCCAACGCAGAGGCAGACCACTTTCTGCACAGTACTTTCAGGTACACATATCCAGGAGCAGCAAGATCAGTTTCTTCCCCCGGAGTAACCTGAGAGGTGACCTGTGCAGAAACACTGGAGGCAAGAGCATACAGCTGATCCCAATATGCTTTTTGGGGAACAGAAGATGAGTTAGACATCCACAATAAGTACCCTCCGTCCTGCAGGACCTGCCATAAACCTGTCAAAAGTTCATAAGGTGAATTACCCAGTGGTTCTGTGAACAGATTGTCTAGTGTGAAGAAGAGCAATAGGCAGAGCCTGGAGCCAATTGAGGCCTGTGATTGACATAATTTAGCCAAAAAAAGATTTTAGGGTCCTGTTGACCCGCTCAACCATCCCCTGAGATGGAGGATGGTGCACGGCCCCAAATTTGTGAGTCAGACCAAACATATCCTGCGGCTTGTTTAGCGGCCAAATCAGCGGCATTATTTCCTCGAGCTGTAACAGAGTCAGATTTAGAATGGCCAGGACATTTGAGAATAGCCAATTCACAAGGCAAAATCACAGCTTGAGCCAATCTTTGTACAACATCTAAATGCTTAACAGGTAAGCCTTTGACAGTTTTGAAACCATTTCGTGTCCATGAGGCTAAATCGCAGAACAGAACACTAACTACATAAGCTGAATCATAATATATAGTTCCCTCTGTCCTGCAGCAGCAGTCTCCAAGGCCAAACACATGGCTATGAGCTCAGCACGTTGAGCAGAGGGCTGTTCTGTCAAGACTTCACTTACCAAAGTTTTGTACTCCCCGGACTCGGGAAAGTACTCGACTACTGCAGCAGCAGCAGAGAGCAGACCATCAGTTTTTCTGAAGCAACAGCCATCAGAGAAAAGAACACGTCCAGTGTTGAGAGGCTTGACCATCAAGTCTGGTCTGGCCAAGCTAAGGGTCAGGACAGCTGCAGAACAGTCATGGGGAGTGCCTTCAGTGCCCCATGAGTCAGCAATGTTATGCAGAGAGAGGTCCTCCCACACGAGATGGGGTTGTTCAAGAACCTTGAGTAGGCGCGTCTGTCTAAGTGAGGACATAGTAAAAGAAGAAGATTGAACCAATGATACAACTGTATGGTTTGTAACCACATGTAAAGGATGAGACATGACAACATGCTCCGTCTTCTGGATCAGAGACGCGACCCCTGCCGCCATCTGAACACAAAAAGGTTGTTTAGTTTCAATTGGTTCAAGCAATGTGCTAACATACAACAACACACGTCTGCCAGCGCTGGACTTCTGATACAACACACCATTTGCTGTGCCCCTGGAAACAGAACAATCAAGCCAAAAGGGTTGAGAAGAGTCTGGAGTAGCCAAAGCAGCTGCCTTGGCCAGCTCCTGTTTCAGTCTAAGAAAGTCATTGTTTGCCTCATCAGTCCATTCTAACTTTGCAGTCAGGTTGCGCATGCCTTGTTGTCTTATCATAGCTCTTAGTGATTGGGTGGTCAGTGCGTAGTCAGGTACAAAGGACCTACTGTAGCCACAGAGGCCTAGAAATGTGAGCATGTGTTTCACTGTCACTGGTTTTGGGTGTTGTAAAATGTCTTGTTGGTGTTTAGGGGACATCTGACTACCTTGCCCTGTGATGACCCTACCCAAAAACTCAACTCTTTTTCTGCAACATTGTAGTTTCTTTCTGGAGGCCTTGAGTCCATTTTGTTCTATGCATTTTAGTATCAGAAACAGTGGCCTCCAGGCACAGCTCTGGAGTTGGGGCAGCAATAAGAATATCATCAACATATTGCATAACAACTACACCATCTGGGAGAGTGACCTGTGACAACACAACTTTTAGACATTGATTAAAAATTCCTGGACTTAATTTGAAGCCTTGTGGCAGTCTTGTGTATTGCAGTTTACATCCTTTGTGTGTAAACGCAAACAGGGTGTCTCACCTCTGGATGCAGAGGTAGGCAAAAGAAAGCATTAGCCAAATCAATCACTGTAAACCACTGGGACGCGGTGTTAGGTTTTGAAGCATTCTGTATGGGTCAGGTACTGGAGGACATGGGTCCAATACAATGTCATTGATAGCTCTAAGATCATGAGCTGCTCTGAATTTTCCAGGTTCTTTCTTTGGTACAGGAAGTAGAGGGGTGTTATATGAAGAATCAGACACCTCCAATACTCCTGCCTCCCACAAGCCTGTGAGAGTGTCATCAATTCCTTTTGCGGCTGCTTGAGATTTGTGTCTATATTGTGGAATATAAACATGTGTCTTGTGATCATATTTAAATGTCACACCTGGTGGGTGTGGGAGCAATGTCCTACGTCATGAGGGCCTTGTGACCAAACAGAGTCAGGGACCTTTTTTTAGTTCAATGTCAGTCATTTCATGGTCTTCCATCTCACGTCCATGATCACGAGATATTGCACACCTTTCACACAGTCCTGTAACAGTGAGAAAGAGAGTCAGGTGTTATTTGAAAAGCATTCTGAGACTGAGAAAATAACACGTTTTGCGTTCTCAGTGGGTTTCCAATCATTAACGTTCAATAAGCGCTTTACCATGGGACCTAAATCTTTGGCTTGGTGCCTGTGAGACAGTGCAAGAGACACATGTGGGACCGCGTCAGGTGACCTGTACCACAACAACTGGGTGGGGGTGAGGTCACATGATGCGGCCACACCTTCTTCTTGGGCTATGAATAATTTAGTAATGACAAAAGTCCAATCTCTCTGATTGATTTGAGCATCAAATTCTTCTCTATACACCAAATCACCTTCCCTGTCATAGAACACAGTACAGTGGAGTGGATCAGTGGGCGGGTAGTAAGGAGCTAATTGTTCCACCCAGGGCTTCCAGGTTTGCCACCACGAAGTGAGAGAATTAGGACAATGTAATCTGGTCCAATAAATGTCCGCAGAAGGTTCAGGTAGACTAGTTCCTCCCATCAGATATTGTCCATTGCCTCCTGAAACAAAACAGTTTTTTACATAGCCACCAGGAAAAGTCACTGTTAGTCCCTCCTTTGTGCATAAAATTTCTGCATTCATTTTCATTAGCAAATCTCTCCCCAGCAATGAGACAGGTGTTTGTGGTGCCACAACAAAAGAATGGTAGACAGTTTGTTTTGCAAGTTCAGTTTTCACGGGTTTAGTGAGCGGCAGATTTGTGTGGTGTCCCAGCGAATCCCACTAGTGACACAGTTCTCTGTGAAACAAGAGAATGTGGTACAGGCTGATTTAGCGATGACATAGTAGCTCCAGTATCAACGAGCATGTTAACAACTTTGCCTGCCACTTTGAGTTTTAGCATGGGGTCTGCCCCTGCCCCAGGCTCGGACTCGCCTGGGCACCTCTAGTAGTACTCTTCTTCATACTGATTGCCAGTATCATCATGTTGATAATACTGGCCTGCTCCTTGCTGCCATGGTGCCGGGCCTCTGTTGGGTGAGGGCCCGTTGCCTCGTCCTCGTGCGCGGCCTCCTCCAGCTCCTCCCCTTGGGCCTGGAGCCTGGAAGTGACCTTGGTTCAGATTATCAGAGTTTTGTGAACACTCTCTGTGCCAGTGTCCATTCTGGCCACAAATGAAACACGAATCCTCTCCAAACCCGCGCCCCCTTCCACCTCTAGGTTTCCAAAACCCCTACGGCCACCCCTGTGTCCACTCCCCTGTCTCCTGCCCCCTTGATAAACCACCATCTGTTTTTCTGTTTTTTCAGCTTTCTTTTTCTCTTTCTCTTTTTTTGTTGTTATCAGTGTCTCGAGCCTGTTTTAACTGTAATTTCAGTAATTGAGTAGACAAGTCTTTCAGTTCGTCTCCGTCTTTGTCTAATTTCTCTTTGTGTAATTTTAGTAAATGCACTACATGTAATTTAAAACGGTCTTCGTCCCATATAGCCAATTCTGGGGTTTTTGTTCAACTCTTCTTTCACAGGTACAGGTAAGTCAGTCAGTATAGCACCTTTAAAGATGGCACTAGTGCTGTCGCTTCTAAATGGGTGTCTGTTAGTCTTGTCAAGCCAGCCAGTCATAGCTTTTCTATACCACTCAGCAGGGTCCTGGTCAGAAGTCCATTTTGGAACAGTGGGGGCTGTAGTCTGTGGGTCTGGAAATACATCACGTATAGCGTCAAAGTAGTCTTTTGCGTGTGGTCCCAAGGCAGCCTCATCTCCTACCCCATCTGTGTTTGCAGTGCGTTCAATAGTTACCAGTTCGTGTCGTGTGAGCATGACGCGGAGAGAAGAGCTCTTACGTCACCCATAGCAGCCTGCTGACCTGTCATTAGTTTCACAAACTCACTCACCCAGAAGGAGCCTCCTTTGATCAGCGGCGGGAGCCTGCCACCCATTGCCTGTAAATCTCTGTATTGGAATGGTTCATAACCACCCAGTTGGCCTTGTGCAGTTACTCTCAATGGATAGTTACCTGGATACTTACTCTGTGTCTTACTCTGTTGTGTGTACTCCGTGTCCGAATGGGAGATCGTTCGGGGATGTGGCTTTTACTTCCTCTCTTCCTCCCTTTTTGAGCTGCTTTATGTAGTAATTTTGTCATGGCTGCACTTTCTGTCACTTCTTTCTCTGTCTCTTGTTCCTCCTCACTGTCCTCTGAGTCACTGAATTTAGTTTTAGTATCTTTGTAATCATAAAGTTCAAGAGGGTTTACTGCGGTCTTCACACTACCTACATCAGAGGAGACTCTCTGCTCCTTTTGTTTTCCTAGCCCTCTTCGAGTCTGATCCAGTGTTGCCCTGTATGCTGCATTGTCGATGTCTAATTCTGCCTTTTCTATTTCTAATGCCCTCACCTTGTCTTGACTTGCTTGTAATTCTCTTAGTAAATGTTCTGTTATGTTTTTTAATTTCTTCTTTCTGTTTATCTTTTCCTGTGTTTTGGGCTATAGATATATGTGGGTCATGAAGCGCTGCTGCTCCTACCCCCAAGGTCAGGTCAGATAGTGACCCATATCTGCGTAGTTTTTTTTCTTTACCTCGTTGTGTGTTGCTCCGCTAATGTTAACAAGTCTTCCTCACTCTGTAATTCAGTTTTTATATTGCCTGAGAATTTCATTACTGGGGCCATTACCTGTGTCTGGTCTGTATATGAAGAAGGAGGAAGTGGTGGTGCGCTAGGAGTTGCAGGATACACAGAACTAGTCCATTTCAGTTGGTTTTCGTCTGTCCAGTCCAGCTTTTTGGTCACTTGCGTCTGTGTGTCAGGTTTAGGTGTAGTTGTGCGTTTACTTACCTTGGTGAGTGCTACGCATGCCACAGCACAGCTGTGCGCCACCCGTCTTATCTCCTCAACTGCTTCCTCCTTTCTACTCAGTGCTTTTTTCTGAAATAGATTTGCTTTTAGTATCTCTTCTGTGATCTGCTCCAACTCAGAGTGTGCTTTCTCCTCTCGTCCTATCCACAACTTACACACATATTTTCCCAGCATGGATCTGTCTTCATGTCTTTTGGCATACTCACCTGGGCGCAAATCCATTCCTTATTCAACCTTTCTTTTTTCCTTTGGCCTTCTCTTTTTTTCAATGCCCGAGAGCACTTGCTCCTCCACTTTTTGCCACATATTTAACCATTCTCCACCCAGTAAGTCATTGCCATCATCTAGTTGCGGACATCCACCAAACTCTTCACACTCTCTTGTAAACTCTTCATCCATAGTTTTGTTTTTGTTCTTTTGCTTATTTTTAAGTTTTTGTTATATTTTCCTTGTTTTTTTTTTGTTTTTTTTTTTTTTTTTTTTTTTTTTTTTTTTTACTTTATTTTGTTACACAGGAATTTTAACCTGTTTTACTATCAGGACTTTAACCTGAACACGGCCTTTACCTTTTTTTCGTGAGGGACTTTAACTCTCACCGGGGACTTGAACCCCGTACCTTTATTATTTTTGAGGGGACCCAAACTCCCCAGGGAAGCGCTGTACGCACCCAGCTACGTAGGGACACGTCTGCCCACTACACCAGTCCACGTGGGTCACAGGACTTTAACCTGTTCACAGGACTTTAACCTGTTTTACCATCAGGACTTTAAACCTGTTTACAGGACTTTAAACTGTTTTACCATCAGGACTTTAACCTGTTTACAGGACTTTAAACCTGTTTTACTATCAGGACTTTAACCTGAATATGGCCGTTAACCCCGTAACAATATTACACCTGTAATTTACTCTACTCTAACCCCGTAGCCCTTCTGTCCCTGAAAAGCGATTTTAATACGGTCAGTTTGCTAAATTTCACCAGACAGGCAGCACCAGACAGCACGGTGACTTCCTCAATTTACATGTACTCAATATGGAAGTTTTGAAAGGTCTTCCTTACCTCTTTAGTTTGCCGCGGCGGGAAGTCACAATGCGTCCAGTCGCCTTGGACCTATCCTCGAGGTTCGGCCTCCGTCCCCAGGACCTCAAGATCGGATCACGTCGAGGTCACCAAATTGTAGGCGTGTTGGTTAATCAGATCAGAAGAATCACTGGAGACCAGGAGAGTAGAATCACCCGAGGTTTTATTCCCTATACATACAATTCTAATACAAGTCAGGCGCGGTGCTGTCCCTAGTACGTGCACGGAGATCTCAGGGGCGCTCCCGTGTTGATCTGAGTGCCTTGCCCTGCGCGCCACACAATATACATAAATCATGAATATGCAAGTAGCTGGGTGTGGACATCTCCTCCCTTCCGGCACTCCTCTATCCTCCAGGTGCCTCGCTGATGTGACCAATTTTGGAGTTGTTGCTCATCACCCATCCTCTTGCGTCACCTCAGCATTTATCTGTAACAGCTTAATCAAAGAGAACATGCTATGCTACACAATCTAGTACATTCTGTTTTTATGCGATAGAGCAAGAATGGAGTGTGTTTGTGCCATGTTGCGTGCAAGGCCTAAACCTCCTTTAATCTACTCTTTTGTTATTATGAGCAATGATGTATCCGTCCTTCAGGATGAAGCGTGATATAGGGGGCTTTCCTTACTGGGGTGAATTCCAGATTAGCATTGTGATTTGCTACGTGGTTTAGCATATCAGCCATGGGCACCATCATTGGAGGATTTGATGATTTATCTTCTTCATCTTCATCATCATCCTCTTCATTGGGTTCTTGGAAACTATAAAGAGCAAGTTGTATTACACAAACAAGCTTAGAAGAGAGAGTATGATTACATAATTAATGTGTGTATATCCCTCTAACCTGTATGCCATGACAAAGGCCACCAGATTTGTGTAAAGATCCAGAGTGTGTATGTCAGGAGTCCAGTATTCAGAGTACTTGGTGATCAATGGGAGAACAACATCTGAATATTCTTTATGAATTTTATCTAAATCTGTGTTCACAGCTTCAGGAATTCCTGTTCCCTTTAAAAGTGTATCCCTCTCGTCTTTAGACCTGTTGAAAGCAAACACACAAGAAAATGTATCAGAAAAAGGGATGAAGAAAACAATCATAATTTTTTTAAAAATTAAATAAATATTTTATAATCATCATAATACAAAGGCTTGTCTATCTGGTCATGTATGTGCATATACTATGTAAATTAAATGAATTGTACAGTCCTACTGGAATGTTTGAAAACTGATGTACCAAAACATGGGATGGTCCAGTTTTCTAAAGTCATTCCATAGAGAGAGGTATGGCCTCCAGAATGACTGTGGCGATGTATACTCGTGCAGCAAAGCCAGGAGTAGAGGAACCCAGCTCGAGGCACTGTCCAATGTAATCTTTTCTGAAATTAAAAAAGAAAGAAGAAAAACTACTGCTACCACAATTGCCTGAAGCCTTAAACTACCTTTGTCTAGCACATCAGAGACCTTCGATGACTCCTGATGAAGAATAGCTTTTCTGGGTATAGTGAACAACACCTCTCTCTCATCAATATCTTCTTTGGCCAACATCCCATATTCCGCCACAGTCCCCTGAAAACCTACGCAAACCTGAGGAAATGACAGGGACCAAAATCCCATAACAATGTTAAGAGACACAGAGTGGGAGTAAGGGGTCCAGAGAGCAGAATGGTGTTACCGGATAGGCTTGATTGAATAATTAGAGGTGTGATAGAGGTGTAATAGAGGTGTGTGGTAGAGGTGTGGTTGAGGTGAGCTGTGGTTCTGAGATGCTGTAGAAGGTTGACGCATGGTCCTACTCCTGAATCTCAGTACATATTAACTCCATCTACAGTCTATGAATGCAACAGATTCAAAGCAGAAATTTACTTTACCTTTTCACTGAGCTCCAAACCAATTTGTCCACACCACTGGAGAAATAAATTGAGACTATCTTGCCGCTCTGCAACAATCTGTCATTTAGAAAACAAAATATTTAGTACCAAAGAAAATCATAATGCATAAACAATCTAATAATAGTCAGCATATCATAATAATCATTAGTACTGGATTAATAAGAGTGTCAGAATGCAAAAATATAAATTAATTAAAAAAAAATGCAAAAGCAAAATACGAAGCATAAGCTAAACCTCTTTTTACGGGCTGGCAATGTACAAGCATAAGCAAAAAAGTAATGAGGACAATCTGCACATTTGTAAGCTTAAATAGTACTGTTCTTGTACCAGTGTTGTGTTACACACGTGCAGCTAACATCCGCATCTACAGCATGGATGTGGACATTACGCTATTCCTCTCTTATTAAACAAACTGCCTACAAACACAGTTCAATAAGTACCTTTGGTCGTTTCGATTCAGTAGCCATTGTGTAATTTTAGTCCTAAAATGCGGCTATAATTGCAGCACAGATGAACTTCAATCCAACACCATGGATCCATGTACACTGAACTTTGAGGTAGTTTTTCTTCTGCGGCGCGTTACTGTGTTGAGGCTGCCCTCTGGCGGAGACATCAGGAACACTGCATCTATGTGCCATTTACTGATGAATAATAGAAGATGTTTAAGTTGTTATACTTCATGCAGTGTTACCAGATAAGGTGCACGTTTGCGTGTTCTTGTTTTGTTAGTTTGGTTTTCTGTCGCGTGTAGTTAACCACGCAAAGGTGAAGTACGTGCATAGATCTAATAGTAATAAGAACTTGAACACTTACACCCAAGAGTAAATGTCATCCACAGGTTTTGCCTTGACCCAGGCTATTTCATTTAATTTGCTGTATGGGGTCTCTGACTGGTCATTTCACGTCTACATACCATTGATGTATAAGTGGAGAGCAGCCGACAAGGACACGCGTGATATCTTTTATTTTGGAATTTTTTTTTGCGGAAACAGCCGCGGAAAATGTAATAAGGCTAATGGGACGCTAACTTGCATAAAGCGTCGTGAAATCGTCTTGTTTTTCAAAGGTGGAGTATTTAGGAGAATGCTTTTTATTGGGAGAGATTATTTTAGTTTACCCATGTGTAAATATGCAGTTTCGTCTTTGTAGTTTACGAATATAGCCTATTTTAGCAAAAGCGTTGCCTTAGCCGTGTAATCAATTACATAGCTCGTGTATTTTTTACTTTATTTTTCATAATAAACAACTCATTTTGTTGTCTTAGCAGCCGTTAGGAAATGGAAATTAGTGGCGTGATTTTTTATTATTTTTTATTTTTTGCGTTATTTCAAAAATCCCCAGTAAACTGATGAGATTAGCCTCGTGAAGAGCCTTAGCACGCGCTTCATGTCGCTAGGCAACAGGACACTTCCGGGAGCGTCTAATGTAAAGCCTGTAATTACGTTTGGAGAAAGAGCTCAAATGTGTAAGATAAACCAACAAATCTACTGATTTTCGTTAACAGAACAGGAATCCGGCAGAAGGTTTTGGCCCGTGTTGATGTTTTTCCGTTTTGTGCAAGCGTTCGTGTGCATTTTTCCACTCGAAGCATATAGCATTAGTTCATTATTTTAAACTCTTTAGATGAGAACAGACTAGTTGAGATACCATTACTCTATGTACATTTGTGACAATAATATAAGCGTGGTTGTCACATCAAATGTTGTGCATAGTTGAACTTGAACAGTAGCAAGGATGCGAGTGTCAGTGGCTGTATCACATGAACAAATATAATAACCTGTCCTGTTTCTGTCTCTTTTCTAGCATATATTTAGACTAAACATGTTGGTGCCAATCTTTACACTGAAACTCAACCATAAGATAAACCCTCGGATGGTGACAATTGGTAAATTTGATGGAGTTCACCCATGTCTCACAGCTGCAACGCAAGCAGGGAAGGTAAACTCAGTATTATTGACCTGTTATTTCAATAGAAGTTTTTATTCAGCTCAATTATGTTTGCTTCGAAGGTTTTTATCCACAACCCCCATGCCCGTGGACAGAGGGCAGCAGGACACCGCTTGAGCCAAAGCACCCAGGACTCTGATGTGTCTCTTCTTAACATTAACCAGGCAGTTACTTGTTTGACAGCTGGTACTTTAGGCCCAAACACTACTGGGGACACACTGTTAGTGGGGTCTCAAACCAATCTGCTGGCCTATGATGTTCATGATAACGCTGATGTTTTCTACAGAGAGGTAAACATCAAGAAACAGCTAATGGCTGGAACTAATTGATAATTGTGTTTTTTGTGTGTGGCATAATAAAGGTGACAGATGGAGCAAATTCCATTGTCCTGGGCAAACTTGGAGACATCCCTTCGCCTCTTGCCATCATTGGAGGAAATTGTGCCCTGCAAGGTTTTGACTTTGAAGGGAATGACCACTTCTGGACAGTGAGAAAAAAAATGCTTTGCATATGTGATATATAATACTACTTTGTTTAGTTTTTTAAAGCTGATTTGAAGACCACTTTATCTACATTTATGAAGTATTTTTGACCTAGGTGACTGGAGATAATGTCAGATCTCTTGTTCTCTGTGATTTCACAGGAGATGGAAAAAATGAGGCAAGTTTTCTGTTTAGTTTTTGCTGCTCCATTTTAAATGTGCTGATCTTAAATTTAATGTTGACATCTGTGTTACCTCTGTAGCTCTTAGTTGGATCTGAAGACTTTGATATAAGAGTTTTTAAAGAGGATGAGCTTGTGGCAGAGATGACTGAAAATGAGGTAAATTGTTTTTGTTGACTGTTTTTTATGGAAAATATCAGATTAAGTGACATTTATCTCTGTTTTTAGACTGTAACATCACTCTGCCACATGCATGACAGTCGATTTGGCTATGCACTGGCAAATGGTACTGTGGGTGTTTATGATCGCAATTCAAGATACTGGAGGATAAAGGCAAAGAATATATATATATTTATTTTTTTTACCTAAGACAACATTTCTGGCATTAAGTATGGCAATATATTGACTAAAGAATGTAAACCTATATGATATAGTATAGAATTTTTATTGAGAATAATTATTGGTACAATAATTTTTACATTGCCCAGCAAAAAACAAAAGACCCCACCGGGATTTAACCAAGCAAATGACGAGGAGCCTCCCAATGTGTTACAGCTAATCATGTATATGCTCAAAGAAAGAGATACAGTCTTTAGTTACTCTGCTGCCTCACTTCCAGCGAGTGGAGATGTATTACTTAGAAAATAATAATTTTTTGTGTTTGGTATGAATAATACTGAGCTTTAACAATACTGATTTAGTCATTTTAATTAACTGATCTCTCTTTAGTCTAAGAATCATGCTATGAGCATTCATGCCTTTGATCTGAATGCTGATGGAGTAGTTGAACTCATAACTGGCTGGTCAAACGGAAAGGTCAGTTTACTTACCAAACAATATGTAGCTACTCAGTAGCTTGTATATGTTGGAAATTGAATGCCAAAGGTTCTTTTTTTTATGCAGATTGATGCACGGAGTGACCGAACGGGTGAGGTCATTTTTAAAGACAACTTCTCCTCTTCTGTGGCTGGAGTGGTGGAGGGAGACTACAGGCTGGATGGGCAGAAACAGCTCATCTGTACCTCTATAGAAGGAGAAGGTACGCTGTGGTGACTTACTTTTACATCCTTCACAGAATGAACAGAATTTTCAGTTCATTCTGTGAAGGATGAACCCATTGATAATATGTTATAGTTCGAGGTTACCTCCCCGCAAGTAAAGAACAAAAAGGAAATCTTATGGACTCTAGCGCTGAGCAGGATCTCATTAGAGAACTCAGCCAGCGTAGACAGAATCTTCTTCTTGAACTTCGGAACTATGAAGAAAATGCCAAGGTAGTATTGCTTGATTACATTTTTCAAAACAAGTTCCAAGTTTTGTAGCTCTAATACAAAATGATAAGTATTGTTTATCATTCTGGTAGAGCGTGTCAGAAGCCAACAGTGGTGTCGGTGTGATTCCAGCCAACACTCAACTTCAGACTGCTCTTTCAGTGAGACCAGCCACAGAGGCTCAGAGGGCGCATGTAGAGCTCAGCATTTCAACGCCAAATGGTGACCCACAATGATATTGAAAAAGTTCTAATATTATTCAGCTAACATATTTGTATCTCTTTGTTTGTAGAAACAATAATTCGTGCAGTGCTCATTTTTGCGGAGGGGATTTTTGAGGGAGAGAGTCATGTGGTTCACCCCAGTGCTCAAAACCTGTCAGGCTGTATACGAGTTCCTATAGTCCCTCCAAAGATATACCTGTGGATCTTCATATTAAAGCTTTTGTTGGGGGAAAATCAAGGCAGGATTATGAGTTGAACTTGCATTAATTTTAATATAATTTTATGGTGATGTTATTTTTTTGAGTCTCCACATCTTTCTCTGTTCTCACAGTACCCAGTTTCATGTGTTTGAAATCACTCGTCAGCTGCCTCGGTTCTCCATGTATGACCTGACGGACGAGCCCACAGCTGCCCCTCCCTCTGGATGGGTCACCTTTAGCATAAATGACAGGCCACAAAGGGTGTGTGCCAACCTTATTTATGTTCATAAAACGTCATAGAACTGACTGCAGTTGTTTCTCTTGTTGCAGATTGTGATGTGGCTGAACCAAAACTTCTTGCTTCCAGAGGGAATAGATAGCCCAGATGTAACTTTTCATTCTCTGAGGACTGGGGGATTGTTGTCCATTAGCAAGACCAGCAATGGACAGGTAATCTACATAAGCTTGAACATCAAGTTGCATTGACAAGTCAGTTAAATGCAAGTTTAGTTTTTTACATAAGCATGATTTAAATATAAAAGCACATTGATTTTATTTATAATATGTATTAAGCTGACTGTGATTTTGCCTTCAGATCACTTTCAAAACTGACGACATCGACCTGGCAGGGGACCTTGTCCAATCATTGGCGTCCTTCCTGGGAATAGATGACCTATCAGCAGAAGCAGATTTCCCTGGATACTTTGAGGAGCTCCGCACCTCACTGTCTGAGGTGAAATTTAGTTTATTTGTGATACAAGTGTTTACCTCAACAACAACTAATTGAAAATATATTTTTGTCAGGTGGATGAGTTCCACTCAGTCCACCAGAAGTTAACTGCAGATATGGCTGACCACTCTAACTACATCAGGATTATGTTGGTACAAGCAGAAGATTCTCGTCTAATGGGTGACATGTACGGTTAAAACAATAACATCATCAGTCTTTTATCTGATTGGCTGACTGACAGACACACATTACATTGTTGTTCTTATATTTGTTAATGAACTGGTTAGCTATAAGGAGTTAATTAATTGCTTTGCTACAACTTTTTTCACTTTGTTTTCTAGGACATCCATGAAGAAACGCTATAGAGAGTTGTATGATTTAAACAGGGATCTGATAAATGAATATAAGATCCGCTCCAACAATCACAATGCTCTACTCTCCTGCCTTAAATCTGTAAATCAAGCCATCCAGCGGGCTGGAAGACTGCGAGGTAAAACACCAACACACACTGAATATCTCCTACTTTGTAATAGCTTATTTGTGTGTGATGCATAATTGAATTGTCTTTATGCATTTTTATCCTTCAGTGGGAAAACCTAAGAACCAAGTGATATCTGCCTGCCGAGATGCTATCAAGAGCAACAACGTTAACGTACTGTTTAGGATCATGAAAGCAGGAACTGCATCCTCCTGAGAATGAAATCAGAAGCTGTCAAAATGTTGACAAAAATAAACTCCACAGTACTGTTTTGTATAAAGCTAATATCTATATTAGTTGGTCAAAGGTAGGGGGCACATTTTTGCCTAAATTAATTTATGTTCTCAGAATATAGAGATAATACAAAATCATCCTCAGCCAAAGTATTGACTCTTTCTCATTTCTATGGTGGAACTGAAGAGCAGTCATGCTAATCGAGCTATTCTTAAACAGCAAAAACTGAAACTAGCTTGATTTATGATAATCTCAGGGTGATTCTGAAGGTAGTGCATTTATTTTAGACATTTGGTTGGTATTGTATTGGCGCTAAAATTTAATAGGTAATAACTTTTTACAATGCATCATATGCCAGGTCATTCATATACTGCCATCTGCAATCACTCATACTGTTAGATAAATGCATATGTGTTTCAGCACAGTTAAGAGTATTGTTTGGAGAGTATGGCACAGTGTCAGCAGTGCGGGACTGTTTAATCCAGCTGACATGGTGATGTTTAGAGGGAGAACAGCTGGACAGTCAGTAAGGAGGCCTAGTGACAGCCCCAAATGTTATATGTCTATAGCCAAAGAAACCCGTTTTTAAGGATGTGTACTGTGTTTGTACATTTTATAGGTAGACTAGAAGACAGATATGTGTCTGTGGAAAATAATATTAATAAATTATGTTCGAAGATTTAAAAGTCTGTATCCCCTGTCTATTTTGTAAAGGCTAAGTACATGGATAGAGATAACGATTCTAATTCCAACTCGTAGTCTCTTCATGCGTAACCTGTCAGAAAACACATAATATTGTAGCACAACACGCGGCGCGCGCCTCTCCAGTGCGAGTAAAGCCTGCCCTCCCCGTCCTCATCCTCACACGTGTGCTATAGGCCCTCTGCACATATGGCTTGGTAAGCGTCCAGATCACAGTCATTAATCACAGTGGTGTGTGTGTCTGGACTCATTCCGCTACACGCAGTAACATCGCCATCCTACTTCAGGAACCTTAAAGTGTGTGATGATGGTGATCTACACTAATCAATTAAACCAGACCATTAAGATAAGACGAGATAACCTGTATTTGTCCCACAATGGTGAAATTTCCGGTATTGCAACTATAGACTATATACAAGAAGTTATATACAGTCTATGGCTGCAACGCACAGTTCAAAAGCAATCTTTAATGACAAGTTCGCCATTTAGGCCTACTAAAATCTGCGTTTCAAAGCTCCTTTTTAACAACCACATACATTACTTTGTTTCACTGATCTATCAGAGAGTTTTTGTTGATAATTTTGCTGTGTTGGCATCTGGCTCCTGAGTTTATGTCATGTCACGTGGTAAGTGCGACGCACACTCACGCTGCTGTCAAGGAACCTAAGGACACTATAGCTCTCCCCTGTGCGTTGGCTTAAAAACAAAAAAAAAACAATATGTTGACTTAAAAGGTTACTGGTTGAATTAATATTTCTTCATTTATTTGATTTAAATTATTTAAACAGGATGCTCAAACTACAGTGTTGCCTTACTAGAGAAGCTTTTGCTCTTTTTTCATATTTTACAGCTGCTCTTGAACGCGTCTCACGAAGATTTGCTGTGGTTGGTCCCAGATGTCTCTTACGGAGTCTCTAACGACTCATTCTCTTCTCGCTCTATTCCAGGACCACTTTATTTTGTGTTCATTTTATTTTATTTTTTCAAAGGTTACATCGTTTTTGCTTGCAAACAGGCTCAAAGGTTGAGTAACAGCTTGTGTGCCACTACACTTCCAGGACAGAGATGTTCAGTTTACTATTTACTCCTTAAACTAACGGTAAGTTAGTTTGATTGCAGTTTTTGCATGAGTTAGAACAGTTATTAATGTTAACAGTTAAAGATGGATTGTGCAGCAATTTTGTTTAAATACTCTTTTTAGTATTGGCCTGTAAGCAAGCAGTTCAGTTAGGATACCATCTAAAAAGGATTTTGAGATTTACATTTTTTAACTTAAAATCTAATAGGGTCATAGGGTCATTGGATCTATAGGATCTATAGGACCTATAGGATCTTTTATCATCAGAATCTGGGGACATCATGTTCTCCAGTTTAATGCTACCCCTATATCTACTTATATAAGAGACAGACACACCCCCTTTATAAGCATGAACTTTATCTGTGAAAGTGAGTGCCTTAATAGTAATAAAGAGAAGGCTAATAAAGTAGGCCCTAGCCCATATAGGATACATGATTGTGCTTTTGCTTCCATTTGCTTCAGCCGTGTACCCACTGGGAGAGTTTGAGCCTCATAGCAGTGAGATGGACGGAGTAAAAAGAAAGAAGAGATGCCACCGCTTCCAGGCCACAATGTCCTGCAGATGCTGGCCCCGAAAGCAGCCTTACTAACCCGATGTGGGTGATCTACAATGCACAGAAGTCCTGAAGTGAAGTTAGATGAGACTTTAACTCCAGTATGGTGCACATGAGGAGGCTCCTGCGAGTGAAGGGAGATGTTCTGTGCAGTATGCTGCTCCTGCTGCTCTTCTGTCTGCTGTTTTATGCCCGGCAGGTAGCTCTAATATTTCTCAAAAGCCTTTATTTGGTCGTTCTGTAGTTTCTATTGAAAATCCTTGTGTTTTGCTTGGTTGAAGGTGATATTGTCCTCTGGATGGGACAGACCCCTCTTGAAACTGGAGATGAACAGCTCTACCAGTTCCAGTCGCACTCTTCTGGGCGCTAATGGATCCAAAGTAGGAGAATTTAAAGAAATTCCATTGATTTACAAAATACATATATTTCTCAGATAACAGCCAATAGGGCTTGGTGATGTAACAATAAAAATGTGAATCGTGATCTGATTCATCTGACAATATGATAATTTGGTTGTATTATAAATCAGTTCTTCTCTATTTAATGCAGCTGTCTGCTCAAACACAACCATTTTCCCCACCCACTCCTTCTATTTATGAGCCTCCATCATGCTCTGACTAAGTGACAGGTAGATCGAACCAATCACAGTGAAGTGTGACCTTACAGAACAAACAGTAGACCAATTAAAATGACCAATTTGACACTGTTTAAATGTTGGTATATGAAGATATTGATTGATCTCATTGTTCTGTACCCTTCTGTCTCTCAATTGTCTGTTATTTTTTTCAGCCTGCTGTGAGACTCACAGTTCCAAAGCTGGACACTCATAAGCCTCAGACCAAGACCAAAACTCCTCAGGCCAAGTCCAAAATCCAGGTCAAAGCCAAGGGGAAATCCAAGTCGAGACGCAAGAATGCAGCCAAACCAACCAGGCCTCCTCTGCCCACTCTGCCCCCATTCGACTTTGAGGGCTACCTGAAAGCAAAGGACAACCGAAACTTCAGCCTCCTTATTGACCAACCTGACAAATGCGACATAGATGGTCAAATTGCTCCATACTTGCTCATTGCAGTCAAATCTGTTGCAGCTGATTTTGATAAGCGCCAGGTGAGATTTTTCCTAAATAAGCATTCACAAGTGTGAAGAAGAAAAAAAAAAAAATACTGTTGTTTTGTCAGGTTGTGCGTCGAACCTGGGGGAGAGAAGGGAGCTTCCCAAATGGGGTAACCATACGCACAGTGTTCCTGCTGGGTGTCCCGAGGAACCAGAGCGCCTTGCCCTTATGGGACAGGCTTCTGGAGTATGAGAGCCAAAGCTTTAAGGACATACTGCTGTGGGACTTTGAGGACACCTTTTTTAACTTGACACTGAAGGAAACGCACTTTTTGACATGGGTCAACAGCAGCTGTGCGCACATCAAGTAAGTGTAAGGTTTGAAGGTATGGGAAGTCGAAGAAGTCAGCAGTGGCCTCAGATCACAAATTATAAATAACTTAAAGGCCCTGTACCTGCATTTTTCCATGTACTTGAGCATAGTATGGATCTGTCTTGCCTCAGTATGTTGTATAAGCATCTCTTGAGGTCAAAATATCTTTGTTGCATACTATTTCCATCTAATTTTAAAGCGTTTTGCTGTATGCTGGATGCTCAGATAAATTTGTTCTGTTTTTCTAGTTTTTCAATTCAATTCAATTTATTTTTGAAAAGCCCAAAGTCACAATAGTAGTTGCATCTTAGGGCTGAACATGAGAATTAATTTAATCAACATAAAGTTAAAAAAAATCAACAATGAAAGAGAAACAAACAAGCAAATTAAACAGGCAAATGGATAACTGTCCCAGAACATCCCCTGTTCTTAGACCCTCCTTCTTGGCAAGGAAAAAGTAAAAAAAAAACAAAAAAAAAAAAAACAGTGGCAAAAAAAACAGAAACCTCGTGGAGTACCAGAGTGAAGGAGAGATCCACTCCCATGGACGGACAGGCTGCAGATGTGTCCAGGACTAATGCGCATCCATTTGCAGATAGAGTTCAAGTCTATAGGGCCAGACCCCACTCAACTAAGGGACAGAGAGGGGCCCACCCACGGCAGGACAGAAGGCACCCCAGCCAGGCACCAGTTCATCCAGCCAGGGGAGGGCAGGGAGGGTCTGGGTCCACAGAACAGGATCAGGGCACAGGAGGGCATCTAGGGTCCCGTCATCAGCGGGCAGTCAGCGGCCAGGCATCTGAAACAGTTGCACTTCCCAGAGAGGGGTGGGACAGGGAACAACATGTGAATAGCAATGAATTTTTAAAACCGTAAAAATTGTTTAGAAGTTTAGAAACTTTATATAATGGTGTTCTTCCATTATTCACTTACACAGACTACTTCATTTGATTCATACATGTTTCAGTAATCCTGCCCTAAAAACACAAATGAAAATTCAGTGCTTGCTACAGTGAAATTTCACTATGAAGAGGTAGGGTCTATCAGTTCTGCAATTTTCAACAGGAAATCAATTACCAGTTTCTATCATTAAGCTGTTGTAAATCAATATTGTAATTTACTATGAACAAGATGTGAATGTATATGTCAAGACACTTTTATTAATTTAACTAGTTAAATTTAGTATCTTTGATCTAATTTCTTTAATGATATTCAAGAGTTTTAGGTAACAGTGTGTCTGTACCCTTAATTTATCAAGTGTTTTATTTACAGGTTCATTTTCAAGGGTGATGCTGACGTCTATGTAAATATTGAAAACATTTTGGAGTTGCTGGAGGGTCAGGAACCAGAGGAGGACCTGTTTGTCGGTGATATTATTGTAAAGGCCAGACCCATTCGTCGGCGCAGTTCAAAGTACTTTGTGCCAGAGTTTGTTTATGGAGGCAGTCTATACCCATCTTATGCTGGAGGAGGAGGATTCATAATGTCTGGGTATACAGCCCGGAGACTTAGCTCAGCATGTCAACAGGTACTAAACCCAAGTATACTTGATGAAGCATTAAAAAATATTGGATAGGCCACTAAATGTCTTTTTTACCTACTCATGCAATTTCTGATTTAGTATGTTTTTTAAACCACTTCATACAGTAACTCACAATTAAACTAAACAATTACCTTTAAAATGTATCTCCTGGAGGTACCTGGTTATTTTTATTTTTTGCAATGCTTTTCTAATACTTTTCCAAACAAATGTCTACATATTGGTCTTGTTTTTTCTCTCCTATAGGTGGAGTTGTTTCCCATCGACGACGTCTTTTTGGGAATGTGTCTTCAGCAGATTGGACTCAAACCCTTGCGGCACCAGGGCTTTCGGACATTTGGGATACCACGCCCCTCTGCCGCACCTCATCTCCAAACATTTGATCCATGTTTTTACCGTGAGCTGATGGTGGTCCACAGCCTGAGTGTCCCACAGATATGGCTGATGTGGAACCTGCTGCATGACCGTAAAGTGAGCTGCCACAGCAGAGCACGAGTCACCTCCAAACCATTCTCATGGAAGTTTGACGACAGGCCCGAAACAAAGGGCCAAAGCACAGACAGAGACTATGGGGATACACAGGTGTTTGTAACATACTAATGTCATACATGAGTTAAAGTGGCAGTGGTTCTCAAGCCTAGGCCTGTCATGATAATTACTATATTGACTTGGAACAATAATTTTTGGGGGTCAATATTTATCAAGTGTACTTTTTCTTTGTATTAGTAGGGAAATTGTGGTTATTTTTCTGTACTATATAAGATTTGAGCTATAGAGGGTTGAATAAACAACTTCTATGATGAATCATTATTGGTGCAAACTAACTATTTTAGTGTTTCATTCTCTTACGTCTTTATTGCAGCTCATATTTTTAACAATAATAGCAATTGGTTTCAATGTTTATCATCTATATTTAGATTTAATTCATCAATATATTGCACTTCAAAATGTGTTATCATGACAGGCCCACTCAAGCCCTTTGCACACAAAAAAACACCATATACATAAAGCACCACTGCAAACTAAGGAATAAATTGTGTATAAATCAGGGTTGAATTAGATTTTATAGGACAAGAAATACTCTAGTGGTATGTGGAGAGTTACCAAGCTGTGTACCCCTTAACTCGACTGTTGTTTATTTCTGTAGAAAGTAGGCCAACTAAAATATGCATGAATGACAACGTGATATGCTCAAGATCTACAGTTTGAGGAAAAAATGCCCCAGAAAGGATCAAGTGGGCTGTGTGTTTATGAAAAAATGTAATGTCTTTATTTTATTTTTGTTTTAAGACCTTGAAGAGTGGAACTTTAAAATTTGCACTCGGCACATTGTGTAATTGTTTCAAACAGTGGAGTGGATAGTTGGCTGTGCCCTTTTGTTGTTATTAAGTACTGTATGATGCATTTAAACAGACTCTTGACAGTAGTTTTGTTAAATGCAGTTTTTCCTCTGAGATAACCAGGTAAAGTGTGCCCCTTGAATGGAGCCTTGGAGACTTTGTTTTACATGATAATTCATAGCGTTTGTTCCCTGGATGGGAACAACCGAATCCAAATTAGAACCAGCTATTGAGTGAAAATCACTGTTTACAAAAAAGATTTGAACAGTGGTAAATGTGAAACCAGAGGGCATTGAGGTGTAATGTTGTAAAGAAAATCAGCAAATTTTGTATCATCTTTTATTAGTTGTCATATTACACACAAAATGATGCTTGTTTATGAACCTCGAGCTCATCTTGATTAAAATGTTTCATTGGACTGAGGATGGCGCTGCCACCTCAACACCAATAGAAAGATTTTCATTATGGAACAGACCTTGCAGTTTCTTCAGTTCTCATTGCACTATTGTAGCCACTTTATCAGTGGACATGCAAAATGACCGTTTGACATACACAAAGTTATTCATTTCAAAATATAAAATGCCACATTCCAATGGATTTCACAAGTTTTAATTAAGTATAATGTCCCATTTCCAGAAACAGGATTAAAATATACGGCCACAAAAATAGTCTGGAGAGTAAGGAACAACAGAACATGAAGCAAGAAGAAACATTAATATGATACAAGGCATTAACATGATTTTATCATTACACCAAACTGAAGCTGTCCCATTACAAATAACAGTCACTCATCTCATTCACTGACAGCCACACAGCTCTGCAGAGCCACTTGTTTTTCAGCTTCAACCAGTAGAAAAACAAGGGTATGATATGGTCACCTGAGTTAGGGGCGATTTTCACTACCCACCACTCTCCCTTTGTCCTTCACACATTACATCATCATAGCAGTCTGCTCATACACGGGGCTGGGCTGACTAAAATGGGATAAACACTACAAACTGAAAAGTTTCACAGTGGAGAGAAGCTTGGCTCAGCCCTGCTTATCCACTGTGTGGGTTAAATTCATGTTAAATTCAGAGACTGATTTCCGGAGCATGTTAGCCCAAATAACTCATTGGTGATCATGTTTAGAATATGCAACTATTTTCCCTATAAAGAAACATGTGAGGCAGCTTATCAAAATAGCCAAAAGCTACGAAAGCAGCATTCCCATTACTGCATGCTTACGATTTGTTTTAAGTGCTAAATGCTTGGCAGCCCAGAGCTCCTGAAGCAATCGATTACAAAATCACAGTGAGCCTTTGAGGGTAAAAAGCTACTGAACCTCCACCACAGCCCCTTTTGGAAAATCCCAACCCAAAGCTGTTCTTATGTAGCCAGCAAACAAATTACAGAAGAAAACTGCAGCTAGGACATCACTTGAGTAACTCTGCTTAGTGACACGCACATACAGTACATACACTGTACAACAATGCTGTTCACATGCATTCTCATTAGAAGAGGCGATTGCTTTTTACAGAGGACAGAGAAGGACAGGCTTGGTGGGAGATGAGGCACAATGTTCAATCATTTACCATTTTGTGTTTGTTCTCACATATTCACCTGCATTAAAAGCATGTTTTATTTCCTTGTTGTAGTTACTGCCAGAAGCACAAGCTAACATTACTAAAGCCACAACCTAGTCACAAGTGAGTCCAGGAGTTACACCTCGAGACTCCTTGAGCTGTTTACCTCCACCACACTTAAATTATCACTGCTCAATCCAACTGCAGAGCAATTACTTTA
The DNA here is from genome assembly GCA_019594935.1 of Periophthalmus modestus. Lineage (NCBI taxonomy): Eukaryota > Metazoa > Chordata > Actinopteri > Gobiiformes > Gobiidae > Periophthalmus > Periophthalmus modestus. Next base: position 27,101,911 of record JAIEZT010001390.1, on the reverse strand, counting down.
TTGTTCCAAGCTCCAAGCAGCCAAAAATGTTTTGAGGCTCAAATATGAACACGTCAGTCTACAGTAGCGGTGTAAGTGGGCATGGCTCTTGTGCCAGGATTACAAATGAATGTCTTCCATCACAGTTGTTCAAACTGGACTATTCAGACTGGAGGAGCCAGAGCTCAGATCAAGGGAAACCTCTATTAACAGGTCAGCAGAACATGAGCACACATTATTTACAACAAATGTACAATAAGGTAAAACATCAGAGCCCATAAACAAAAGTGTGAGGTTTTGAGACAAACTAAAGCTTTGGAGGTTTTATGTGGCAAACAATTCAGTATCTGACTTTTTTGTTACAATAACAGATTTTGCTAAAGACTCATATTTAAATATGTGGGCTCTGACATACACCTTGGAGCATTTACATGTTCAATAAAAAAGTAAGATCTGTACCTAAGCAAACACTGTATAATGTGTATTACACCATTTATTGAATTTCAGATGAAAATTAATTTTGATTTGAAAGTAATGTACGAAGCCACATCTATGTTAAGTGGTGATGATCCATGACTTCACTCACATGAATATAACAGAACAAAAGTGTGACCAAATCCACATGAAACTCTAGTTTCAGTGCATTGTGAAAGTTATGAAGTGACCAAAGAGACAGAGAATAAGAGGAAAGGGTGAGGACATGCACTCATCATACAACAGGCATACAGTAACAGAGACTGATGCAGTCATCCTGAAATATCTTTGGCTGTAGTAATTGGCAATCGGACAAATAAAGAAGATGAGAGCTGGACTGCAACACAACAACCAAAAGTGCATGTAGAAATGAAAAGCTGTAACACTGAGGACAAATTGTGGCTCTCATCTGTACAAAAATGAACACATTTTACTATCTAGAAATGTCCATTTTTAAAGATATGATGTAATCAAGTAAAAGTGTGTTTTAGTGCAAATGTATATGTTTTAAAAATACAAAAATGGAAATGCTCTTAGTGTGAAAAAGTAATTTAAGTCCTCACAAAAGCATAAGGACGGACCAGAGTAACTGAACTAGTATTTTGTGCTTGTTGTAGATTGCCTCTCATGCTGCCAAATCATGTGTGTTTCCTGTCACTCTGAATGGCAAATGTGATGATACCTATATCTACAGAAGAGAGGAAATGTTTCATGTGCTTTACTTAAATCCTCAAATGTATGCATTTTCTCTTCTGTGTTTTGAGGGTGGGCAACGAACGAGAGCAATGACAGTCCAGAGCGAGAACCTGGAAATAATAAACAGATCTGAGTTTGCTCCAGGCTCCACATCGCCTCACACTGGCCGAAAGTTGTTTTAATCTGACTACATTTCTTACTCTCCCAACCCTGAGTGTGTGTAGTACTCTCCAATAAAATAAAATACTGTTGCAGTCCAGTGTCGCGCTGAATGTCTGCTTTTCGGTGGGCTGGTCTGACTCTTGTAGCTGAAATATTTATGAAAAGGTTGTGGCAGGAAGACAGGTGGTTCAAGCGTTATCTGGCAGTATTTGTAGATGTCAAGTTTGCTTCAAAACTGGACTCAATAAATCTATGCTCTTGTAATTGAATGCTGGTTGAGCCACAATGCAATATTGGTGGCCATCTTCCACAAGAACATGAAAGCCTTTCCATGTTGCAGCATTAGAATACTTCTACTAAATAATATGAGGATCTCCAGCAGGTGCTCCAAGGTGACATCAAAAGCTGGGGTTTAGCATGTGGCCTGACCAAACTTTTGGATTTGAGTAGTAGTCAATGAGAAGCAATAGGACAGGCATGACTTGAATTAGACTGGTTAGAAATCACAGGCCTGGAGGTTTAGTCAATGCGGGTACTGGTTTGATCTCATCAGTGGGAACTACTACTTGACCCGGGCCGGGGTTGACTGGTGGTCCGTGGAGCTCCATACAATGTAACTGATGCTATGTGGTTATTTTGCATCACCTGTGTAGTCAAAGAACCCCATTGTTAGACTGGACTAATTAGTTTAAAAACAAACTTTCAAAAATACACTTGGCCCAAAGTTTATAAAGGTGTCACCTCAAAGATCATCCTCTGCAGTCCAAAACAAAAGGTAGAGCCAAATGGGTTAGTGTTGTTTGCTGATGAAGACCTATAGAGCACATATAACAAATTTATTTATAACAATATTATTTGAGATGTGTGTGTCATTGAGTGTCCTTCAATGCCATATTGTATACTGATATTACAATTACAAAGCCTAGAATGACTCTCCATATACTGTATTTACCTGTGTAGCACTACAGGTTTTTCCATTGGATGTCCTAATAGTTCTTGAATTTGATCCCACTGAAACAGACAATATTTAAAGACCCTGACATGCTTTTTTATCATTAGTGCTTACGTTATTATGATGCATATGAGGCAATGACTGACCTTGCTGTAAGTGGTCAAAATGCAGTCCTCCATCTGAGAGCCAGTTCCCTCTGAAATACATGAAAGCACATTGGAAACATTTAGAAACATTGTTTTGATGAACTGTGCTTGGCAAAATGTTTGACACAACTCACCTTTTTTGATGACTATTGGAATCTTAAAGTCACATCGATGATATCTAAATCACCAAAATAAACAAGAAGAGGTCATTGTTGAAACTACTGTAGAGTGAAATTTGACATGTGGCATAAATCAGTACTCACATATTGAAGTTGTAGTGTCCAGGAAAATTTGTATGAAGGACAAACTTTTTCACCAGGTGGGTAGTGGAATCAAACAGGATATCCTGAAATAGGAAAAGTCTTGCACATCAAGTTTGGGAAGAGAGACTGACCACAGCCCTATCTCTGCACCACAGTTGGTGGCTAAAGAGCAGATAGTGGAGCCTCAGTGGACATCACCTCAGATCTGAGGCTTTGACTAGGCACAGGAAACAAAGCCTTCACTGGATGGATAAGATAGTGAGGCTGGTGGTTACACAGACAAGATAACAAATGAAAAGCCCCCTTGATTGTGTTTTTTAACCAACTGAAAAAGTCCTAAAATAGCACTACTTTTCAATACCTATTTGAAATGGGAATTGTGTTGAGACAGTTTTACACATAAACAACCGTTGAACCCGACTTCACTTTTCACTTCAAGAAATTTTAAGCAAAATTAATTACAAATTTCTTAGTGTGACTGCACAGGTTAAACTATTTAAGCTTTTACAACAAACAAAAAATTAGGAAAAGAATGCATACCACTCCCAGGGTGAAGTAATTGAAGAAGTAGTCATTACATTTTGAAGGAACCTGCTTATGAGGGGACGGAGAGTGGATCTTCATCTGAACAGAAAAAAATAACAATTTGTACAATTGTTTTGTTATAACAATGTAAATAAACACATTTTTACCTTGTCTTCAGATTTATAAAAGACTTTGTGTGGGGAACCCAGTGCCCCCAACACATCCTGACATGAATCACCAAAAGAGATACTCCTTTCAATGCAACGGACTTTAGAGTCCGCCATCACACCAGGTCCATAGCCTGCACTCAGAGACAGTAACCATCATGTAGCTATAACACACTTACCTAAAAGTTTCTAATGAAGAATAAGCTCTAAAGATATGATGAGCGATCACTTTTAAAGATTAAAAACATTCAAAAGTCTGTCATAGGCACAGTAAGTAACATTTTCTTTGCCACAAGTTTAAACCTTTATTAAAGTGAGTCTGATGGCATGTGACAGTGTGCGATGTGGGTGTGCTTGAGTGGCTGCAGACATATGTCACCTGCAGTGAGTAGGCGGAGTTTCAGCCCCAGGGGTCCAGCCTGGTCTCTCATGACATCCACACACTCTGCATAGATGTTACCAAGGAAACAGGCTAATGGCATAGCTGGAGCTCTGGAGACACAACAGGGATTGGTCACTTTTTTCTTGCTCTCAAGAGAGACAGTTCATAACCTTGCTTTGGCTTTTTAACAAAATATTGAATAATAAATTTCAGTAATTTAAAGTAATTTCACGACCATAGGGCGCACCGGATTATAGAGCACAGTTCAGATACGGGTGCTTTTTCTGCATTTAACACATACAAAAGGCACACTGGGCCTTAGGGCGCAGGCACGGTAAAACATGCATGTTAGTTTTGCTTCCTTTGCCTTTTTTGGAGCACATACTGTGTTCGGTTGTGCTTTATTCAAGTATTTAGCATATGCTCACATAATTTTTTCAATTAATTCACAAATCCATCAAAGTCTTCATCCTCTGTATCTGAAATGAACAGCTGCGCTAGATCTCTATGAAATACACCAAGTTCCCTCTCGTCACTATCAGAGTCCGTTTTGTTGCCGTACCGCTCTGCGTGAACGATGCAGACTTTTGCGAAAGCTCAAAGAACAGTGCAAGCAGATACGTGAGCTCAAGCATCCACAATCCATTCACAAATCGTGGCGTAACTTGCCCGGCGCTGCCTCCCGGTCTTTGTAAAGCTGTGTTCGCCGTCTGTCATCCATCGCTCCCACAATGTTCGCAACTTTTACCCGCGCCTTATGGTCGTGAAATTACAGTACTTGGGTTTTAACAGTTACAGCCAATCAATGATGATTTGCATGGGTGGGAAAATCTGTGCGACTTTGTGTGTACCGCCTTGTTTGTTTTACCTTGTTTCTTGCAGGTTGTTGCCTGTATAGATGTGCATTCTTTTCACCATAGCCCCATGTGGAATCTGTAGAGGTTAAACCAGACTTCAAATTAGTCACAATAACGTATAGTAGGGAACTAAAATGTTTTAAAGTCTTCAGTGTTAAAACAGAACAAGTAACACAGTAAGTCATCAGTATATTTATTTTTCAACACATATAAAGATATATTTTTATCTATCTTTAGCTAGCTTTAGATAACTGTTAGCCACGGAAACATGCATTGTGAGTGATGGCAAATTCAATTGACACTAAAACATAAAATAATAATAAAAAAATAAAAAAACATCAAGCAAAACTGAAAAGTAAATCAACTAATCATGACACAGCTTCACAGACAGTGTTTGACATCATTATGAAAACAGATCAAATAAATTTGGCATTTAGAGAAACAGATGGCAAAGAAGACATTTTCAGCCACTTTACTGCTGCCAAGGCACCCACAGTCTGCTTGTTTATAAATAAATGAATTAAGCAGACGGTCTGAGAGCACTTTACCCTCTCTTCAAAGCAGGCATGGGACGGTATTGAAATTTGGTCTCATGATTATCATGGCCAAAATAAGTGCAATTAACAATTATATCACAATAATAATTAAAGTTGCTGACTGTTTAAAAACGTTATGGATATGAATAATTAATTATAAGTTTAATATTATGAACAGGTTCCATATTTAAACAACTGTTAGTTGTCTTAAGTTAAAACAACTACCATCTAGAAGACAACTTTATGGATAAGAAGTTGTTTTTCTGCACATTCCGGTGATATAACAGCAATTATCTGCATTGGCGATTATAGCGATTTTATAATATGTCTCACAAATGATTATTGTCTACCCTTTTTATCACAATAAATAATAAAAAGGATATTGTCCCATCCCTACTTCAAAGATCTGCTGCTACAATGCCTCATAGTGAACAGTTATGAAGCTGAGCTAAACTAAGGCTCTGAACAATGCACTGCACTACTGATAATGCTGAGCATATAATAAACTCAATGTTCTGAACGTTCAAGAAAAAACAACTGCAAATGGAGCATTTCCAAATGTACCTGGCCTCTGGTATACTCTGTGGTCAAGTATTTTGTGGTATAATCTGAGATGCAGGGCAGGGGCCTTCATTCTTTTTTCAAGAAATATCAAAACTTATCACAAATGTTGAACCTTCACACCATATTAATCTCATGGTTTAAAGTCCTTTCAACTGACAACTGGCATGTCTTTGGTATCAAATAATGTCATTGGTTTCTATAAGTATTGAGAAAAAAGCATTTCACTTATTTATTTATAGTGACAGAGAAAACATTGAGCTTTGTGTCAATGTTTATTTAATAGGAATAGACTTAATGATTACAAAGATATTAGCCATGGTCAAAACATCTGCAATCAGACAGTTAAACAGCAAATTCCACTATAGAAAGCTAACCTGTTCTCCAGCTCAATTATAAACTAAGGGCTTTTGGTTGTTTTGCTTCACAGAACTGGAATATATTTAAAGGACAAGCAAAATTGGATAGTTACTCACACCTACAACTGTTTTTAATGTTTTAATAAATCAAATAAAAATAAACTATAGGGATTCTAGGATGTTGTAATGTCACGTGAATGTAACCTATTCTGAGGACATACTTACAAACATACAAAAAAAACCCAAACATCTTGAGCAGAGAATAATTGTCCTAACACTGCATAAACAAATGAATTAACAACTCACCTCATACTTGGGAGCTTCATTCCATGAGTCCAGTTGAAAAGAAAAGGAGAGACCACGGAAATTGAGATGAAACAATTGCTCCACAGCATTGTAAACTGTAATGTAAAAAATACAGTTTAGGTTTTCTGGGACCATTAAAATCTTGTCATCGTTTAGCAGCAATCATTACAAAACAATTGATTTACAAAAAGAAAACTAGATTATCCAGAGCAAAAGTGTGGCAGGTCTTGTGTAATGATTTGTAATTTACCTCCAGGATGCGTAGCTCCAAATGACTGGTCTATTTGCTCTATTGTAGGAGCAATGGCTTGAGAGTTGAAATGCACTCCGCTGAAATACATAAAAATACAGTTTAATTATAAGGAAAGCACTCTATGAGCTAAGAAGACCAACATACAGAAAAACATATTGGACACAATGCAGATTATCAATACAATGTATTTATTTACATGTATTTGTGTGTTTGTATTGATTCAAAAACATTACACACCAGTATTTCAACTTGACTTTGCTAAGGTCGTACACTTCGATGACCTGTGAAAAAAGAGCACAAGTGAGGAGGAATTAGTGTTTACAGAGAAGGCAAGTAGCCGGCGAGCCAATCCTTCCAACTTTTGGTTGGACTGCCGCTAAATTGTAGCATGTGTCTCTCAAACACAAAAATAATCTCTTTTCTGATATTTTGATATAGTTCCTGACCACAAATCTTTGTAAAGTATTATAAAAGTATGTGGCCTTGGCTGGCCAGGTAATAGTTAAGATGGCTGATTGAACTGGCATTTAATAAAGTTAATATTCTTTACAGCAGACATGGGCAAACAACAGCTCGCGGGCCGGATACGGCCCTTTGGGTTATTAATCCGGCCCGCCGAACGTGACCAAATTATGTTAAATTTATTTTTATTTCTACCTTGAGTCTTTGATTTGTGGCATCAAACAGCAGTTTAATCCCATCCTGAGTCAAGTTCAGTATAAGGTCATGACTAAGTGGAAGCTGGAGGGAGATAACACACACATTAATTAACAAAGTCTTATAGTACACAAAGACATCAGGCAAATTGAAAATACCTTAGGAATACCAGCATGCATAACAGCAGTTTACATATTGGTCTGATTATAGTGTGCATCCTCACCTGCTCACTGTACAGCACCTGGACATTTTTAATGACGCGGCAGTGTTTCTGGAGAATAGAGATGGCCTGGGCCAATGGCATCCCTTTGAATATATCAGTCAAATGAATATAGACAAAGACATGTTTCACTGTTATTTCATCAATCTTAGGTGAGTAAAACTTACCTAAGGCAAATTCCCATTGTTCATTTCCAAGTGATCTCTCAGGGACCACCTCCAGGTCCAGCATTGGCAACTAGTGCTGCAGCTTACACACTTCAATACACAATGGGATCCAGTGAGGGACCCTCTTTTACACGGTTGTTCACGGTTCCAGTTGAGCCTGACAATCAGTTATTTCATGTCGCAAGTCACTTAATTTTTCAACTTTACCAACGTCACAAGACTGCTTTCAAATTGTAATTAAAGTGACCACTTTATCACATGCCGTGTACTACTGACACTCGAGACAATATCAAAAATATGATAAACATTAAAAAAAACCTAAAAACTAAAGTACCTATAACAACACTAACTAACTCGACTGGTCAAATACAACTCGTGACACTTTGCTGCCAACAGATCGCACATAAACAAATTACGCAATCTGTGAGCAAGCCACACGCACAAGGCCAGCTGTCCCTTGACCTATTGCCAATTTGTGGCATTTAAAATAAAGAGATCAATAAAGGCAGTCAAAGAACACTCAACACAAACGCAAATAATGTATGTTCAACACAAAACAATATTCAGTAATATCAATTTATACGAAGTTAAAAGCATGAGCTGCACCGGTACACTGTCCCGCATTGACAAAAATAAGAAAAGCCACAGCGTATAACAACTATTCTGTACAAAAGTGACCAAACAACTGTACTCTTTCAGCTCGTTATCTGTGAAAGTTGAGCGGTTACGAAAGAAACAAAGCTTCACAACAAGACTCCTCGAGCTATGAGCTAATGTTGGCTAGTGCTAGCTGTCGCTAGAGAAAGTTATAACATACGATACAGAATAATTACTGGCACACGGGAAATAAACTATACACTCAAGGCAAAAAATATTGCTTTTGCACTGGCACAATGAGGACAATAAACGTACACCCAGTCTTCGGCTGTAGTCTTTCTTTTACCGAGGCTCCAGCTTAAAGCTAGCTCACTTATCGCCTAGCGCAAAAATATGTCGCTGCTGAGAGAAAATAATAGCCTTGTTACTTCTAAATCGTCGTGAGACAAATCTTCACCGTGTCCCTTGTGTGATTTTAAGTGTCCTCTGTGACAGCAGCAGATTAGAGCAACACAGTGCTCAAACAAGCAACTTCAGGCATCAACAACAGCAGCACGATCAGCTGATCATTCAACTTCCGCTCTACGTATAGCGTCAGTCCGCTCTGAGGGTCAGCTGACGCGCACAGTCACACAGCGGGAGAAATACTTTCTTTCATAGATTATTGTTATTTGACTTATTTCTGTTAGATTCCATTTGATTCGTCTGATAGATGTTTTATTTTTATTCTTTCTAAAAAGTTAATGGCCCACAGTAGGACATTCAAAGTGTTAAACAGATGTTAATAGTACATGGACTAAATATTCAAATTAATTTTGTAGCACAATCAAGAGAAAAATATATTCAACACTACCCTTAAGACCTGCGTTAGGCCTAGCCTAACAGACTTAACTTAACATAACAATGTATTTAAAACACACACACACCCTTTTGATTTGCAATTTTTAATTTATTATTTTTTCCTTTAAAATGTTTACTCTTATAAAATGTTACCAACGGGGCTTTATGGACAGAAACACAAAATGTAAAGCTGTTTGAGGAAAAAGGGGGCTCCATATTAACAGGAAAATTCAAATAGAAATGTTGAGTGCACACATGTAAAATACACACTGGAAATGAAATGAGCTTCAAGCTGTAAATCAAATTGCTAGGGCATACAAACAAACATATTATTAACATAATTAATAATAGAAATAAAAGACACATGAAAACAAAAGCAAACATTCCCATGTTATCCAAACATTGCAACTCATCTATACATACAACACCATTGTTATATGTTGTAATGAAGCTGAAAGAAAAATGAATACAGAAAATATATAAAAAAGTAAACATCATGACTTTCACACAGACAAAATAATAAGATAACAAAATGTAACATTTTATCACACTAGTGCTGTAACAAGGGAATTAACCACTATGGTCTTGTAGTACTCCTTCTTTAAGTAATGGGTAGTTTGAAATAAAATGTATTATTACCACCAGCCTAATTGAAGCAGACTGGAAAATAGGATAAAATATCTGTATTATAAAATCAATCTTCATCCAAATCCACATTTTGAATACTGAAATAGTCCTGTCACGATAATTAATATATATGACGGATAGAGCAAACATTTTGGGGGGTCAGTATTTATCGTGGTACTTTTTCTTTGTATTAGCGGGAAAATTTTGGTTATTTTTCTGTAGTACAATAAGATGAGAACTGTAGAGCCTTGAATAAATAACTTTGACTCATTATAGACTAAGTATTTATGTGTTTTTAACAACATTGTGCATTTAGAATAATTTTTTGGGGCAGAGTCTACTTTTTGGTTTGGTTTCTATATTAAAGTTATCTAAATTTACTTCACCAATATATCGCACTTCCAAATTTGTTATCGTGACAGACCTATATTGAAACATGCCATAAATGTTAACCAATAATTTAATAAGTTTTACTGCCCAGTGTACCTTTCTGTTTGTTAAGTAAAAATATGAAACAATGCATGAGTTTAAAAGTATCCATGTATATGACATCATATTATAACAATAATCTATTTCTTAAACATTTGCAAACATCTGGGCTCTTTGTTGTTTTGTTTTGCTCATAAAAATACAGTTGGACAAATATTTGAACCATATAGTGCAAAACCCTATGGAAGGCATTTAGATTTTTCCAGATTGCTTCCAGAAGTGAAAAAGACCTTATGTCCTTTCTTGAGATGGTTTTGTTGCTACATACCTCTTTAAATTTAGGACCTAGAACATAGCAATGCACTATGAAATAATTACAGTTATTTTACAGCAAACACTTGTTGACCTCGCAATGTGAATAACCACTTCCCCTGGAAAACCCCACCTGCGTACCCCCCTCCCTCCCTTTATCCAGCAAACGTGAACTTTAGTCTAAGAACACAGCAGGTTTTCGGATGTGAATGCAAGCAGTTTTACAAAAGTAAATTGTTGCGCAAGGCTTATGTGACCCTTACATGACCCTGAGCCATCCAAACTGTTTGCAATTATTTCTCTCACGCTTCTTAATTTAGGCTTTAGTTTGTACCGTATTGTAGATTTTGTTTTTGATCATATCTAGTTTTGTACTGTGTCAAGTTGCCCAGATATGTTGTGCTCATTTCGCTGTTCATTATATTTTGTTTAATTTGTTTAGGTTTTTTTTAGCATACAGTCTTTCACTTTCAGTCTCAAATAATGAAACACCTAATGTGTTTTACAAAAAGTAAGGTTCAACAATGTGATCATCAACAATTGCAGTTATGTTCAGATGAATGAGCAGCCAGTGCTAGTGTCCTTCCTTCATCAGTGTCTTGCCTTGTGCTCCACATCAGTGTTGGCCATGTTTAAGCCAAGGCTGCGGTCCTGCTGGCGTCTTTACTGGGGACACACAAGAAAAGACAAGAGGAGAAGGGAGGAGAAAGATGGGAAAAGATGCACAAATTAAGAATGAAGTTTCCACAAATTTTGAATATTATTTTGATATTCAATCTCAAATGAATAAACCAACATTGGTTCTTTGTTCTTTCAGAAAGGTACACTCAACTCTCAAGTACTTGTTAAAAAGGAAAGATTATACATTGGCCTATTTTTTGTTGTTGTTTTTTGTGTAATTCGATATAAACAATGTCACAATTAACTATTGTAAATTACCAATAGAGAAAAATAATACTCATAGCTGTTTTACTTTATTTTGCTTGAGACAATATTGCACTACCAAAAGAAGCCACTAGAGGAGAGCAGTAAGCTTCAGCGATAAAGGCCTGGTGTTTATGCCCTTGCTATGCTGATGTTGATATTTTGGTCGAGGTAGCTGGCACACAGGCAGACAGACAGATAAAGTGGCAGACTGAAGGGTGTCTAACACAGATAAACACTTTCACATAGACTGGTTCATTAGGTCATCGGTGCGGGCCAACAGCATGACAAGACTTTTAAGTATATCCCCTGACCAAGAGCAGTATGTGAGGTGCAGAGGAAGCTGTGAAAAATACTTGTGGCCAAATGTTTACACTTAAATGATAGCTGAGAGGTGCAGGGGGCAAAGAGGGGAGGAGGTGAGAAAGTGGTCAGCGAGGTGACATGATAGACATAGATAGTAAAACTAAACTTTGCTGAGCAGATTTGGTATGTCGCCTGTGTCATCTCATACAACACTGTAATAGTAACATACACATAGTGTCACATGCACACACACATAGAATATGTCATAGTACTGTTTTGACTCAGCCAGCCTGACTCCACTCGTCTGCCTCCCATGTGCTCAGTCAGTGTACCAAAACAGCTGATGTCAAATATTCATGTGCTGCTTATATTAGTGAAGTCAGACAGTTTTCTGTCCATGTTGAGACCAGTTTATTAAATCGTTCACTTTTCAATCTGGATTAATATTTGACATACCACATGTCAACAACATTAATAAAATAATGAATGTACGAAGCTATCCTTATTATCAGTGTTGACTTACAAATGTGTCAGTTAATAGCACCACTTATAAGCCTTTGTCATAATTGCAGTTAGGTTAGATCAGATGTTTCTAACGCTAACACTAACCCAGCAATTAAGTAGGCTAATGGGCGACAGGTATGTTTTTGTGTTTTAGTTTGTTTAGTTTTTTTCATCATTGGCATAATTAATTCAGCCATCTTAATAACATAGCAATAACAACACTCTGGTTTTCCAATCACATTTCTTTTGGTTAATGATTCAATCAAAGGCCCCTACAATTCATTATTTTGATAAAGTTGTGAGACAGAGTTTAGTAATCTTAATGGAAAAAAGAAGTAATTACAGTATGTGTGTTTCATCTTTTAAAACTGAAATTTTGTTTAATAGGTAAAATGTGGATTTTGTTTTCTTTCATATTTCCTCCCTGTCCCTCCCAGAACATTTAAAATCAAACTTTTAAATGCAAACAAGTGAAACAATATCCCTATACCTCATGATATTCCTGCCCCAAATTACAAGCATTTTTAAGATGTTTGAAATTAAATGTTCCAAAACAATACACTCAAATTTCGTACCCCAACTGCTCTGAGTAATCTCGGCCACACATACATTTATTTTTGTAAAGGGGTAAATTTGTAGCTACAAATCCAAACTATGACGGGGCTGTTGTTGTTTCTTGCCAGTAGTGTTTGTCTTTGTGGAAGGGAGTGGTCCTTACTAATCAGAAGAGCTTTCTGTATTGATCCTTGAAGATGGAGGCCTGCTGGGCCACTATAGGCTGCCTAACCACAACTCAATAGTGGAGAAGCGTGTGCGTGCATGTGACAGTCTTGGGCTAGATCTGCTGCATCCGCGAGTGTGCTGTATTCAAAAGTGCCCATCCTTATGTGTCTGTGTGAGCCAAAGCAGGGGGTCTGATGGCAATCAATACTAATGATATATTAATGCTTTCAGTGCCAGGTCATCATTCACATCCAAATCTGCTCAGCTCTGAGCACTGCAGTGTGTGTGCTCTTGGAGGCACATTTCCTCTCTCTGTATCGCTTCTCCATCTATCACAATGACAGCTCACTTCTGACCTTGGACAACTAGAACAGCAGACCTTTTGGACAGAAAATGTTGAGTAGAAAAAGCTTTAAATCTGCATATATTACACTCAGCAGCCCTCAGTCCAGCATGCTCACAAAATCATATGAAAGCAAATCCATTCAACATATATTAACATCTCTGAGACCACTAGATTTAAAAGGAAATGTCTCAAAAGACTATTTCTAAGAGTCACAATGAATGGTTCAAAAAGACATAATGAACCACACACACAAATCAAAATCATTTACCACTTGCTATAACCAATTTATTCTATAGAACAGAAAAACAAAATGTCTTAAGTTCAAGCCTGTAAATGAAGCACAACCCATTACAAGCAAAATGTATACCTAAAAAAGTCTCAATTGCACATCCATTTATAGTAACATTTTTAGTGCCACTGTTAAAAGAGCACATCTGATATCACACACGTGTTTCCCATTTCCCACGACCTACCTCACAGCAATTTGTGTATCTTCCCAATTATCTTATTGCTTGGGTCATTTAGTAAACCAGTGTCTGCCAACTGCATACAACGTGAGCGAGAGATAAGAGACCGAGGCTAAAGTCAAGGAGGCACAATCTGTGCAGCTATTCAGTAATCATCCGTCACACCCAAATGCTCTGCGTGGAGCAGCCAAAGCCATCACTGCATGCAATTTAGTGTGAGCATACTGCTGTCATTGTAACTCACTTTAGCATTGCTTTATATTGTTGCAATCAAATTATGGCAGATTTAATTAACACTGACAAGTTTGCAAGCCCAAAGGGAAAGTTTAAAGCTTGACGATTATGTTGGTATGATCTGTATCTATTAAAAAACAATCATAGAATTACAGTTTTATTTCAATCGTTTTAAACTTGGTTTCATTTGATCATTTGTTTCAACATGTATCTGAACAAGAGCACAGGTGGTCAAATCATTTGGAAAATGTCTCAGTTTACACAGTTCTCAGGCTCTTTCGCAGAATATTTGACACAGCTGTCATTCAGATACATACCTGATCAGTGAATTCACCTTGATTTTCTCAATACTACAGGCCTGTTCATACATGGTCAAACATAACAGCAAAAAACTACAACTGTGAGCATATATATATATATATATATATATATATATATATATATATATATATATATATATATATATATATATATATATATATATATATATATATATATATATATATATATATATATATATATATATATATATATATATATATATATATATATATATATATATATATACAATACATATTTACACACACACATTTTACAGGTTTTAGACAAAAAAGCACCGCTTTTCCAGCCCCAAATGCCTATGTGCAAAGTGTGAACCCCAGTGTCAGACTGCACTAAACCAGTAGTTCTCTGTGGTCTCTGAGGGCAGGACTAAGAGTTCTGAGCTGCACTGTGAAATGAATAAAAGAGCACAGAAAGCACATAAGCAAAGTCTGAGAGTTTTGATGGTAAAATTTGATGGTTCATCAGTTTTGCTGAGATGAAATTTTGTTTTGGAAAACTTAAATTATGTTTAGTGTGTGTGAGCTGTTTTGCAAATGTCATTTTCAATAGAGAAGTGAGTCAAAGTGATTGAAAAAAAAACTGTAAAACATTCTAGTAGTCAAAGTCCATAAAGAGAATTCATGATTTTAAATACAAATTTAGACTATTGGGAAAATTGCAATAAAAACATCTTGCCACTATCTCGTAATGGAAGACACATCATGCCCTGACTCGATCCAGTTACCTTCACAGAAAACAGTGGGTTTTCATAAAGCATAAATTTGAAACACAACATTCAAATCTCTTCTATACTATTAAAGGCATTTCTTTGGCAGTTTTATTGATTCAAAGAAGATACACAAGGATGCCTTTTTGTCTTTAGCCCTGGGGGAAGTAACTTGAGATGGGATGGATGAAAGACAACCTTCAATGAAAGTCCCCTTTTTCCTCCTCAGATGTGCTTTCTTCTTTATCTGCAGTGCTACAGGGCAAACACTTTTAAACTGGGAGGTTGTGTGTCATCCATCCATATAGTGTGTTTTTTTGTCTTATAATAAAGGTAATAATTCCTTCTGAATTGTGGAGGATAATGACAATAGTCTGCAAAATGTCATAAGCGGCATCAAAAAAACAGCATAAACAGGTAAAGGAACACATGTGGTTTAGTGCATGTCAGTGAGTGTGAGTGGTGAAGGACACTAACCCTGTTCTGATTTGCCGGATCTGTCTGTGTGTCATCAGTCCCAGATTTTAGAAACCACAGGGTCCTAAAAAAATAAACAATTTGGGTTTTATTGGTGGAGCATCAACTTTGAAGAATGCCATGAGTTTCCCTCGAACTTCAATGGGAAAAAGAGTTAGTTATTAGAAATGTACATTATTTCCATTAATATTTCAAATTATGTATGCATAAATGTATGGATGCTATATACAGAATTTTAGTATATAGTAGAAATCCCTTCCTCAAAGGCTTTCGGGACACATGACATTGATCACGTGATGCTGTAATAATATTACTGATATTAATTTGACTGATCATGCACTAAACTTACCAAACAAAGAGCAACTTAGTGAAGGGAAAAAGCATGCACACATTTTTAAAAGTTTAGCTGCCATAAGCGCTAAGCAGAGAAGACGGAAGTTGGACCATATTTAATCTAAAAATCTAAAATAAAATCTAAAATGTGCATTAAAGCAGCCACTTTAAACAAATCAGTAAATACGTTACCCAAAACAGAAAAACGATTTAAATTTGCAGTCTATGCATATCGTTAAGTGTCATTTGATTGATACTGTATTATCAAGTACAGATGTATGTTCATTCTATTTTAATAGTATAACAGTTAAAAGATCTGAGAAATATGTCCAGTATTCATAAACAGTTAACCAACTTGGCTTCTTTTGCCATGAAAGTGCAAACCATTTTAATTAAATAATAAAAACATTGTCCCCCACCTCCAGATCTTCCCTGTGCGATCGGTCTCTGTCTTCGAAGTCTCTGGTTCTGCGTCGGGCCTCTTCAAATGCCGCCTGAGCTAAAGCGTCTTCATGCTACACACAAACACACAGCTATGGTCAACTGTACATTTGGTTTGGTTATTTTATATTAAAATGATTATAGTTTTACCTGTGCCCTCTCGTCATCGTACTCCAGGTATCCCATGCCGTCCAGCCGCTGTAGGTCTATCCAGCCTCTCCAGATTACACACACCCCATTCAAAATCATAGGAGCTTTTAAATACACCTGAATATAGAGACAGACAAGAAGGAAAACATTAGATCTATTACTTTCTGTATATTTTCAACAGGAATGAAAGAACAAAACCGCAAAACAAGGTCAAAACTAAAGCCTAAAATTGTGAAAATTATCCAACAGCAAGTTCAGGTGTATGAAACAGTGTAAAGTCCAAAGACCAAGCAAGACACATCATTTAGGCTTTTTAATTGCTTTTTTGTTGATATCGCTAATATATGAAATGATACTTATTTTATGCGCAACACTACAAAACGTTTAAAAATATGAAACCACAATCTTTACATTTAAAAATACACAAAAAACAACTCAATCCTCATTCATTTTATCAATATTTCATAACACTTTCATGACAGAAGAACCCTTTATTTTTGTGATATGGCAGAGTTTAGCCTTGGGACAGAATATCTCTCATGACCTGGACTTTGTAATAAACTGATCATTTTGATATCAGCTGTTTGCGATACAGAAAGGACTTCTGTGTGCCTTCTTTTCCGCATGGTAACTGCAAACAAGTATAAACCACGAACTACGTCAAAAGCAGCACCAGCTCTGTGTATGGGTGTAAAGTGAAGAGGAAGTGTAACTCTTCTTCTCTTCCTGATTTCATGTTAGCATCAAAGATAATTTAATGTCCATATCCTAAAGTCTACACACTCAATGGCCCCATTCAGATGAGAGCAGCTAAAATACAACTTTGTGGTTTTGTATTTTTAGGGTTACGCTTGGTGCTCGCAGCTGCTGTTTACTTATTTATTTGATGAAAGAAAAAAGGAAGCAGAGAAATGTCAGTAGCTCTAAATAACAAGAATAAGACTCTAGAGGATGCTTCTTTTTCATTGCAGAACAGCAGAAACATAATAGAAAAAACTTTTGTTAACGATGTAGACATAGAAAACAATATTGCTGCTTTTGTGCTTGATGTAAAATGAGATGAGTGTTGTAAACATTTAAAAATATGAAAACAGAAATAAAACCAAATGACCCAGTGACTCATATGATGAAGTTATGAAACTGTCGTGGTACCCAATAGAGATCGAGAGAGGGAGAAAGCACATATTTAAATGTGTGTAAAGTGGAGATAATGTTGAGGGATTGGTAATGACTATAACAAATAAAAGCAAAAATGTGAAAATAAACCATACTGAAAAGCCAAAAGCTCCCTTTTCAAAAGCCGACACATACCAGAATTTATCTGTCAATATTTGTATACTTCAGTCATTGAGCTAAGCAGGAATGAATGTGAGGCTTTAACCACAAGTGACAAAGTGTATTTTTAAGTACAGGTTGCTGAACCCAGAGTTACCATACAGAAGAAAAAGGAATAGAACTGAGAATGTCTTTTAAAAATGCTGCTTTATATGAGATTTACCTGGCAACCTACAACATTAGAAGGGTATAAATAACAAACAAGTCGATGCTGTACGTCACAGCATTCAAATATCTTGTTCAGCTGCTTTCTATTCCCCAATTAAGCAATCATTTTTTACAACTGTGTTTTAATTTATAGACCAGGCCTTTGAAATGTACAGGCCTTTCTCATTTTACTAGCATTTTTTTTTCCTTTTAACATAGAGGATAGAGACTTTATACACTCAAGCAGTGAGATTTAAACATGTTTTGCCAGAGCAGAGTTTAAAATTATATTTATATCCCAGTAAACAAGTATTTGAAAATAAATTAACAAACATATCTTAGAACGAAAGGATACTAGGCGCGCTCCATGTTCCTGCATTTTTACTCGGGCTATTTTTGGACAAGCCTCTCACAGGGACGTCTTTTACCACAGTTACCCACAATGCAACGGGGTTTCAGGGGAGACCGCACCCCAAGAGACTGTGGCTTTCACTGTTTATTCCACTCACTATATATGCCTCTGAGTGTGTGTGTGAGCGAGGGAGAAATAAAGATGGCTTCCACATCTGCAGGCCTGTATGGGGAGCTGAGCAGGGCCCTGTGTGTGTCTGTGTGAGCTGGAGGAAAATATGTAGAAACGGCCCGACCACAGACTTCCTTTGAGAGCGCAGCACGTCAACCCCCACATCCATTCACATACACACCAGTACTCAAATAAGAAGAGGAAACTGGGTTAAACGCACTGAAGATTTCAAATTGAGTGTGGCTCTCTGCTGTTGCCGTATTTGCATTTGCCTGCCTTTGCTTTACATGATTCGAGCTTTGTGGAAGAACAAACACATGCGTAAAGTGATCAGTTTCTTTCACAAAAGCTACAGAGCATGTCCAATTCAATATGATTCTATTATAATGGATTTTGCCTGTAAGATTTGAGCAATTTAAACAATATATGAATGGATGATTTCTGGCAACGTTAACATACGGCGTGTGTCAAAATCCCCATTTCACACTACTTGTAAAGCTTATGTAACAGCATGGCCTTCATTAACGGCTTACAAAACCTATAATTATCAAAGGAGACAGATATATCTTATTTTTTTACAATTTCAAAGTGTAAGAAAAGCCATGTTGTTATTGCTTGTCAAACAGTGAGGCATATACTTTCCATGATCATTCTGTATCCTATAGAGCTGGGTGTGCTCCAAAATGTCCCTCCAAAGAGCTCTTCTACAAACCACATTTTACTGGCACAGAATTAGCTATAGATCTCGATTAGATAAACCCAAGCAAATTACTGACATTTAGCTATGACTGATAAATTACAGAGCTCTTCTTTTTAAGTACGTGATTTTTTTCTGCTTCCGTGAGCCTCAAAGCTTTACTACTTCTAAGGTTGGAGCATTTGTTGATGTTTAGTCTATGAGCGGCACATGGGGGCTCTTCAAGCTGTCACTCATCCCATTCAGGCAGCAGTTACTGTCTCCAAACCGTTTAGTGTTTTTAGATGACTCTATCAAAATCACTTCAAAGTAAAGCCTGCATTTAAACTCGTCGGTAACATTTGATTGTAACCTTAGTAACCATGTGTCTGGCGATGTGTCTCCTTGAGCTCAATAACTACATGTGACACAGACAAATACAGGGCTGGAAAATAAAAACATTATGATTGCCAATTTGATTTTTCTGTTTAAAATTCAAAAGTGGATTTCAGTCTTAATGTTAACAACAAGACACAATTGACAATGATATGCGTTTTTAATGGGGAAGTTCTCTGTCATTAAAGCATGTGGTTTGGAGTAGAGTTAGGACTTTGGACGGCCATTTTGGCAGGTTTTGTGTCAAATAGCACTGATCTGTCTTATGTTCATGAAATCACTATTGAAAGCCAATTGTTTACCATACTGCAAATTCCTTGGTATCAATTAGTATCTTGGTATAACATTTTTATAGCCCTATCTTATACACCATTAATCCTTTTCTCAATTCATCACCTTTTAAATGTCAGGCTCGCAATACACTTATCCATCCAAGCATGTAACTACCAAATCAATCCTCCTCTTTGAACTTGAACACCCACTCCAAAGTGTGACACAGATATAGAGGGATGTGCTGGCCATGTGCCCCCCATTCACCACGCTGCCAATTGCCCATGAGCCCTACAATACTACAATACTGCCTCTATGACGTCATCAGTATTTCAGTTGCGTATTTTATGTCACACACATGCGCGCACAGGCACACACACATACACACACAAAGGTAAGCTAATCATATTTGTATATCAATGTTTTCAGGATTGCTTCAGTCTTGTCTTTGAAAATCTGGTGTAAAAGTGTGTCTGGTTCTTTAGGCTCTAGGCAGTGACTGATTTAGGGTATAATTATGTGATTAAGCAGAAGAATGTAGAATGAATGTGTGTGTGTGTGTGTGTTGTATTGGGAGAGTGTGTGATTTAGATTAAAGATGAGCTGTGGGGACTGTCTGGGATACAGCACTTGTGTATTATTCACACCAGAGTCTGTCTGAGTCACATCACAGTCACCACACAAACAGTTCAATGTGGAGGAGAACTTTTATCGTGTAGAACAAATGTCTTTTCTTTCCTTCATTTGAATGAAGTTTGGAAACACAATGAGGTTTTGTGTATTTGAGCACATTTCATCACATGATAGCACAGAAGGAACATAACAAATTAGGCCTAAATATATTTTTTAAGAATCAGAAGTAGTAAGATGTTATTGTGTCATCTTTATTAACTCATCAAGTGTGGTGAAGTGCGGTAAATGTACCAACTGTTGAACCTATTGTTGAATTTCTAGCATTGCTTAGTATCATCGCTTTAAGAAGCCAAACAGTGCTACAATAACAGAAAAAATATAAAATCAAAATAATAAAAAAAAAATGTGAAATGAACCATACTTATTTAGTCTAAATGAAGACCAAATACCGCCTTGTTTTGTTTTTGTCAACCAAATCTCATCTCTTTGTCTTGTGTATAAAAACAGACCCAAACCTGCCAAAAGGAGAACTATAACTTTACAGACACTGAAGCTGAATACCAAGCGAAGTATGCGTGTATGCAGTGGTGGTGTGTGTTCAGTGGCAGGTGGAGATAAAGCACGTTATGGCCTTCTGTTTCTAATAGCACACTCCACAGAGCCAAGCGTCCCAGGGCTCATTGTGGGACACAGCACCTGCTAAAGCAACACAAGTGTAATAACAGGGTTTGGTCACTTTCTCCCCTCCTGTCTGACCACTGTGTCATTATGAGCTGCACAACAACACTGCACACGTGTCCCAGGACAACAGCGCCCGCCGGGTCAAAGAGGTGGGCATCATCTGGGAGTAGACTGGGATCGTAAACATCCAGATGCCCATTCACCAATAACTGTGTATAAAGTAGGGGTGTGCTAAAATATCAAAATGTCAATATAATGTCATACTAAATTTGGCGATGCGGTATCAATACTGTGGGCTGCTGTATCAATATATCACCATGAGTATTTTTTGTATATTTTACAGAATTATTTTGTTACATTTTTTGGCTTGTTTAGAAAAATAACTTTATATTTGCATTTTTATATATTCATGATTAAAATTGGCTTAGCTCATATTAAGATATGTCTATGTTCATTTATCAATATACCATTAATGTAGTGGGAGTTTCATGTCATATGTAGCTATTTTTAATGCATTAATAAAACTTGATTCAATACAAATGCTAGAAGAATTTGACCCTCTTCCTATTATTTTGTATTATAGGCTTTGTGTAGTTAGTGGAACTATCTCACGAGTATTAAAAGAAAAACCTTATTCTGGCTCTTACTTCAAATAATCTTACCAATCTGGTAACCTGAGGCCTAACTACTCATAAATTCTAACCAATTATCATTGAGCATTGATGTCATTCCTCCCTGAACAATCTCCATCTAAGCCTCCCAGTTCACTCCCGGCTCATTTTTCACTTAAACGTGTTGTTTTATGTTCCGGATTAGATTACAGAAAACCTTTGTCAGTTCATATGTTTTCTATTAGGCCATAATTGTTCCCTGATTCACGGCCCGTTTGTGTTTCCATTGTGTGCTGAGTGCACCGGGCGTGCTCCTTTTAGAGCTTCTAACTGCCTGTACACTAACATAATGGGGATCATTATATGCAAAGCCCTCCCTGTGTGCACAGAAGGGCCAAAAACCACTGTTCTTTCCTATGGCCAGCATGAGCATGGAAATATAATGCAAATCAATACACTGAATACAAGAGTAGCAGATAAAGTTACACAAGGAGACGATGTGGCAGACAAAGCAAGGGGACAGGGGCTGACTGTGACTCAAATTAGACATTTTAATTCAAGAATAAGCTTTGAAATATCAGGATCAAGATACAGGTAAGCTACATTTATGTTCAGAAGCCAAATTTTTATTTCCATTCCATTCAAAAAGACAAATAAATACAATTATCAAATTAACATAGATATCAACTGCTCTTGTTCCCAATACGTGATCATTTAAGACCTCCTCTCGAAACAAGTTGTTATTATACAGCTGCCCAGATGAGGCTTAGTGAAAGCCTGTGTAGTTGAGCAAATGCTTACAGGAAAAACAGCTAAGAATAGACAAATATGGCTAACACACTCATGTCAGGTTTCACACTTTAGTGACCATTCTCTCAACACAAATTCTTATTTTGTCGGTTCATTTCATCAGCCTTCAATTTTGTAGAGCGAACATCACAACTCTGCAAACCAAAACCAAATGGAGAGGGCCTACACCAAGACATAGGATTAATAAGTGTACACCTCAACCAAGTGAGCGTTACAGCATTATTCAAATAGATTTAATATTTAAGATCCACATAAAAACGACTGCCTGGAAACCTATCATAAATCAAGAGCGACTGACTAACTAAAAAGCAAGATCATAAAATGTCCGCTCAACATAAACACAGTTATGACACAGGAAATCATTTTAACTGCAACTTAACTGCAGAGCATGTTTGTCAGTTAAAGAGAACATCATGGTTACAAATACAGCCCCAAAAAAGCAGATTTTTAGTGAATGGTGTGTGTGGTGAATACATTGTGGGGATGGACATTTTGACAATGATTGAAATGATTTAAGTGAATAATCACAATGGGGAGCAAAATAAATCTGGTGGCACAAAAGCATATAACCCTAGGGCTTGGAGAGGTGCATTATGGGAGTGGGTGTGGTCACTGCTCTTCAGCCCGGAGCAGAAATCTGAAACCCTGTGGGAAGCGGCACTGATGGCACTGTGTGTGTGCTCAGATCTATGTGGTCCATCTTTCTATGATGCTCTGTCCACTTTGAACACACTCTAAATGAATGCCTTTTCTCTTTTCAACAGATCTGAATCTCTGAATACATCCACACACACGCGGGCGTGCTGGTGTAGAGCGGCAGTAGCAGAGGGAAACAATTAGTGGTCTCGCTTTGATGATGTCACTGACAAGTCACGCACTGATGGCACAGCTTCCGTTCTCTGGGAAACTCAATCCCACACACACATCTGCTGAGCCTGCCTGATGTGCACGTGACAGAGGGGATCCTTTGTGGCGGCGGCTGATGACTAAATTAAAGACTGCACAAGTGTCGCATGAGAAATGACTTTGAGGAGTTTAAGGGTGTTTCTGTACCAGGGGCACTGAGGACATGGGGTTAATGTGGACATCACGTCAAGAAGTGGCAGGATGAATATTTCCATAAAAATATGATGATAATGTGATGGTTACATGAAGGACCCCCATTCATATGACTGAGAACATTTTAAGCAATTTGTATTCTTATTTTGATGCATGCAATTTGTGCAGTAGTAAAAGCATATTTTGGTAAACCTCAAGTTCAGTTTATTCAATTTGTTTAGTTAATATCAGATAATACTCATGCTCTTTCTGAATAATTCATTTTGTCACAGGACATGACCTCACATGTAAGCTGTTTGGTTCGCATTCATTCAAATCAATCATATAACTATTGAATTAAATCAAGATGCATGTTTATATAATCTTATTTGGGGGATCCTTCCAAAAAATCAATCTGAAAGAGCCAGCAATCCCCGTAATTATTTGTGTAAATCACTTAGGTATTCCGTGCATGTGTGTTCTGTATGTAGTCTATGTAAGACGTTTAAATGAGCCTGGCGCCATCCTCTCATCAACATGCAGAAGCAGCAGTGGGCGGGAGCCACTGGATTCTGCAGAGTAATTCCTGTGGTTTTCAGACACATCCTCATATACAGCTTTTCCATCAGGAAGCAGCGGGAAACGGAGCCTGCTTTTACTTTCCAAACTAAATCTTCTGCTTCCAAGTGCTTCCAGGTCTGAAAAATACGCCCTGACACTTGTACTAATGTATAATTGTAATATAATGAGAGTGAACATTGATCATGGAGCTGCTGATTAAAATCAACGGAGCATCTGGGGCAGAGGGGGTTCTCGCCCATACTTCTGGGTAATTATAGTCATGCATATTAATAGTGCTGATTAGGCTATACTAATGACAGCCATATACTGCAATAGTCACACAATTCATACTGTAATCATCCAGCTCCGTGAGTATTAAGGCCTACAGTTCAAATAATTGGTCTGTCCAACATCAAAGCAACATTTTCTCATAATTTGTACTTGTATAATCTACATATGAGACTTCATTCAGTATATTTTTGCCAAAGTGGGACCCATCTCCAGACTATGAGCTAGGCTTGGTCAGAACAATACCTAGCTGAATGTTTTAGCCTACTGTGTGTTAGCATATTTTAGAGTGATAGACAAAAAACTGGAGTACCCAATGAAAAGGCTACACACTACCTGTGAGTTGATCCCAGGTGTGTTAGTGTTACTTCCTCAGCTGCTGTGCCATGATAATGATAGGCAAAGGAATACATCTTTATGTTACGGCGGTTAACAGTATCCTTGGTGGAAGGATTTTCTGGGGCAATATGCATTTATATATATGCAATATGCGTTATGCATTTGTTTGCAACTGATCTAATAATACTATGATTATAGGCATAAACACCGCCACTGCCAGACACACAAAAAACATTGTATAAAAAAAAACCTTTAGAAAGTTTTATATAAAGCATTACCTTTAGAAAGTTTATTTGGTTGGGACAGTGCATGTTTGAACAGACATGACATACAGCATTAATGTAAACACGCCGGGTTACTGTAAGTTATTTTTCATCTGCATTGCTTAACACAACACATATTTGTAGCAAACATAATGAGGTGAGCTTGAAAGTATTAAAGACATTTGTCACCCCAAAAAGCCACACGATCTGACTTTTGGCTATATATCTCTGCACCTAAGTTTTGATAAATGAGCTGGTCAGTGAAAGGGCATGGGCACTACTCGCTACTTGCTAAGACTAAAATTAACCTCCACAGCTGGCTCCCATTAGGCTGTATCAACACTGAGAGTCTGTGGGTCTCCTCTGTCTCTGCGCACACACGGAGACGCCATGTTTAACCTGGCCACGCTGCCCTCTGGGTTTGGCACCGCCCGAATTTGGAGACGACAGGCGGGAAAAGCACTAGAACTTAACAAGGGAAGGGCGGGGGTGTGGTGGGGGGGTACGGAGTAGGCAAAATACAGAGGATGGAAAGAAGAGCGCAAGAGCCAATGAGGAGAAGACATGTACCGTGAACAGTCATAAAATATCCCACAAAAATAATAAACACAGGAAGCGCAGGAGAGCTGAAAGAAAGAAAATATGAAACGTAAAAGCAGCTTAGTCGGATTTATACCACATTCAACTCTCCACAGAGTAGTACTCAAGTTGTCAATGTGCTTTTAAGTAAATGACTATTACATTGGGGATAATGTAGTAGAAGTAGTAACCATTAAAAGTATATATTTGTATTTTTTTCTTTAGTGGATGTAGTTATAATACACATTATAAAAACCTTCATCTGTGATAACCGACTTTACATCCTGTCTTTTATTATTGGATCTGGTTAGGCGTCAGAAAAACAGAATGAAAAAAATACAGGGTCTAAAACATAGACTATATACAGCCTACATAAATACATCAATATTTATTCCAGCTTTCGTGTCATTTGGACTAAATCTGACAGCATAAGAGCTAAAAGCGAACATTATGCACAAAATCTTCTCTCAACCAGATTAAACAGAATTGAAGTTGTCAGATTTCTTTAAAACAGCATTCGCGCCGGCTCCTAACAGTAAACCACAATCTGTACCAGGAATGGAAATGAATATTGCATAAAAGTGAGGACTGAAACCCTACACTTGTGTCTTTTGTTGGAGCAGCACTTAAAAAGTATGTGCGTGATCTGAGGTAACCCTGCCACCTCTATAGCATGATTTCAGTTATTGGGATCAAAAGACGGAGACAATGAAATAGGCGCCTGTCAGCAGTTATCAGAGTCTTCAGAAGCGCGCTGAAACGGCTGCATGTGTGTGTGGGAGGCTTTACATTGACGGCTCCTGGCCTCATTAAAACTTCATAGATGTGAGAGCAGCGCGGAGGTGACAAAGAACCGGTATCATCTTACATCCATACACAATGTCTAGGCTTGAGCTCTGCCACACACACTAATGCTGTCTCTTTGTGCGAGGCATCACAAGCGTTCACAAAATGCCTATCAACACACACAGTAGTCCCTGGCTGAAACTATCGGACCACTTGTGTTAAATAATTAAGAGTGTGAGATTAGGCCGTCAGCCCCAGGCCATAAAGGTCCATCGATTTCCCAGAATGCATTTTTAATGAGCCGTCAGCAGGCATTCATTTCAGCTGACCAGTGCCCGTGGATGACACACACTCGGGCCAAAGTTTAGCGCCAGGGGAGACAATTACCATGCACAAACACCTCTGGACTCCGTAAACCCCACATCAAAACAAAACATTATTTTGTTTTCTCATTTTCTTATCCACACATACAGTGTTGGCAGTACAGGTGCAGTTCTACTTTCCTTATTTGCATTGGAACCCTTATGGAAGGCTATAGCTGCTGCATATCACAACAACTTCAGACCTGCCTTAATTTCAAACCTGCCTGCTCTATGAAAAATATGTTGGCCATCGCTATCTGTCAGAAGAGAACAAGACTGTATAAAATGTATTTATATGGAACTACTTGACAGACTGCCTGAATATCTCACTTGCTTGTTGAAGTTTGGTACAGGAACTTTTAATACAAGATCTCATGATTGTCTAAGTCTAAAAACTGTCTGCTCTAGAACTGAAATGGGAAAAAAAAAATCTTTTGTCTATTTTGCTTCCCAAAAATAAAATACATTTCAAGGAATTGCAAAACTGGATACACTGGTGCCACAAATGCACTTTAATAATCTGGCGATAATCTGTACTCACACCTCCACCAGTTTTTATTGGATTTATGTACTTATTTGTTTGTTTGTTTTTTGTTTATTTGTATTTTTTTGTATTTGAACAGGGCACCCATGAAAGGGAAAGTTTGAGTACTCTCATTGGTGCTCTCCCTCTATAAATAAAGAAATGCATACATGAATAAACTAGCAAACCAGTCCTTCAACAGCTCAGAGGGGCCACACAAAAGATATGCTTGTGATTTTGTGTATGTGATGTGGTTAGGACTGTGCAGTTAATAATTTTAATAGTGATTCAGTCATTTATAATCATCAATGACCAGCTTGGATGTTTTTAATCAAGAGGCCGTCTGCAATCAGTAAAAGCATGTGATTGGAATGGAGTTCAGATTTTGGAGGAAGAAATCAGACCTGTTTTCTTTGTTTTGTTTTAAATGTCCAGGGAACGAATAATGAAAGCCATCTGTATAGGTGTAAAAAAAAAAATCAAATCAAATTGAAAATCATGATGGACCAATATGAGGGAAAACATTTAATTCATTTTGTGGACTATTGCCTAGCCCTAAATGTATTTAAGAGATTCTCTATGTATTCTATGTATATATTCATTTACAAACATATTTTTAAAAATGTATATGTAGTGTCTATGAAATAGTGTATTCAATATTCAAATTGGAGGGACTAGTTTAGCTCTGAGATGACTACAACCTGATCCACGCTTCTTGTAAATGCGGTCAGTATTCACCCTGAATCAATCTACCAGGTCCTGTAAGAGTCCTCCACAATTTGGTCTAAGCTGGCAATAAAATTTGTCATGGAGTGAGTGACTAGACCTAGACCTTAGAGAAATGAAAGAGGAACAGAAAGAGAAATAGTGAAGATACTTACGACACAGACATAAGCTAAGAGTATTTTGCAGATGCGTGTGGTGTGAGTGGGTGTCATGAGGTTGTCATACCTTCCCTGTTTCTCGCTCAAAGTCGACGTAGTCCCTGGTAGGAACCTGCCTCTGATCTCCGAGGAGGTTGGCTGGGAAAAACTGCAGGGAAAGGTTGGTACCAGTTGCTACAAAGGCCTGTGAACAGAGAATTTAGGAAGTTAATGATTTGTTTAATATCAAACTTAAACAACAGGAGTAACCCAACATGGAAATAAATCTGTTCCTTTACTCAAAAATGAAATACATTTTGACAATATAAAAAGTAGCCAAGGATGAAATTATGAATGTGTATTGATGACCATAATTGTAAAGATTAAGTGTATTGTATAATGTGTTATTGCAAGTATGTGTAAATTACAAATCCAAACGCAATAAGTCAGTTTAACAGAAAGTGGGTTATTTTGGATGGATCTTCTTACCCATGCTACAATAGCTTTGAGGATCACATTTTTGTCATGCTGATCCAATCCAAAATTACAGGTATAAAGCATCTGTCTGACCACTTAAGAGATATGAAAACCAGACATTGTTCCGAGAAGCTAAACCATAACTGAGAGCTTTCACAAAGGCATTAGTTATATCTCTCAATGTGGAAAGCCATTTCAGAGCCAGGACCTTACGGTTTACAGCTCCACTGATTAAGACAATTCTTGTTGAGCGGCAACTTGTGCGTATTTGTGTGGCACTGAAATTTTTAGAACTAGTCTGGTGAGTTTGGATTTTAAAAACATAGTGGAGCATGTCTTGAATGTGACTGTGCTCATGCTGTTTCAACAAAAAGGTACTGCAGTCACAGCTGAACCTGAGGTGCAGTGCCTAAACCTGCAGATAATGGACACATACACATTTTTTCAGAAAATCTCATGTGAAAGCTCAGAACCTCCAGAATTCACTCACCGAGCTGCAGAGGCTGCACTGGCACTGATTAATGAATCAGTAAACTGACTGCAGGTGTTGGGGTTTAGGTAGTGACGATTCAGATCATAGAATCGTTACATTTAAACCAACTGGATTTCAGAATTGAACCAAAACACCAAACATAAATTTGTTTGTTTCTAATTAAGATAAATCAGCATTAGAATCAGTAAAAGCTATATACGTGTTTACCTCATATCTAGGAACACAGGTAAGTCAAATTTATGAAATTAATAATGATAAGATTACATATAGTTTAACACTCAATGACATCAAATAAAAGGTGAAACTGGGCATTTTGAGAGCTGGAAATACATGCATGAATAACAAAGCATAGAACAGAATAATGAAGCTTATCATCATTC
This sequence comes from Periophthalmus modestus, assembly GCA_019594935.1. Lineage (NCBI taxonomy): Eukaryota > Metazoa > Chordata > Actinopteri > Gobiiformes > Gobiidae > Periophthalmus > Periophthalmus modestus. Next base: position 27,072,454 of record JAIEZT010001390.1, on the reverse strand, counting down.
AATATACGAAGGTTGGAACAATATATTTTGGGGCTCAATATTCATCATGTTTTGCAATTTCTCCTTGCCATTTTTATGTGATATGATAAGATTTGAGCTGTAGAGAGCTGAATAAAAAACTTCTATGGCAAATTATTAGTTAATTCTGCTATGTATTTACTGCAGCTCAGAACTTTTAATGATACAGTATATTCAAAAATAGGTTCAGTGAAATAATCTTGCTTTGTGTCAGAGGCGCAAAGTAGTTTCATTTATTGCCATTTACTGTTTATCGCAATATTTGTCTGTAGCAATATATCATACTTCAAAATGTGTTATCGTGACAGACCTAAGAATAATAAAATAATAAAATACACTTCTAAGACAAAAAGTGCAAGATTTGACTGACTTAGATGACTGCGACGATCCAGTACACAATGAAAGCAACCAAAATGTATAATGACAATAGTACAGTGCACCTACAAATTAGGTCGTGGGGCTGTTTGTTTTGGTTGGCTAATGTTAGGGCAATGCTCACACTACCACATTATGACATCATACTTGTTTGCACAAAATGACATTGAGCACTAATGGAGATGACAGTGTACAAATGCTCTGAGTGAAGTGCCACCATTAAACATTGAATTACGCTGCCACAGAAAATCAGGTTAGTAAAGTTGTGTTTTAAAAATCTTCTTATTTTGACTGTGTGTTGGTTGGCGGGGGTTGGTCTCTGTAGTGTCTGAGACTGATCAATACTAAAGGCATTAGGGTGGGCAGGATATGAATTATGTGCCCCGTCAAATGTGGCCCTTATCAGAGGCAAACCTGGACAGACGACGGAAATAAGAGAAGAAATAAAAAGTGGACCCCACTTGGACATTTCTGCTGGATTTGAAGTACAGTATTGCATTACAAGCATCTGATACTCATTTACTGCCTACTAGTGCTGAGGAGGAGAATGGAGATGGGAAGCGTAGAAACAGTAGAGCATCATAGAGAGATGGAAGAAGAACAAAGAGGAGAGGAAATCAAATACAACATTGGAGAGATGAGGGAAAGCAGCGCAGCATAAAAATCAATAGTAGTTTAGCAGCGACTCATCTCTAATGAGCTGAGCTGGAGATAATCTACTTTGAATTATTGTCCCATTTATCAGATCAATCCTGGACATTTGGGGTCGCCCTGTGAGACAAAACACTTGGCGCACATAAACTACAGTGTGTGCGTGTATGCCTGTGTGTGTGTGTGTGGGTGTGTGTGGAGGAATTCTGGGAAACGCAGTTATTCTATTAAATATGGTATGAGGAAATTATAGTTATGAATAGGCCTGTCACCATAATTACTATATTGACTTATTGTTCAATTCATGCTAGATGGAACAATCATTTTTAGAGGTCAATATTTATCATCAGGACTTTTTCTTTGTACCAGTGGGAATATTTGGTTATTTTTCTGTATTATATAAGATTTGAGCTGTAGAGGGTTGAATAAATAACTTCTATGACTCATTATAGATGCAAACTCACTTGGGTGTTGCATTTTGTTATGTATTTATTGCAGCTCATATTTGTTTAAAATATTGTACATTAGAATACGTTTTGGGGATAATGTTGCTTTATGGTTTAGTTTCAGTATTATCGTTTATCATTTATATTTACTTCAAGAATATATTGCACTTCAAAATTTGTTATCAAGACAAATAAACAGAAATAGTTATGTGTATATGAAAATCAGGTTTTGTTTAGATATTAAAATGAAGACAAACTGAAAGATACCTCACCCTTTAAGAACCATTCAGCTAAATAATCATCATTTATACTTGAATGTTTACTTTGCATGTTTAGAAATGACAAAGATTGGATACTTTTACTTCACTGTATATGAGAGCAGGTATCTGTATTTTCTACTCCACTACATTTTGTTTTGAATTCAAGCTTCGGTTTTGAGCAAGCAAAATAAATACACAAAATTCAAATTGCTACTGTTGACTAAAATATGTATCATTTTTTAATCAGTATCACTACATTTAACACAAATTAACAACATTTGTGTGAAATACTTTGACTTTTTACTCTTAAAGTACATTTTTAGAAAGGTACTTAAGTACGTTTACTTAAGTATATCTTTCATGTGATACTTTTACTTTTAAACATTTCTCCTCTCTACCTGTACTTTTACTTAAGTTACAAAATTGACTACCTTATCCACCACTGCAAGTAATCAAGCCTTTTAATGAAAATACAACTACTGTACTGTGCCCCATAGAGTCACATGGGCCATTGTTTTACCTCTTATATGTCTGCTCTACATTTAAAATAGCAGGAGTTGTTCAGCGATGTTTGGTCGAAAGATAAATGAGCCATATGATATTAGAGCTGCTTTAAACACTCTCTGCACCATCAATCCTATTGCCCCTTATCAAATACAATGGACACACTGATGCAACACGTCCCCTTACAAGACAGTAAATGTTCACCTGCCCCGTCCCGCAATGATGTTGTGAAAAATACCCCACACATGATGTATGCAGGTCAGTGTGTGTGTGTGTGTGTGTGTGTGTGTGTGTGTGTGTGTGTGTGTGTGTGTGTGTGTGTGTGTGTACGTGTGTGTGTGTTTATGTGTGTGCGCGTGTGTGCGTGTACATGTGTGTTTCTGTGCCAGGTGCTCCAGGGCTTTTGCCTCACTTCACCTTTTGTTAAAGAAGTAATTTTGGATATTATATCCACACTGCTGACTTTACACAATCAATAATTGCAAAAGGTGAATGTGTTCAGACCTGTTCTAACATCATCGTCTGTTTGAATTAAAAAAGACAGAGGTGACACAAGTGTTACATGCATTTATAACTTCGCCTCCACTACTTCAATTATTATTAACTTGCACAATGAAAATAGGTGGACAATAACAAAACAAAGACGGATATATTCCAAATCTCTGCAGTTTCTTTAAAGTTGGACAAACTAGTAACTTTTCGCATAGAGGGTGTGCCACCTGCTTGTCTCCAGCCAGATTGTTCCACAGTATAGCACTGAACTATTCTATGTTACAATTACAGGTGTTTTAAATGTCTTGCAAAAAAGCATCTCCATGCAGACAAGCAGACTGCATACCCTCCAGCAGAAAAGTTACATAGCTCAACACAAACAAAGAGTATACAAGGCTATATTAACTGTATTTTAGCAAGAGGACCTTGTAAAGACATGGAAACAGTTTAATGCCAGACCTCTTGATCAAGCTGATCATTGATGATTATAAATGACTAAATCTCTATTAAAATCATTAAGTGCACTGCCCTAACCACATCACATACACAAAATCACATCTCTTTTATGTGGCCTGTGAGTTGTTGAGGGACTGGTTTTCCTCTAATAAGTTTATTCATTCATGCAATGTTTTTGTCTCGTCAAATATGACACTGTGGCAAACAAATGCATTTAAAGGTCTCTTCTTCCAGTTTTTATTTTCTTTTCAACTTCATTTTGATGACTTAAATAAAATAACCTACACTTACACAAGAGTCCACTCCTTCCCAAAACCAGTTGACAGAAATGTATATGCCATGAAATGTCTTTAGTTCAGGACAATCAAAAGAACACATCTGTGTATCATGGCTCAAACTGAATGTTACACTTGGCTGTACAACTTTACCTACAGGAGGTCTTTTCTTCCATGTGGGAAAGAAATGAGACATTCTGGATGCTTCAGTGTGGTTTGAAAATGACATAAATCTTCTCATTGTCAAGTCAAACCTCAGACTATCTTTAACTGAGACAACAAACTGTAAGCTGCCAACAACTACCAAACAAAAGCTATGACTATATGCTATTGTATACTCACATTTAGCCCCTCCATATCTCTGTGAGGTTATTGTACACACCAGTATTAGACATGACAGGTGATATTTATTTTAGGTGACCAATTTTAGGTCATAAATTACCACCCTGTCTGTGTTTGTGAGGTGTGAGCTCATACTAGCAGCCAAACAAAGCTCTCAGACAATGATGACAACAGTAGAAAATATATAGGAGGAGGAAGGATCTGCAGGTCTGATAACGCCACTGCTTCCTGATGGGATGTGTGTACCAGGCAAACACAATGTGTTTTAACTGATGAAAGTTTCTTAGAAAGGCAACAGACAAAACCACGCTGATGTCGGTAGTGTATTTGTGTTAATGCAAGTGTAAAGAGCAGTGCATTGTGGGTACTTACAACTTCTGAGCGCCCATCTCTGCAAGCGTTCTGGAAGCGAGCTTGTCTTTCCTCATGTGGCCGGTCTCTGAAGCCTGTGTATTTAATCTAAACACAATCAGATACATTTGTATTATTATTCATATAATTTAAGTTAGTGGTAGTAGGTTGGAAATTAGAAGCAGATGTGTGTGTGTGTGTATATATATATATATATATATATATATATATATATATATATATATATATATATATATATATATATATATATATATATATATATATATATATATAATACGTTCCAACAGATTATTTTAAAGTAATTTAACCTGACCAATAGGCAAAAATGTACTTCAAATGTTTCTGCATAAGTATTTTGAGGGAATGTATAATGGAGTAAGTAATGGTTTTCAAATCAATGCACAAAATTATTTATCTGCATTAAGAGATAAGAAGAAGTAACTAACTCTGGGTCTGCTACTACTTTGTTATGGGTAAACAAAAAACACATATTTTTAGCCCAAACCTGGACTTGTGATGTGAGACGTTGTGTGATGCTCTGTCGCATCAGCACTGAGGACAGAGTGTGGAGATAATCCACAGGAATTTAGATTTTTTTTTTTATTTAAAAAGGCAATTTGGCCATCAACAGCTGACAAAGATGTGCCATGTAAAATAAGACTATTTAAATCATTATCAATATGAAGAAGAACCTAAAATGGAGTACGCATTATGTAGCTTCCTAGGTCTTCTTAGTATTGTAAATGTTAAAAAGATTTTTTTTTTTTAGATAGAAGGAATTTGCTATTCCTTTTCTAACTGTGTCTAACTCTCAAAAAGATCCATGAGATGCTCCATGCGGGTAACGCATTCATTAAATCAAATCACAACTTTCTTGGTAGTCAAATTAATGTATATTGTGCGTGACTGTAACGGTAGGTCAACAACACCCTTAAACCACAGCGTGCTCTAAAGACTTTTCACTTATTCAAAACCAACTCAATCAAGACCAAATGCAGACCAGAGAGAAACTGCTACATCACTCTCTTTGTTCTAATCTTTGGCCCTGATGAGGACTTCTCCGTTCTCTTTAAAAAGCCGTGCGTAAAATCAAATAAAGTGCCGTCCGTCAGTGAGTCGCGTGCAGTATAGTATAGTGTCTCTAGCGCGGCTGTGCCTTGTTTCCGCCGTGCCCTCTCAGAATGAACGGTGTGTGTGTGTGTGTGTGTGTGTGTGTGAGAGAGAGAGAAGCGCTTCACTTACCTCGCACTCCCGGCTCAACTTGCGGAAAAACTCCTCGTTCTCAAACTTGCTCCTCTGGTCCGGGACAACCCGCGGCATCTTCGCCCGCTTCACGGCCTTTTCCCCGGTTCTCTGAGTGTGGACTGGAGTAGTCAGTGAAAAGTTGCTGGGTGTTTTGAGTGAGTGACTGTCGGTGACTCAGAGGAGCTCTCTTCTTCCGCGTGTGTGTGTTGTCTCTTCTTCCTTGTGTGGCGGTGTTTTGACTCGACGTACGCGGCGTGTGTAGTGTGTAGTGTGTGTATGTGTGTGTGTGTGATCAGCTCCTGCTCCAAGTGGCTTTTATTAAATGACCCTATCCTCACTGAAGATATGGCTCCCCCCGGCTGTAGCGCACACCTCCCTCCTCGCTCCCTCCTACTCCCTCCTCACTCGCGCACACACCAGCCCACAGGTTTTCTCCACCTACTCCGTCCCGCGTTTACCTGCAACTTTCAGGAGCTGTCCTACCATCCACTAAAGGTGAGCGTAATAAGCTGTAAACTATAAACATGAGAGATTTAGTTAGTACCTTTTTGAGGGCACTCTTCTTCAATGCAAATCGACTTTAAACTGAGTTTTAGACCAATTATAATTGCTGAAAAGTTGCTATAGAAGGCCAATATATAGTCAGTTGACTGTACCCAATAAATTACGCATAGCAAATCCCATAATTAGCTAATTGGCCTATGTTATTTGGCCTAAACTTTGCATACCATGAGGAAAAGAATCTCTGGACAACCATAGGCTTCTAGAGGTGAATTGTTAAACTGGATTAGGTCTATAACGTGGTTACACACAAATAAATAACATAAGACTAAACACAAACACAAATTTTATCCTCTAAATATTTGGCTGGTTAGATGAACACACATAATTATCCTAAAAGTTCATAGTGAAAAGTACGAAGGTTCTGTGCGCACTTGAAGGCAGCAGCAGTCTACTTCCTGGCTCCGTCGAGTCGCACTTCTGACTGTACTCTCAAAATACCACCCCCTCTCTCGGCCATGAGCCCCATCGCCCCCATTCACAATAATAATACTATTACACACGCACTACACACACACGCGTGGGCGCTCATTGCGCATGCGCCCCTTCCAGACCGCAGAAACTTTATAGGATCCTTATGTGAGAAGTAGTGAAAGAGGCACACAGAGAAAGACAGGCGATGCGTTTGTGAGTCTGGGGTAAAACGGATCTTATTTCTCATCTAGAAGCATGACGGATGGATATTTAAGTTGAAGCTCTTTTATGCTGAGATTTAGTCTATAGAAATCCATCCTGTTGATTTTCATGTCTATGTCATTTTGTTTTTCAATATATGCCTAGTGTGGCGTTACATAAATCAATGCAAATGGCCTAATTTACCCTGTACAGTTCCCATACTTGTTCATGCTTATTCCTTTCCAATAACAAAATCAGTATTTCACTCAGGGCTGTATAAAGCATAGTTAAATTCATGCCCCCCAAAAATGCTGGAAAACACCATAATTAAAGTATACAATTACAATAAAAACAACAAGAAAGTGATGGGCTCAAACAAGTCAGTACACTGAATCTACTCTAAGGAACCAAATGCTGTAGAAACATATTTTTGGCTCATGAAGCATTTAGACCCAGACTTTTAGTAATTGCAACATAATGAGGGATTACTGTTTGATTGTGCAATGAACACACCCATGGATTGCAGCACAAATGCACACACACTATACGTGCTGCACACACAAAGTACACACAGAGTAAACAGCAGGAGTACCTCATTCCCCGAGGAGTTTCATAATATTCCACACACTTGTTAATTAAACCGTGATCCAGCAGAAGCCGCTGGTTCAAAGGCTCCGCTGCTCCTCTGTCCTGACACGCTTGTTGTTTGTTTTTTACTATTTGTGGAAGGATCCCCTGCGACTATACAGTAAATCTATGCACATTTCTTTGCTTTAATAAGTGAGAATGTTATACTGAAAAATAAGTTACCTACTTTGTAACTGTATCTCACACAATACAGCTTTTGGAATCTTGTACTGTATTCCTAAGTGATATTATGAAGAATGTTCCAATTATCCCTTCAAATAAAGCATGGATAGCACCAGTCATTTTGCACTTGCCAGGTAACTATCAGATCTTATTACTACTACTGAGCTTTATGGGAGAAATGAGTATTCCACTGAAGTAAATGTATAGTTATATGTTTAAATCACATGTATATTTTTAGTTCAACAGTTGTAAAGGTTTGGGTGCAATTTTATGTTATGACTTAACAATGCATTTTCTTGACGATATGATAAAAATAATTCAAATTAATGAAAATTGAGAAACACTTCATGCTATTTACAGTGTTTTAATGCAGTGGTGGAACATAACAAAGTGAAAGTAGTAGTACTGTACTCAAATAACATTTTAAGTAGATATTTTTTACTTTTACTTCACTAATTTTTAGAGCAGGTATTTGTACTTTCTACTCCACTACATTTTGAACAAGACTGAAAAGCAAAAGTATTTTTCAGTATTGCTTGAGACCTCCTGAATAGGCTGGGGGTTTATCTTTAACACAGTTGTAATTTGAACAAATAAAAACATACAAATAAAAACAGCTAGGAAAAAGAAAATCGATTCAATTGTTGCTGTTGTACAAAATTCAACACAAATCTATATCAAAATCATTAAGTCTGAATCTTTATTAGATCTCAAAATCTGTGTGAGACACTTTTATATTTTACCCTTTAAGTACATTTTTAAATGGCTACTTTAGTACTTTTTGCACCAGTATCTGTACTGTATAAAACTGAGTATGTTTAAATGTGACAGAGCATAACCAGTCGTGTCAGAAGCACTGTTGTTTGCACTGCAGTAAATTTTGCCTAAATCTATTGAACGTCTGCTCCTGTTGACTGGAATAAAGGATAAATGTTTGTTACATTTAAACATTATCTACACACAGAGGGCCGGCACAGGGGCCTCAGGCTACAGCATATGCTCCCAGTGGTGACCCTGAATACACCACTGGTCCCTGGGCGATGTGTCATTGATTTGTCCTAAACCTGCCCCCCTCTACTGCCCTGGGACACAACTGCCTCACCCCTCACATTGCACTGAAGATGCCCCCATGGCTGAGCGCTGGGGGCCAAACACTGAGTGAAGAACAACATGGACCGTGACACACTAAAAGGTTCATTTATTAATCAGAGAATCTGTGGTTTCAGCTCTGACACGCAGCTCTCATCTGCTCTGGCTCCTTCACATGCACAGGACATTCAGAGTTAGAGATAAACATTTTTGCACATTTGTTCATAAAAAATCATTTTCCATGCATCACAGTATTTAAGATATTTAGGTCTATTATTTAATTTTGTGATATAAGGAGACATTTATTATTACAACAACTTGCTCTCTTTTTAAGCAGTTTTTCTTAGTGATTTGACCATGAATGATGATAACTCCAATAACGATCTACATTAAGATGACATTTTGTTTAGGCCATTATGTTCTGTAAGATCATTTATAACGTGCATTGACTACAGAAAATGTCAGAGGTGCATTGTAAAATTTGCAGGTGTAGTTTGTGCAGTGGAGTCAGTCAGAATTATTGAACAAACACACACACGAACACACAGAAGGTGCTGAGGCGACAGAAGAAGCACCTCTTCCTCCTTCAGTCGGGGCTGACATCAGAGAGTCCTCAGTATTCACATTTACCTCCACAGTCAGCGTGTGACTGTACCATCATTAGCTGCAGTGTTCCTAAACTATTGATGCCTTTTAAATATTTATCAGGCCATTTCCGCCGCTGCAGCATCTTCCAGGGTTGCTAATAAAGCCTGTATCTTTCAGTCTGGAGTCTGTTAAGTACAAGACCAGCACAAATCATGAATAACATTAAATACTTGACAGACAGCAACTTCTATTGAACCATGATGACAGGGCTACTGCATTTGTTTTAAAAAATTTGTGCATTCCAATTTTAAGTGAAAACAAATAAAATATAGAAATGCCATAACATAAACTTGGTTAGGACTGAGTGAGTTTTGTTTTAATAATGCATACAGTATGTACGAAAATAATGCGGTTTTCTACACACTTCAAATATACAGACATATAGTCGTAGGTAGCATTTCAGTGGACAGTGGACAGTTGGGAGGGTCAGGTCAGGAGCAGGTCCTCCTTACCTCTGAGCGTAGGCTTAGGGTCACCTCTGAGTCTAGGGCCACCTCTGAGTCTAGGGTCTCCTCTGAATCTAGGGTCTCCTCTGAATCTAGGGCCACCCCTGAGTTGAGGGCCACCCCTGATTCTAGCGCCACCTCTGAGTCTAGGGCCACCTCTTAGTCTAGAGTCACCTCTGAGTCTAGGGCCACGTCTGAGTCGAGGGCCACCCCTGAGTCTAGGGCCACCCCTGATTCTAGCACCACCTCTGAGTCTATTGTCACCTCTTGGTCTAGGGTCACCTCTGAGCCTAGGGTCATCTCTGAGTCTATTGTCTCCTCTGAGTCTAGAGTCACCTCTGAGCCTAGGGTCATCTCTGAGTCTAGGGTCATCTCTGAGTCTAGGGTCACCTCTGAGTTTAGGGTCACCTCTGAATCTAGGGTCATCTCTGAGTCTAGGGCACAATGTGCCGTTACGGTTTCTTGATGAAACAGTCATTAGTTCCAGACAGGATTAGCAGTCAGCTTCATAAAGAGCGCTACACTTGGGATCTGTTCGGTTACATCAGCGACTGGGACCGTCCTCGCGCACTTACGCAGACATACACACGTACACACGCGCACACACACGGTGCAGGGTTCAGACGACGCGAGCGCGTTATTTCTGTACAGACTGTGGGATCCCGTGGCTGAAGACAAATTTGGATCAGAGCTTGGTCTAGTATTTAGCCTCCAGTGTCGTTGTCCGCCAGTCTGTCTCGTGCGCACGGTGCACATAAACGTTTTTGAGCTACACGTGATTTAATCACCACCAAGCCATAGGCAGATGACACCCGCTGTCTAAAACTTAGATTATTAAATCTTATATAGCCTAATAAAGGGCTCAAGTCCAAATGCTAAACGACTCACTGTATGGGTTAAACATTTGAGCGAAACTGAGCCTAGTTTGTAATCCTTCACACTTCTGTGAGTTTTGGCCCTCGGCGCTATGAGCAATGATCACCACTGGAGGGAGACATTATTCTAATCTGTGACTTCTGTCTTGACAAACTGAATATCCAGAGGAAGGACGTTCAGCTCAGCATCCCCGCATCAGTATCAGCCCTGTGCCTCTCTTGTATTTGTATGATATGGCTGATTGTAAAAATATATTTTAAATAAAATATAACGTCTACTGTTTTATTTCTGGGATTCAGACGTAGCCTGTATAAAGTAGAAAGGCTGTATATACACAGTTTATGTCTTCACATTATATCACAACATTGTTTAGGCAAATAATATTTAAAACAGATCGGGGCAGCTAAATTAGTTATTATTAAAATACAGACTACTATGCCGTGTGGGTGGGGCCAATGACGTCATCACAATCTATAACCAGCAGTTTATCTTCGGCCTGTTAGTGGCTTCACTATCCTCAGCCTACGAGGCCTTTAGTTTTATAACAGTAGTAGCCAAGATTGATTTTGATGCATGTTCTGACGGTTCAAATGGAATAACTGTTGGAAGCCCACGTATAGTTGGAAATTAAACAAATTGGAAATTGACATTTAATCCAATGTCATAAACTACCGGCAGGTCATTGTCACGATCTAGCCTGTCATTTTTTTATGAACTTGACATTGAACTTTGGAGTATCTGCTCATTAAGAAAAAGGCAACTTTATTAGGTAGAACTGAATGGGGCTTCTGAACTGACTGGTTTCCTAGCAACAGAGACTGGGATGATGATTATTACTACTGTCCTTTAGGTGTGTGGTGTATTTGTGCCTTTAAAATGACGCATGAATGGTGTGTGGGACTGTTTTGAGCTCAGAACCAATGGATGAGACAGTTGTGCCTGTCCTCTGTCCCGAAGAAGCAGGTCAGAGGGCGTGGTGCTGCAGTGGTTCTTTAGTACCACAAGGGGGAGCGCACGCTTCACTTCAAAGCTGCCAATAGGTGGACAGGAGGACTTGTTCTGTGGGAATTTGGCCCATTATTTTTTATCAGTCCTAACAACTGGCTTTTAAATATTTTGTTTAAGGTAAGGTCTAGGCATACTTTAATAGTCCCTCATGAGAAGATTTAATTATCTGCATTTGACCCATCCTTCAACCAGTTTCTGGGGAGACCTGTCAGCGGCGAGCTGCTGTAGTACAGTGCAATATTTCTTGGCCAGTCTGTTTTTAACTGTTATCAACAGACACAGATCCTTATTAACATAGACCTATATTGTCCATAATGTACAAAAATGAAACAAAACAAATTGTTTGCTGACATAGCTGCTATCGATGAGTTTCAGAGTGATGGAAAAGTAGTACAATGGTCACTGCAATTAACAGTTTAAAACAATATAATCTCTTGAATGACAAAAGTCCTCAAAATGGCACCTGAAAAGTGTACTTGAATAGGGTATGTTTATTGCTCATCACTGATAAATGAGGACAATATCACATATCATTCAATCCTACAGGCACCTTTTGTATAATAAAGATTCAAGGTCAAAGGCCACATTGTGAGGTAGAGTTCTGTGGGGTGTTTGTGCAGCTTCGAAGCCTTGAGTCAAAAGCCAGGTTTTGGCAGGTGTGTACTGTCACAGACCGATGAAAACCTCTCAGGACCTCGGGGGCCAGAATCAAGGTGGACAGACAGAGAGGATCAAATCACACACAAATCACTGTCTCTCCTTGAGTTAAAACAAAGATGGAGCAGTTTAAGTCGAATGTAATAATCTGTAGATTCTAAAAATACTTTTTAAAAATTCTAATCAAGAAAAATCATTCAAAAAATTCTATGTAATTTCTTCAGTACCAGTCATAAGACACTACAAATAAATCAACTTAAATGCCAGTTTTGGATCCTCTTGTGACATAGTATCTGCAGTGTACTTTTTCAGAAATGAAATTGTATTCAAATATTCCATGTTTTGTTGTCTTTGAAAGAGTAGTTATCACAGGTGAGGGTGCTTCTTGCTGATGTAGTGGTGGTTGAGCCTGAGGCATGCACCATGTTCATCACACTGATAATCTTGGACACAACACCTCGAGATGAGTAATGAGGAGCTATTCTGTTATGTTTTCTTTTTTAAGTAATCCATTTCTCATTCAGTCCTCGTCCTTAACTCCCTCTGATCTCTTGTCCTCCTCCCTCTGTCACATCAGTCTTAAATGTGCTGTCACTTACACAGCATTTCTCTGCTGCGATAAGCACCATGAGCCAGCATTGTGTGAGCTACTGAAAACACACTGAATATAAAATAAGTTCGGGAGTTTTTTTAAGTGTAAAAATATAGCAACAATAGTGCTTTCTTGGACACTTGAAGACACACTGCATTACATTATATTATATATTCACTTCATAGCCACAGTCAGCGGCACTGGCCTTTCCAACTACCACCAATCACATATGTACTTACATATATATATATGTATATAAGGTTCGATTTGTGAAATGTACCTCAAGTGTAACCGATACATGTGCTCGAAATAAAGAATGGAATATATATATATATATATATATATATATATATATATATATATATATATATAGAGAGAGAGAGAGAGAGAGAGAGAGAGAGAGAGAGAGAGAGAGAGAGAGAGAGAGAGAGAGAGAGAGAGAGAGAGAGAGAGAGAGAAATTAATGAGTCTTGTTTGTGCATTTGCTTGGGTCGAACAGAGTGGATGCTTTAACCTCTCAGCCACTGCACTCCATAAATTGTAGTTACAAAATCAAAAAGTTATGAAAACAGGACAATTCAATTTAACTGCCAATTCAGAACAGTTCCTCCTCCACAGCTGTGCTAAAATATGCCTGAGATAACCAAGAAAAAGTAAAAATTTACTGGCATGTATTGTGCATGAAATTCAAAGGTCATTGTGTTTCTTGTTCATTCATAATTAAATCCGGTCTTGTCACTACATTCACTGTAGATGTTAACTATTAATGAAACATCTATACACCACATTGTTCAAACATCGGTAGGCCTAATAGACCAACCACATTTTTGTATAAACTTAAACCGTCTAATAGTTTATAATAATAGAATTTTTATTTTATTTTATATATATATATTTTTTTACCAATACTATTACATTTTATTGAATAGAAATCAGTGAGAATATAGTTTTGGAAAAAATAATAGCCTAATAATTTGTTAAATGAACATCAGGCACTTTATCAAATTATGTCTATGTAATCCCTCAGTTGTCCAGGCATGATCCATAGTAGAAGAAAAATTCAGTTCTGTCAAATGGACAAAACATTTTTTTTTTTGAGTGAGTCATCCAAGCCACTTCTTCAGTTCTGGTCTGCTCAATACAACACAAAAGGCAGTGTCCTACAAACTGAACAGAACTGAAGAAGCAGCTTAAAAATGTTTTGTCCAGTTGACAGAGTTGAATTTTTCTTTTACTATGGATCATACCTGGACGACTGAGGGATTACATCAGATTACTATTTATCAAATTATATTAAATCAGAGTGATTTTTTCTCTCTCTATGCAGCAGACAGTTTTTGTAGGCATTTTAACAAAAAGTTGACCCTGGTGTGAGTAAAATAAACTGAGATCCAGCTACCCCTTTGTGCACAATAATAAACATAAGCCTGTTTTTCTATTGAAGCTGCATGCACACAAGGCACAGTAGTCCTTGCTTGATTTCAATGTTTTAATCTAGGCCTATTTAAAGACTTTTTCATATTGAGTCAGAGGAATTTAAATTCTTTCACTGCTGGTTTTATTATGTTGCTCTGGTGGTTCTGAAAGAGTTGGCTCTTTTGAATGGTTCATTAATGTGAATGCTTGGAACCGGATCTAATTTTTTAAAAGAACCAAATCTTTTTCTATCAAATTTGTATGCATTCTTGTCCTGATTAACGCTGAACCAACATCAGCTCAGGAGCAGAGTATGCGACACAAGGGAGAGGTTTTGCCACAGAAAAAAACATATTTGGGATCATAATAGCAGTTTGTTTTTTTTATTATTATTATTATTATTATTATTATTATTATTATTATTATTATTATTATTATTATTATTATTATTATTATATTATTATTATTATTATTATTATTATTATTATTATTATTATTATTAAGTCCCATCATCAGTGGTTCTGTATCTTAGGTTTTGGTTAAGGTTGAGGTGTACTTTAATGCATGTAGATGCATTTGCAAAGATGAAATTGTGCACGTGATACTTAATTTCCTCTGTTTCTCTTAAGTTTTTTATTTTCAGCCAATCACAGCCTCACAGATTGAACTCTCAGCCAATCGTTGCTTAGATGTCAGCATTTCAAAACCCTCCCACAGATCCACTGTCACCTGCTGTCACTCTGCCCCACAGTGCACTGCTCCCCTCCAGTGCCCTATCCAAACCTGCTCTGTCCCAGACCTTCTTTAGTGAGTCTGAATCTAAAAATAATCTGGTACTTTCATCTCTTTAACAACACAGTGACAGTTAGATTACTAAAGTATTAGGGAGGTGGGCCAACTTCATGCTGCCTATTTTCTCATTTTGTTTCACAATTTAAAGAAATAGGCCTAGTGTAATATTTGGACATTTTCTTGTGAATCCAGTATATTCAGGGATAGCCTCGTTGTTATAGTGGCAGTGGAGAAAAACAACCTCTGAAATAGTCAGGACTTATGCCAGAATGAACAATTGTGGCTACCACTTTTAAATTCCCTTAATTATAATAATCCTAATTAACTTTAATAAAGCAATAACAAAGATTTAGATCAAAATTAACACATTGTTTAATTAGAATGATTCAGGCTTGGATAAATCACTTTTAACAGTCTGTAACATTTGATCACTGATTAATATAGTTTTCTTTTATGTGTGCTACCTCATTGTCAGAGTTATAAAACTAAAATAAGTTAGTTGACTTATATGTATTATAACCTTCTTTTGTGCTGTATTGAAAAGAAAATCTGCCCAGCATTACTGATCTCTCAGCTACTACGGAAGGAGTGTGTGCGTGGGGTGAGCAGATCTCGTCTCCTGTGTACGCCCTGATGCCCTCCTACTCTTGAGTCTTGTCTTGGTGGATGCTGCCGTCTGGCCTGGCTCTGTGCTGAAGTGAACCCGGTGAACCAGCATCACCACAGCAGCTCGGGAGGATGAAAGGCCTATCTATCTCTCCCCCTCGCGTTTCTCTCTCCCTCTTTTCTCTGTAGATGTGACATAACCTCCCTCCATTTCTGCCTCATGCACTTACTATTCTGTTTGTCATCAGGCGTGGGCACAGCAGGAAGGCGCTGAAGAGTCAGGATCAGCTCAAATGAAAGAAGTTGTAGGCCTATATATGTAAAAACAAGAAACTTGTTTTATACCTTTTTCAAGGCCTATATTAATGCTACCATCTCAGTTTCAATGACACAATAAAAACTTAGTACTGGTTATACAAAAAATGATATAGCCTTCATACTCTTTCTGTTGTGTTCAAATAGGAACTGGGAGATGTATTGTGCTACACCTGTGCAAGCTCCTCTCAAATGAGACAAGAGAACAGGAAGAAACCTATGGTGCCTTAGCTCATGACTCACTTACGTTCACTCATGAGACTCCATTATGTCTTTAAGGTGTTGCATGACAGTAGAACAAGTTGGCCTCCTCAAACAGCAGGGAACTATGACTTTCTTAGCTTCAGCTCCTACAAGAATTTTAAAGGGGACATATCATGCAAAAATATTACTTTCATACGCGTTTCTTTAACCATGTTGTTGTGGGGCTCCCTCTTCATTAGGTTACTCAGAATTGTTCATGTGAGTGGGCTCTTTTGGACGGTTCCTTAATGTGAACAGCTGGATCCGAATCTCAAGAGCTGAATTGTACTTCTTTCTGATCTACTCTACTGATTAACACTCAACCAACACAAGAATCAGCACAGAAGCAAAGCAGGTGACATGAGTGACAGCTTTGTGCCCAAAAAACTGATTTGAAATCATATCATAATAATAATAAATAATAAAAATTAGACCTATTATTATTGTAGTGGAACATTTTATTTAGATTATGCATAATTCCACTCCCACTCTCACTCTGAAGCATTTTGAACACATTTAAGTCTCGGTCATTTCTCCCTGTGATTACTCAAATGAGTTCTCACATCTGCTTCTGTCATATTAATAAATATTAAAAGAACCAATCTTTTGAACGGCTTTGAAATTAATGGATTCAAAAGATTCAGATCCCATAAAAGAGCCAAAAACCCCATTCCCACTCACAACCTTCTCTATGTCAGTGACACTCCTGGCTCATTCATGGTTTGAGTTGTATTATTGAGCAATGTTCTAACTCTTTATGCCTGCCTGTCTTTACTCATGTATTGTTTTGTGTCTTATTCCGCCTAGCCGATTTTGCCTTGAAATGGCACTAAACTGCACTTTGTGGTGGAACATTTGTGTAAAACGTTCTTTGTTCAAGTACCAACAAGTCAGCAATGCACCGATTCTCTGGGAGGCTCTAAAACGGCTTTGTAGTCCATATAGGACACATTTGCTGTCAAAATCGACAGCCCCATGCAAAATAAATTATGATGGCCATGCCCATAGCAACTTCTGGAATAAGGTGAACACTTTTCAGTTGTTTTTTTTAACAATTTGTGTTTTGCTTTATTTTGTGGTTTGTCTGTTCCAGCCATAGATCTATTAAAATGATGTATTATAATAATCCTAGCATTAACCTGTCATGGGACTACAGATTGGCCTTCATGGCTAATTTCAGCATATTTGGGCTCATGTTAATTAATATGCACTGCCCCAATAAACTCTCAGTATGGACTACAACAGTATTCTTGGCAGTGCTAGTTACATGGGTGGTTCTTTGTCATTTTAAACTTCACAGTCGCATCAATGCCAAAAGCCAGAGTGGTTGCTTTTGATACTAAGCAGGATTTAACACAATGGAGCTCAACAGTGACAGCCTGCTCAGGTCCCGGAAGTTCATTTTCCATTCATTTTCCCATAAAAAAAAATTAAATCTAAGACTTTAAAGGCATCGTGGAGGCTAACCAGCTACATGGTAATTAATATCCATAATGTGGTTGTTTTGAGGCCATATATATCTGCACACACACACACACACACACATATATGGAACCGCGGGGTGTGTGTCGTCACTGTTGAGCTCCATGAGATGAACCTCTGTGGTAAGTGTAGGTCTAAACATACATTGCATTAAAGAAAACAGAGAGCAAGTTTTGTAGTCATGAAAACAGTGGCTTTTTAATGTAAACACTACATTCGATTGGTTTTTCCAGCACGGACATCCCACATGAAATAACAACCATTCACTAAAGAGGAGTAGAGGAGGAGAGAAAGAAAGCTGCACAGAAAAAGCATTCACTGGGAGAAAAACAAAACCAAGAGATAAAAAAATTATGGAACAGAATGCCAAAAACAGGTATATCATGTCATTATACACAGTTGTTTTCTTTTAAAAACTAGAAATCAAGAAGGCAAAGAGAGAGGTCTATATAGATAGATAGAGCGATGAAGGAAACATAGAATAGGTATGGAGATATAACAAATGTCCAAATCTACTTCTGTGTATGTGTGTGTCAAAGTGTGTGTGAGAGAGACGTGAGAACTGTGCTTTTCATTGTAGACCTCGAGTGTATGTCAAAACTGAAAACAGACAACAGTAGAAGAAGAAAGGAGCATGATTTTGTACAGCGTCAAAGAGTGTCAACATGCGGCGCCCCTAACTAGCGGGCGCAGCGTCGAAACGTGCTCTCCCCCCAAAAAAGTGGTTTCATCGGAAATCATAAAAAATAGATATTGTTATTATAGTATTATATTTAGTTCGTTCTGAGTCAGGCTAAAGTGAGGACACTGTTTATTTTTCTAAATGCAGGAAACAGGCAAAAATGGTTTGAAAAAGGAAGTGGAAGTTCATAGCATCACAACGACACAGGGTCACATCTGAGGCCGCACTTTTGCTGCCAAACTCTGCAAAACATCTTAAGTTTCTTTTCAAAAAGGGACAACAAAAATTCAGTCGCTACAAAGCACAAGAAAGGTTTGTGAAGGATTATCATATTTGTTTTATTGTGGAAACATTAGCTCGTAGACCTTATCATTTCCGTTTAAACAGGCTCAATGTTTCAAAATGAAAGTAAAAGTAAAACGTGAGCCTTCCTTGTAATTTTTTACAAGTTGTACTGACCCCGCCCCTCCTTGTTCAAGAACCAATCATTTCTCTCATTTCCTACAGTTTCTAGTTTGTATTTTTGTGTTTTTAAGTGTCTTTTTCTATTTTTATCAAATATTTTGTCACTATTCTGAACAGTGTCTACATGAAGCTTGTCATCAGCTGTAATATCTGCTCTATTTATACAAAGGCTTGAGTATCTCATGCTATCTGTGTCAGGCTTAAGGAGGAGAGAGGAGTCCCATCTGAAAGCAGGACACCATGCAAAAACCAAAGCAACAGATAAAGATGAGGTGATACAAAAGGCTTAGTGGAAGTATGACGTACAGAGAAGTGTGTGGGATTGGTCAATAAATAAATTAATAAATTAATGAACAAGGACAAACCAGAAAGTGAGTATTTTCTGTTAGTAAGTCTAGACTCTAAGGTTAACAGTGAGGTGTACTGCTTCTAAAAGCCTAGCTATCTACATACAGTGCCTCTATTCAGTGGCACCGATTGGACTTTTAGCCTGTTTCCTATTGGCTCTCAGCTCAGCCAGGACCAGCGATGGCTAATGATTACCGCCCTGCCTGACTTTCTACCAATAAAAACAGCTTGTGGATGAAGGATGGGAGATAAAATGATACAAAAAAATCAAAACAAGTTTAAAATTAATATTGAACAACTTTAAAATCTAATGTAAACAAAAATAAAATTAAATCACTTGAGCAGGTCTTGTTTTAAGGTTTGGCTGACCTTGCTGCATTTTAGTGCTATTATCACAAGTGTCACATCTTCCGAACGTGTTAATACATATCACTATTTATGGCAAAAGAATAAAACAATATTACACAAATGAAAGTGTCAGGTGAGGCAAAACGTGAATAAAAATCAGACTGTAATAAATATACACACAATCAACAAAAATAAAACAAAAGTCATATTCAAAGTAATAAAAACATTGCAAAAATGATATACTGCTGTTGTGACAACAGCTGGAAAAGAGAGGAGAGCAAGAAAACAGGCTTTTCAACTTTGTTCAGCAAGTTTCCAAGGCTGGCTGGCTGCAGCCAAGAACATGTGGATGAGGAGTCAGAGCGAGAAGAGACAAGAACTAAAAACATTATATATATATATTTATATATACGTATGCCTATTTTTAAATTATCCTCATAATTAATATGTACCTAGTTGCATTTTTCTTTCTTTATCTTTAAATAATCAGCAGAATCGTCATCATCACCATCGTCGTTTCCACAGCAGTGTCAAAGGAACAGGAAGAGGATGGATGAGGGCAGGAAGGGGCAGGACAGAGAGAGAGGAAGGGAGCAGGGCATAACAGGGCGCGCTCAATACAAGCCGCAGCCTCGGAGGTTATTGGCAATGATGATGTCGGTCACGGCGTCGAACACCACCTGGATGTTTCCTGTATCTGTGGCGCAGGTCATGTGACAGTAGATTTCCTTGTTTGGAGAACGGTTCTTGCTCTCAAATTGTGCTTGAATGTAAGCGGCCGCATCCTCATAGGTGTTGGGCCCTGCACAGAAAAAAGCAAACATTTAGCCTTATTTTCAGTTTGGGGATTATGAAATTCCACTGCTAAAAAATATAAAAGACAAAACCCTGACCTAGTATGTTCCATGTTTTACAAGACGTATGGTTTATTATCACAGTAGCTGTTTAATTCAGAGCATGCATTGTAACAAGCTGCCCCATAAAACATACACATCCTATTACTGCAGCACTCCATCAAATTAACGACAGAATGAGAGCAGCTACCAGATGCTTGCAGCTCCTTTATCACGGTAACACACCAATCCTCTGATTATTTATGATTTCAGTTTTCAAACAGTAAGGATTATAATATAGAAGTTAGAACTGATTACCTATTAGTGACCCCAGATATAAAGTAAAAATCTGTTCAAATCAAGTTCTAATTGTACTGACAGTCATTGCAATGTTGATTTACTCTTAATACAAAAACATTTTACATTCATTTGGTGTTTTGATTCTCAAGATGGTAATAAGAAAAGATAAGGGAGCTCCTCACATTGAATTGCCAGACTCTATGACTAATACCAGTTTAAGTTAAAAAGGGCCTGTGAACTCATTACTCTCTACCAAAACCTCAGCACCTGTAGCCAATCATTAACTAGTACGAACACAGCCTTTAATAGAGCTCAGTACATTTTGGACGTTCTGAGCTTTCGCACGAGGCTTAACCTGTCCATATAATCAAGTAAAACTTGTGTATGTGTCCTCAATATGGAGGTTTAGTCACTGACAAGCCAGATTAAATGAGGGCTGTGATACTTCCCTTTAACTCATGCAAGCACATTTATTTCATAAAAAAAATGTTGGTCTTGTTATAGATCTGCTGATGCAACAATTCTTCAAAACCCTTGAAACCTTTGTGGCTAAGAGAATATACAACATTTAAAAAGGTAATTCTGAGGAACTCATCAAAAAATCTGTAAAATGGGAGCTTGCAAGTTTAGTTATCTGATTTTTGAGAAAGCTTTAAATTAAGTAGAACCATTTCTGTTCTTCCCCTTTCCTTTTATATGGCACACGTAGAGAACAAGTAAATATTGACCATGATGGAGAGCGAATGATAATGCCAGATGTGTTTTGTTGACTTCCTGTAGTAGCTGACATGTGGCTTATGTCAGTAGTTGTATAAATATTTATTTAACTTGGCTTGAGCTACTGCAGTGTTCTTAAGTGTGTGTGAGTACACTACATTTAGGAGCTACCAATTTCTTTTTATTTAATATTTCAGACATATAAAAAAAAAATACACACAGGCAGAAGTTTCAGTGTCTAAAGACCAAAAGTGTGATCATACTAATTGAAGTACTACATAATGTATTTTAACCTTCTAATAGTCACAGTAGCCCCTCATTGAAATTGTTTTAGCTCAGGGTCAGTTGACAATGTTTATTTTGTGTCTCCACCTAGTCATCCACAACTCAACTACAATAAGTTGAAGTTAACAAACGCCACTTTGTCCGTAGAACTCAACCTGCTTTATTCATTCATTATTGCAGTGCCATCTGTCTTATGATGTTCACTGAGAGTAAAAGTATGGAAATGGATCAAATCTTGCTATTCCATTTCTTCATATTTTACATCACAGATTAACTATAAAAGGCAGACTTAACAACAGAAAGCTTTGGGGAGAGTGCAGCTTAAAGGTCAACAATTATTAAGTAGAAATGAAAGGCCTACTTATTACAGAGCCCACTGAAAAGCAGCATAATTCATAATTCATGTGGGTGGCAGCAACAACATCAGCACATTACTGATATTTCCTTCTTTGTAAATTATTAAGTCTCCTTGACCACTCCTTCCTTTCCTTTAAAGGTGTACTATGCAACATTCTGGTGGAGTCCCCTACACCTGCCGTGGAGATGTTATTGCTTTGCTTGGGATATTCTATAATTCTAATTACAGGCCAGTCATGCACAAGATGCATGTTTTTAAAGGTATTTCTTTGCAACAAAAAACTATAAATGAATAAATGCTTGATAAATTTAATGCCATACTGTGTAACATTCCATGCACAGCACTTCACACTTCACTAGAAAAGTTATTGTGTTTTCGTTCTTTTATAAACTAGTGACAATTATGTATAATGTTCAAAGTGATTACTACACATTAAATGCACAGAAACATTAACTTCATTTTAGGTTTCTAGGTCAGTTTTGTTGGTTTATAAAAATGCAATTATGTCTCGAAAAGGACAATAAAAGCTGCAATTA
This sequence comes from Periophthalmus modestus, assembly GCA_019594935.1. Classification (NCBI taxonomy): domain Eukaryota; kingdom Metazoa; phylum Chordata; class Actinopteri; order Gobiiformes; family Gobiidae; genus Periophthalmus; species Periophthalmus modestus. Next base: position 27,049,990 of record JAIEZT010001390.1, on the reverse strand, counting down.
AGAAAAGTGTGTACTCATCTTTTACGCTAATTGAGCCTGTACCTAAAATAGCATGGCTGCTATTGTCCTGTTCTCCTCATTTTGTAGCATAAGCCTGCATTATGGCACACTCAGCCCCAGTTTGAATGTTCGCCATAATTGGATTGCAGTAGAAAACTGCTTCACTGCTTTGTTGAGTTCAGTGGGAAGCCAATTAAATGCACCTGCCAGGTCATTTGGTCCACGATTTGTTTGTGTTTTAGTGATTATATTTTTACCTGTATATTCGGGGAAGCAGATGCTGAGTGCAGACTTCTTGATCTTCTCTGCAAACAGGTCCTTCTTGTTGAGGAAGAGGATGATGGAGGTGTCAATGAAGAACTTGTTGTTGCAGATGGAGTCAAACAGCATCAGGGACTCATGCATGCGATTCTGAAAATGGAAAAAGCACAGGGATAAATTAGGTTCTGGGCAATCTATAAAATATATAAATAATGTCTTCACAGAGTGGATCAAACATACATCATCAAATCATTACAATGCAGACAACTAAAACTCAAAAGAGGAAAAAGGTTGAAAAACAAAACAACATTAACAATAGGACAGAGGTGTCCAAACTAAGGCTCTTAAGCTTAATATCTTGGCCCAAATTTTAACAGAAATAATTTAAATGAGATTAATAGGGTGTATTCATACTTGTCCTAGTTAGAACCCAGTTTAGTTCTGATGTAGATTGGTCCTGTTTAGTCCTGGTGTAGTGCAGGTTTAGGCCTGGGTTTAGTTCCAGTTTTGGTGTTAACGCACCCATAGAAACCAAACTCACACAGTTTTGATCAAAGTATGAAATTACTTTGGCCACCCCTGCTCTAAAGCTTTGGGAATCTACATACACACAGTACATACAATACACAACAATCACGGATGCAGTGAAAAATTTGCAGTTGAAATGGCACCGATGTGAAAAATGAGTAATAGTATTTTAGATCCAAAGGTTGCAATAACACATGTTTTACACTTTCAAAAACAGAGTAACAAAGGAAGAATGAAAAAACAGAATGTTCCCTGCAATAATGTGTTATCTTATTATGCAATAATTTGTGCATTATTACAGTAGTAGTAGCATTAAGACAGGACACTTTACAAAAAAAAGAAAGAAAGAAAGAAGAAAGAAGAAAAGAATATGAGAAAAAAAAGAGATGAATGAGATGAATTAGAATGATATAAACATGTAAATAATGGAGTCAGAGTAAGTCTTTGCATGTGTGGTACTTTATTATTGTTTCAATATAAATACATCTTAATAAATTATCACAGCAATGAGGCAGAAACAGTGTACAGTGCTCAATAACACCCTTCCTCCTTTTACACACACAACGTATGTACAGTATGAACAAAACAAAGATGGCTGCTACTGATGTGTACATCTAAAATCTGAGGGATTGTACATGCAATAGAGAGTTAATGAAAGCAATGGGTTTTCAACAGTTTACACTCAGCCTTTTCACTCTGACACTAGTTCATTATAGTCCTATTTGTGCCTGGAGACTTATACCTTCCCCAATACAACAACAATATAGCTCTTCAAAGGAAATAACGATTAGGACTGAATGTACTACAAGTCTATTATAGAACACATTTTCTTCACCAGGTGTAGCGCAGACATGATGTATTTGATAATATTTTTCTTTTGTTTTTTTACCAACTAAGGCACCAACAGCATTTTGAATTGTCTATAGCGTTCATACTAGAAAAAGCATTTTGAGAATACTGAGAGTTACCCATCTGGAGTACTGGAAGCCGCAGTGTAGGCTGACAGGGGGAGTAGCATGAATTATAAATGATCCACCTACTTTCTGAATGTTTTAGCAGAGATGAACAGGTGAAATCATAATTTAGTGGCAGGTGAAAAAAATTAATAAATAAAATAAATAAAAAGGCCAAAAAGGTTGCAAATGCAGCACATCAGCATAAAATATTGGGTAAAGCACAGTATTTGTTCAAGTGCTGTGCAAAAAATATGTTTTTGTCATTGGTAGTATTTTAATTATCTTTAGTTAAAACACCCACTGTGACATGTGACTCAACACATAAATCCTTGCCATTTTCCTGGAATAATGAAGAACTCAGGGAAGCCTGTGATCCTCCACTCAGATAACTGACTTAAGAGAAGTAGAAAGGCTCAGTGTTTCAGTTATATCAACGGTTACTTGGCTCAGCTTCCCCTTTTTACTTTTGGTGAGATTACAGGCAAAAGTTATTTAACAGCCTCACACGATAACTATGTACTTGTATCAGGGCTCAGATTTGCTACTGTATTCATACAAGACAAATGAAACACTCTAGTGTGATTTTTGAATTAAATATCCTATGTACTTTTAAAATGCTTTTGCATACAATAGTAATGACCTCACAGCAGCTCTGGTGGTCCATCCATCACTATAAAACATTACAGAAGGGAAGTGCGAGGCTACTCCACCAGTGCATCAACACACACACTCAGGCAGTCTTGCAAAAATGGAAAACATGTTAGAGGAGCTTCTGCTTATTATAATGATGTTATGAGCTAGACTTCAGCAGTTAATTCATAATGGACACAATGCTCATAGTTTTGTGTAAAAATTTAAGTACCTAGAATATAGAGGTATAATAGAGATTGCACTGACAATTACAGATTTACAGTTTTCCCAAATTGTTTGCATTATTACAAATAAAGGAAGGAAATTTTTTTACACTGTATTATACTGATACTCAACTTAAAATAAGTCATCTATAACTGCACATATTTTTAAAAGTCACCTGAAAAATTTGAATAAATAAAAGCAACTTTTCCAGGGGTTATAGATCGTGTAAACGATTTGGGCAAAATCTAAATACGCATAACCAGGGTTAAATAATATCTCAAGGCCAACATAATTTGATTAATCATAAGACTAATGCACTTTGAAATGCATCTTAGTGTAACAGCTCTATCTTAAGCACAATGTGTACAACAGAATAATGAAGACATGCTGGTACTTGCTGCGCGGTTACTGTGTGTTACTGTGGTCATGAAATACGTTGGAAGACAAAGCTAGCCCACTGTGCTGCCATGAGCACCTGAGGGCAAATACAGATGCAGCCTTCTCCTTTAATCTCGCTGGGAATTGGAGCTTGTAAATGTTTGTACAGGAGATGCTGCAGCATATTGCTCATCACTACACATCAAAACATATAGAGCACCTCTATCATATACAGGTTAGGTACTGGTAATGGCTAATGTCAGCTGCTTCTTTATTCAGCAACTCATTGTTTAATGGATTTTTCAAGCTATATGTATGCAATAAATATATACATTTATAGTGCAATAACATATATTTCAATACAATGCCACTTTAACCTGAAAGAGCTATGCAAACTACCTTTTCAAATTGAAATCACAGTTTGAGAAATCAAATGCAAATCTGGACAGAATATTAATGTTTATTCATACAGCTATAAAAATAAACTATATAAAATGAAAGTGAGTCTCATTTGAAGTGAGGGGAATGTAGTATTTAGTAGTGATAAGTAAGGTGTTAGTAAGATGACATTTTGAAATCCCATGGGGGCATCAGACTGTCTCCAGCAAGTGTGCAAAAGGGTAGACAGGTGCCTTCTGGGTAATTAATCCATAGATACCAACTCCCTCACAACACCCATGGGCCAGCTCTGCCTTTCGTACAACATGCCACATAGACGCAGGCCTCTCATGAACGCTCCGCACAGGGTGTCCATATACAAGCCAAACACAATTTGCATGTGTTCAGTGATCAGCTTGCGGCAGGCCTGAGCAGCAGAGATATGGTAGATACGCACATAGAGATTCTAATTATATGTCTATGGATATCCATGCATGATGTCTTCTACCTGTTTAAAATGAGAAAATATAACATGATAGTTCCTTCCTTTTATAAAAGCAGAATATCAGATTTAATTAGATATTTAATACATACAGTTTTCCAGAATCATGCCAAAAACAAATACTTTCTTTTTTGGCCTTTACACCACCAAGAGTTTAACAAAGCAGTCAAACATTTAAAGCTTATGTAAATATAAACTTGTGGTGATATTAAAACAATCTAAAAATATCAAATATATGCCAGATAAATGGCCATTTGAGATAAAGCTGTTTAAATGGCACTCAGTTTAGTTGAAAGGTCATACTGCTTGTGGTCTGTCCAGTATGACACAATATAGGCTAATCTAACCACTGACAGACAGCTCCATATGGGAATACATGTCTCTCAAAGCGAACACAGCTCATATCTTCTGGGCACGACATCACCACTCTGCCGCCTCCACTCATAGCAAAACCCTCACTCAGCAAAAAGCGCCGCACTTTATCTGTAACAAAAGGCTCAGACCTGACAGTTCAGTCCAGATTATATACAAACATGCCGTGGGCTCAGTGAAAATCAATACTTTTGTAGTCTGCATTTGAGTGATATTGTTGTGAAGTTGCCTAGTGCAGCGTGACATCTTTAAAAATCAATTGTATAATATAGTGAATGATTTTTTTCCTATGAAACAATAACGCTATGACTATTTACGTCAAAAGATATAACTTGAACTGGCTTCTTCCAATGGAGAGGATGAATTTGCATAATTAATGTAACAAAATGCTAAATAAGAGACACCTGACTGCATGAATAAATTGAGCAGGATTATCGCTTGTCACAGTACATTTGATAATCTGCTTGTTCCATTGGTTCAATGCAGTGAGATATTAGATAAATTCCTCAAGGCAGGAGAGATAAGCTGAAGTTCAAACCTGAGCTGCTTAAGAACAGTCTGCAGCTTTGATAAAACTGTGATAATGAGTTTGAAACTTTTATGACACTACAAGGTCATCTGTTTGATTTGGCTAGCCTTTATTGAGCTGTAGTATTTGTTAAATTCCTTCATACTGGTTGTAAAATATTTGTGATGGAAAGTGGTTAACTATTCTTCATCTTTTATAATTACCATCAAGAGAAAATGTATTAAAAAAAAATAAAAATATTGCAAACCCATATATCTATTTTGGACAGATGAACTTTTAAATCAATAAGTTAAGCATATTAATAAAAAATAATTGTCTAAAGAGGAATACCTCCTTGACCTCCAGGCACTGTAAAACATTATATTGGACACAGCAGTCTGAATGGGAAGTCAGGCAGACATGACACAAACATGGACACCATTTGTACCCCTTAACACAAGTAACCCCATTGGCTGAAGCCAGGCTGCATCATCAATACAGGCCACACCCTCTCAGATTATTGGCTATGATGACATCAGTTACAGCATCAAAGACAAACTGTATATTATTGGTGTCAGTAGCGCAGGTGACATGGGAGTAGACCTCTTTGTTTGTAGACTTGTTCTTGCTCTCATATTGAGATTTAATGTATGCGATTCCGTCCAAGTAGGTGTTTGGACCTGGAGAGAAGAGAAAAAAAGCTAGTGATTACATGTGGCAACTTGGCAAACATGTGACTTTTAAATGGGCAGCTAAAGGTCTTCATAAAAGGTCTGTTCCACTCTCCCCTCCATCAGCATTATTGGAGTTATTTTCCAGAAAACAAAACCTTTAGCTTTCTTGCTCAGCACACTTTCTGCTGAGGTGCACTGGCTGGTGTGCAGTGGGCTGTGCAGCGAGCAGAGATGTAATGAATGATACACGTTTACAGAGAAGAGGTGGCAGCGATCTGATGAATGAAACGCTGATACAGATGAGTGTCTTTTGTCATGTAAGCAGATTACAGAATGGATAAGATCTGATTCAGCTTGTCTACCCAATCAGAATAGTCTAGCTCTAAAGAAAGGTAAACAATGAAATGGAGAATCTGATTTTAAATTTTTCAAATTTTGCAATTTAACCAGTACTCAATCTGTCTAATTCTGCTTATACCCAGTACTATTATGCATGCATTTGCACCCACATTAAAAATATGATAGGATTTGGTTCCAAAAATAAACTGTAAAGCAACCTAACTTTGAATAAGCTATATTTTAAGCACATGCTGCTGCAAACACGTGTGTTTCACAGTGCACATGAAGCTGTTAATGCAGATTAATAGCCAAATTCTGCAACTAATAAGAAGGACGATAAACTTACTCATCGTAAGCGCTGCCAAAATTAGTGGGTCATTGTTATCTGTGACTGTCTGCTTTGGCACAAATCCATCTGAATCACTTCAAATGAGGCTAGAAATACATAAAGTGCCATTGCTCAGTTTCTACTCTTAGTCTCACTCAATATACTAGGGCAAGAATCCAGCTTGTGCTTTAAAATATTTCACAAGAGAAAAAAGAGAGGCAATTAGCAGCCAAATTCTCTCTCACTGTTTTGGGTTTGTGCATCTTTTACACCATGTAAATTTTCACCATTTCTCACTTTCCCTCTCATTATGTAGCCATTTCTGGTTTGTCTTGACTTTTATTCACAGCCAGCTCTACTCATTCATTCATAATTCCAGTCTTGGAAATTATTTGCACCTAATCTCTCATTGTTCCTGGCAATTCATTTCCTACTTGTGAGTACGTTTAATTGTCTTATTTCCCTACAGACATCACCTTCATTTAACACACTGTATTCTAATGTGCTGAGGCAAAACCAATTCAAAAGAGCAATGTAGTCTTTGTCAAGTTTGGCAATAAGGAAAAAAAAATGAACAGTGATCTGGTGGCCTGGAAAGAATGACTTTGATTTACTGTTATTGGTAGGTTCCATCAGCATATTTGCACTGTATATTTACTGCTTTATCTGTGTGTAATCAAATCATATTTGTACCAGTGTACTCCGGGAAGCAGATGGACAGAGGAGACTTTGCGATCTTGCTCTCAAACAGGTCCTTCTTGTTGAGGAAGAGGATGATGGAGGTGTCCTTAAACCACTTGTTGTTACAGATGGAGTCAAAGAGCTTCAGAGACTCGTGCATGCGGTTCTGTGATGGAAAAGGCAGAAATCAGTGTCCTCAAGATATGTTGTATATATGAATATACTATAATGTAGGATAGTTGCATGATTGGTAAGCACCCATAAGTCTGACCAGTTCATTTATTAAGAAGATGATTGACAGAAATGCAATATTTTTAATTGCCTTAATATCACGGTTTAATACATATTGGCCAGACTCCAGCTTAAACTCATAATATAAAGGATAATCAAGCACAAATTATAGTCCAGAAGGCACCAATTGTCATAGTAAAACATAAAATTAAATCAAAACAAAGCATAAATATGTGATTCAGTTACAAAGATGGCATGTGTTTCCTGTTTATTTGTAGTTCAGTGAATGTGTGTATTAAGAGTTATTAGTACACAGTGTGCTGCCAGTGAGGAGTATAAGCCATGCACTTTGAACAGCTAAGCTGTGAGCCACGTCTCATGTTTTAAACCCACAAACTATTGGCAGCTTGCAATTATTCTGTGATTACTGTAGAGGCATATGCCTGGAAACACTTTGGAAAAAGTTTCTTAGTAATAGGACTTTAACTGGTGTTAAATTGTGGCAACTCATTTCAACATGGCACTTTTTAATATTCATCAAATGAGATTTTTTTCACATATTTGTCTAAAATTGCAGTGCTGTACATGCCGTCAGTGCCGTCTGCCACATGGCGAAAATTACAATTTAGCCGGCATAATAAGAACCTATTCACTATACCTTCTTATAATTGTGTCATAAAATAAATGTACATAAAAATCATCAAACTAAATTAGAAAAGTGTAAGCAGTTTCTTTGTTGATCATTTAATAAAAAAAGAAGAGAGCATGCATAAGCAGTCATACAGCACATAAACCTATGAGGAGTGTTCATACCTGCCTGTGGGTGGAGCATCTGTAGTAGATCTGACTGTTGATTGGTTAGAGAAGACAGTCGGAGGCAACAGTGACAGGAGGAGCGTAAGGAGCCAGAGATGCTGCAGGGTAGAGCTTAGAGCGTGAATAGGAAATGCAGGGAGGATCTGGGCTACACCATAGACCCATTGACCTTGAGTGTGAGTGGGAGTGTGAGTGCGAGTGTGTGAGTGTGTGTGTGTGTGTGAGAACTTCCAGAAAACACATATGGATCCCTGATCACAAAGTACACGGATAGTACAGAGCTGCAGAGAAGTGTCAAGTAAAAGGCTGTACAAAGAGAAAAACATGGTGCAAGCAGTCTGTGAATATAAAGAGAGTTATAAAGTAATAACAATGTGCGTTTTGTGCTCTGTTCAGGCAAAGTTATAGCTCTACTTCAGTGGCTCTTGCTTCATGTTATTTTTGTATCATGCCAGTGTGCCACAACCCCCAACACTAGGGATGTAACAGTACTGATGATAACGTGGTACCAAAATTGCCTCGATATTGTCGCAGTCACTTTTCGGTATTTTGCGGTATGTACTTGTGTATAAAATAATAGTTTTGAGTTCTTGTCAGCGAATTCAAAACTGCACTCTTGTTAACAACAACAGAGTGACATACGGACAGCGGCGTTTGTGAAGAAGGGAGAATGGATAAAGAGGAGTCATGAGCAGAGACACTGCATGCCCCCCATGATGCCCCCGTTGGCTTTCCCAGATGCATTTTGATTTTGCCAAGACCATAAGCGCTAGAAAAGGAGACAGGCGAAGAACAACAACATAGTAGTAGCGTTATGTGTGCTGAGACACACAGTATATATCTTTGGGAAATGCAAGCACCACGATGACTTGCTTGGCAAAATGACACTCAGAAATTCATCAAAAATAAAGTCCAGTTCAAGCTAAAAGGCATCAGAGCAATAGCTCTGCGTTACAACAACTGCATGCTGCAGAAATACACAGCCAGTGATTCACCTATGTTTTCTGATATTGGAAAAAAAAAAAAAAAAAAAAAAAAAAAAGGAGAAGTCAATGTCATTAAACATAGTTTAGTTTTGTTTTGACATTCTTTTTTGCTACTCCACCAGGCTGTTCACATTGCAGTTGTTCTGTTCACATCGCAGTTGTTCTGTTCACATCGCAGTTGTTCACATTGGCTGTTCACATTGCAGTTGTTCTTAACATAAATTGGCATCTTCCACTTTAGAAAAGGTATTATGATAAAATGACGACAAATGACATTTTTCCAGGCTCTGTAAAACACTATATTACATTTGTTATGCTTGTTATTGTAAGCATAAGCTCAATATTTTGAGCTCTTCTATAATACCATGAGCATTCTCACAATATCGGCATGAATATCGTGCCATGAGGTTCATATTGAAATATCATCATACCGTGAGATTATTATTTTTTATTTTATTATTTTTGTTTATTGGTTGGGACAGTGCATGTTAATGAACAGACATGACATGACAGACATGAATGTAAACACGACATATTATAGCCAGAGGCTAATTTCCACCCGTTGTCCCAAGGGCTGGGGTAGGTGGGTTAAGTGTCTTGCCCAAGGACACAACGACAGCATTCATCTGTGAGGGCTGGAATTGCACCGCCAACCTTCGAGTCAGTGGATCTTCAACCAATGAATAAGAGAGCGGGATTTGCCAAGATCAGTGGACAAAACACTCAACCTACTGAGTACTGTCGCCCTAGATATCTATATTGTTACATCCCTACCTAAAACAGATGAAATAGCGACAATATTTGTCCCTGTACTGTACTGCATAAGTGTCACATACTATGTGCACAGTATTTAAATAAGAATTTGCAGTTCAAACTGTATCCACATTTACATTATTAGTCACACAAAAAAATAGATAATTCGCATGCAATCATTATTTCTGCTGGTATAATGTGTCTTAACTTAAAAAAAAAAACAATATATACTGAATGTTGGAGAAATAATATCAGCTGCTTTGACATTGCTTCTAGCGGAAGTGGTCATATGAGTTTTTATATCTCAGTCAATACAAAGCCAGTTATGGTGCATCAACTAAATGGACATGGTGTGTGATATATATAAAGTCTGAGAAATCCATTAAAGTAGATCTAATCACCTGATACCACACACTGTAATCTGTACACATATTCACATTTAATACAAAAAAATGACAGAGGTCTGTTACCACAAAGTGTTAGTGAGATAGCAAATTTTCCAGCAGTGTAATTAAATCTAGTGCAATAAGCCACCCAAAAGGGAGGTGTGTAATTATTAGCAGTAAAAAGAGGGGGTGTTCATTTCCAAGCTGAACGTGCACTGCTCTCACTTTGCCAACAGCGCTGCACAGGCGACAGGTCTGGTGGCACTGATAGAGGACGTGGGAGCCTTTCAGAAACATTTGGTTGTTTGTCAGGTAATTAAAACTCCCACATTAATGTTTGCTCATTTACAAATGTTACTGTTTATTTGATTGTCTCTCAGAGGAAAACCAAGGCAAAGCTGATGCTAAGGGGGCAGAGAGGAATAGGGCTAATGTAGTAATAGACTTTGTATAAATACACTAGTCTAAATGAGGACAATTTGTAAAAAATCTTTCTTCTGTACAATAGTATTTCACAAACATGAGTGCATACAGGTGAACATTGCTACTCTGAACTGTCTGACAGCTGCAGATGCATTTCTTTGTATAGCCTGTATGGGTGCAGCTTATGTGGAGGTGTGCTATGATGGATTTCTCCTCTCCTTATGTGACGCTTCTGTGGTGCTCCCAGCTCAGAGGGGCGCGTGATGACATCTGCATAAATAGAGCAGCTCCTGATCACCCCTTCCCAGTCCAAAGTCCCACAGGACATATTCAACACTTAAAAATAGTACCTTGCATGATATTGTTCTATTTCATCGCCCTGACCACCAGAGGGCAATGCTGAAAACATGCAGGAGTCTTCGCAATTTCAGGCCTTAAGAGAGTTGTTAAACTGGACTGTTTTGTCAACAGTAATGTTCTATTTATTATTCCCTGCTGTTGTCATTTGACTTGAGGCTTGACAATTTGCAAATAGCAGACAGAAATGTTCTTGTGTTTTTTTACACAAATGCAAATGATTTGCATGACACACATCTGCTTTTTGACTGTGTCCAGACGCTATGCAAAGTTTCTCATCTAAGGGATACATCATGAGCCATAAAAATTTTACAGCAAAACACATCACAAAACCAAGCAAAAAGATTGTTTGTGACACTGACACCTTTTTATGTATCAAGTGAATGTGTGAAAAAGAAACTGCTACATGCCATGCTCATACACATGTTTTGTAGCCAGTTATACCTGTCTAAATACTATACCTATTCCACATTTTGAAAGCGCTCAGGATATTATTTATTTAAAAATAGAGAAAAGGAGACAGACTGTACAGGTGCACCTACCGTGGTCTCATCCTCATGCAGCACCTGGTCGTATCCACTGAGTGCCACACAGAAAATAATGGCCGTCACATCCTCAAAACAGTGGATCCACTTCTTCCTCTCTGACCTCTGACCTCCCACGTCAAACAGCCTACAGGTAACAGTAAATAGTTATTATTTTAATGCATCACAAGAAAAGAGTCACCCATTTTTATTTTACCAATTCAGAAGCAACTTAAGTATAAGTGCTACTCTTGAAGGCATATTACGTTTATGTCTGCTATATATTTATAATATAACACAGCCGTGAACCATAATTTTATATTTTGAACATTTTAAGTCACAATCTATTTCTAAAAAGAAACTGACTTGACCTCTTGATTGCAGGAGAATAAATGTTACTCAAACATGCATGAATCACTTTAAATAAAACTTTGAGTAGGTAAATGAGAAGGGAAGACAGTTATAATATGGGTAAAATCTCTTGTTGTTTATGGTTTGCCTTTATTAGCATAGTTTATTTCAAAATAAATAAACTTCAATTCCAATTTGAATATTTGTAGCCTGATTTCCACATTTAGAATCCAGTGCTTTAAAACAGTAG
>JAIEZT010001390.1:26830653-27033153 GCA_019594935.1 Periophthalmus modestus | reverse complement strand
TGAACACAACTGACATAGGATGGATAACAGAAAACAAAATATTGACAGCAAGCCTAGTTGAGGCAACTATAATAAATCAGACCTGTGTAACCTTTCCATCATATGAGCCCATAGGATCACTTATGTTTGATGCTTTCACACTGTAGCGGCTACTGGAAAAACACTGGGCAAAGCTCATGTTATTTTGCATATTGGCCTGCTGTTTCTTGTAGGAGTGACATGCAAAAGAAATAACTGACATGTGATCATTCCCATGGAGCTGATTTACACATGCTGTGCGATCTGTAAGGGGAGACAGAATTAGCTGTTTGCTCAATCTGTGGATTAGCACTGGTCCCCAATGTCTTCATGTCTGATGTCCCTACTGGTGTAGTCTAAAAGATTACCACAACGAGGTACAAAGGCAGACATTACATCGACATCAAGGTGAGAATGAAAAATAATGCACAGGGCTGTTCTTCACATAGACCAGTAAAATGCAAGAGCTCTGACCATTGAGAGTCCATCATTTGAAACATAATACATATTGGAATGGTAAATCTGGATATAATAGGACTTGATGTGGTGATGAGTTCTATCAAAATTTTTTTTAGGGATTTACCACCAAACACATTTTGATCAAATACAAATGCAAATACACTGACTCAAGTAAAGTCAGTCTGCATAATGTCAGATACATCGACTAGATAGACATTAGAAGCAACTAGAACGTTTCTGCATAGTATGAGTGTCGCTAAGTAGTAAAACCACTCTCAGATAGAATCATTATATTAAGGGAGTTAAATTGTTGTTGCCGGAAAACCTAACTCATATTCTGGAAACTTACAAACTTTCGAATTTAGAGAACTGTAAATAATTCAAATTTTAATACAATATACAAAATACTCCATGGACTTGCATTAGATAACACAAAATTGAAGTCTACTGTTGGTTTGTGGTTAGACATGACTAGAGGTGACTCGAGTTGAAAATTAGCCTTGATCAAAAAAGTTCTTCAAACTGTCCTAGTCTTTGTGATGGTTAAACGTTAATAAGCACTGCATTGCAATTATTTTACAAAAACGTAAATATACTGTATGTAGATCTTGAGAATATACAATGCAGCTGCCTATTCCTAATAGGAGGTTAGAAGTATGTATTACCAACTAAGATTTAGTTTTGGAACTCCCTGTGTGTAATTATCCTTTCGAATGAGTCACACTGCCAACACTAGACCATTTCAAGTGCTCTACAACCTTGCATCAAGACAAACAAGTGTACAGTAAAAGCAGCCAAGAAGGCACCAAGCCATATTGATGACAAGGCTTTACTGTACGTCCTATGACACCAAGCCTGCAATTCAAAGTGTAATTTTGTTCATCAAGCTAAAACATGATAAATCATATATCTAAAAGCCACTGAAAAACACCAACAAACACTTTTACTAAGAATAGCTTTCATCATTATCCTATGCCATTTTTTGTCAATTATTACAGAATATCCTATTAAAATTATTAAAAATTGTATTGAGTGTCTGTTCTTCTTTAAAATGGATGGATATAGGAGTGTAGAAAATGAAGTATGTTTTGCTGTGCTTGTCCCCTGAGAGGGCAGCTCCTCCACTGTCTCATTTCAGGCTGTTGCTGGGTGACTAACACTTAGTTGAGATATCTGCTCCACTGTTCCACCGATATTTACAGCTGGCTCTTGTCATATCCATATGATGCAACAAGTCTAATACATGATGCTGTACAGTAGCACAGTTAGGATAAATCAGAAAATGAAAAACACTAGCCACTGAAGTTGAGTTAAAGAGAAATCACAGTTTACGTTGAGGAAGAAGCTTACGGCGAATATAAAGAAAGTAACTAAAGCAGATTGAATTGTCAGTCCCTGCAGCCGTCATCTGCTGTCATCTTCATTACAGGCCATACAATGCTTCAACATTTTGGGGATTATTACCAGAAATACATCTGGCGTCGTATATGAGGAGTTTCCACAAATGTGTAAGTCTACAGTGTGATGTCATGTGGTAAAATCTGATTATACTTTAAAGTTGTGTTAAAATAAGCACCAATAATAAATTATTCTGGGTGAGTGAGAGAGGGAAAATTTGAAATTACATTTGGATGTGGTTGAAAGCTTGTGTGAACAGTGTGTGATTTAATAATGTCTATAAAGATCAGGGCCAAGTGGTGTAATGTAAATTAGAGCCACGGTGTGTGCATTGTGGTAAATAGGTCAGTGTGTAGGGCAAAGAGGTGGCTTCAGGCTGCACTTGTTACTGAACAAACACATTCAAAAACACATCTCATGCATGTGTGAACGCATTATACTTTACTGAAAGCCTTAATGTCACCTGCCACCAATATCCAGACAGGCAAACAACCCCATAATACCAGCTACTTTTATTACTGCTAAAAGACTTTAAGGAAGGAAACATAAACCACTGTGGTTGGATCACGTGATTGGTGTCCTATGATTTCATTGGTCGGTTAGTCTGTTCTGCTCCACAGGCCATCACATAATAGGAAGTATGCATCAATCTTTAATGTGACATTTACCACAGACACACAAACCAAGCACACACGGAGAACAGGAGGCTGTTGAGGGTAATTGACCACATGGTTAACAGTTGCAGTTATAAACAAGTACCCATCAAGGATTACAAATTTAGTAGTATAGTTTAGAGTAGACACCAAAAATAGCTCCCCGTTATGCATTCTAAGGGATTCCATGTAATGTGATAGTGGTATAGCTCATCCAAGACTGCAAAAAAAATGGCTCCCTAAAAAATGGCTCTGTTATTTTTTACAGTACTGCAAACAATGCAGTACTGCAAACAATAATATTATAGAATGTTCAAATTGAGTGACTGAGACCAATTTAAGCTAATCTAGCTTCATTTAATGTGGCCTTGCACTATAAGAATGACTAACTAATGCAACCAATTACGCTAGTGAGCTGGAACGAGCAGGGCACTGAAGCTTTTACGTGACCTTTTCCTGGATGAACATTATGAGTCAATAACTCATTAACATAAACATACAGCTCAGGTCCCTCTCAGTGACCCACAATACCATACACCGCTCCTAATGTACCTCACATGGCCCATATGCTATCATCGTCCTCTGTGCTACTGGATGTCATTTGGCAGAATGCATGGAGCACAATTACACAAGCTACATGCAAACTGTGGCACTTGAGGCTATGACTTCATCCTCCATCCTCCATCCACTCACGCACTCAAGCACACACATAAATCACTGCTATAGCTTGTACTGGTGATTGACAGCATGCTGTAATAGCCAGTGTATGATTGTGTTTAGGAGATTATAAATAAATGCTAGTGAGTCTGAGAGTTGCATGTTTCTTTCAGAGGCGATTAAGCCAAGGGGGGCTAATGGCATGTTTATTGATCGGGTCTCTGCAGTCTGGACATGTGGAATAACCTGTACACACATGCTCCTATTTGTGCTGACTCAGGGAGCTTATCACAGGATAGTTGGTCTCCAGTGGTAGGTCATAATTCCCTCATTGCCTCATGAACTACCCACAGTCCCCATTCTGTCAAAACATTCCCAGAACAATAATGAACTACAAAATTGACACAAACACTAAATCTATATTGAAATACATATATGAACTACATTGCTAATGTAACCATAGTAATAATCAGGCTTAATCTCAGGATTGTAGCAGAACTTTACCCTAACGATGCCATTGTTTGGTGTAAGCATTTGTGAACACAATACAACATAAAAAAATAAGAAAACATTTTGATGGTTGTTATCATTGTAATTTTTGGGTCATTGTAAATCTACTGCTCTTAGGGTAAAAATAAGACTGCTGTATGCTGTCTGAATCTAATTATAAAATGTTTTATTGACTGAGAACCAGAAAGTGACTGTTAGAATGCTAGTTAGCATTATTGTGCCGTCAAAACTCCGCTCCAGCCTGAAATTGTGCCGTCAAAACTCCGCTGCAGCCTGAAAGTTCTGAAACGCGCTTGACAAAATGCTTGGAATGCATATGGTAAGTGAGGAATAACATTAGACTGCTATACACTATTTAAAAAAAAAAAAAGTATTGTTTTTCATGTTTTAAAGACAGTAAAGATCAGATACAGAGTCTTTAAATAGGATGATACCCCAGAGTGGTACAGAAGGCTGTTTGTAGCAATGATTGTGTTACATACTACTGCGCGGAGTCGTTGAGCTGGTACTCGCGGGCACGGCTGAAGCACTCCTGGATGCCCGAGTCGGCCCACAGACGCATCATGGCGGACAGCAGCTCGGCAGAGTAAGGCTCCGTGTCCTCCATGCGACTGACCACATCACAAACCATCTTTGCGTCCGCCTGGAGAACAAAACACAAGGGCACAGGGTTAGTGGATTAAGAGCTCTTCAGGTCGTTGTGTAACTTACCATTATTGTGCTAATATCCCAGGCTAATGATGTTGTATTGGTGTAATTACTGCAAACATCATTATCATAAAGAGTCTGTATAGGCCAGGTATATATGATCATGCTTGGTAATTAGTTGCAATGCAGTACAACTAATCATTTCTCACAATTATGTTAATAATTGTCTAAATTACTTCCTAATTAATGTATTTTCTTTAATTAATCAAAACCTACATATGTTTTGTGCTTGTAATCCACCAGTGTTGCATTCAGAAACCTTCATTAGCAGAAAATCTGATACAAAGTTTGCTTACAGGGCAAAACCAAAAAAATACAATTAAGAAGTTTTGAGTCAATGGTTAAATTGGCAACTTTATTTATAGGCATTTTTCTCTAAATGAAAATAGCAAAATTTTTACTTGGAAAGATATGTTTTGTAAAGCTCGATGCTGCTACATGAGATTCCCAATCACCATATTGTTTGTGCAATGGCTAACCCTGTAAGTGTTTTCTTCAGTTATAACAATAACTACTGGATGGGGAAATGACCTGGCCTAGCACAACATTTAATTTGTTGTTAATAAGTAAAGAATTATAGTGGGGGGTGAAATTAAAGTGAATTGAAGGCTGGGGAAAAAAGAAGCTATAAAGTGTGCCTTAACAGACTGCAGCTATTTCAACAAAAACAAAGTCACACTACGATGACTGCATGTATATAGCTGACAGGTGACATGTGGTGTCTTAAACCCTAACCTGCTTTGACTATGAGCTGGTCTATTCAGTGACAAAGCCAATGTGCTGCTGGCTATAATAACGTAGCGATGAGTAAACCATGCAAGGCTCTACTGTCTGCATCTTTCTGCAGTGGCTAATCCCAGCCCCCACCCCAAATGCTCTCATGCTTATTGATTTCTTTTCCAAGAACTAACATCCGGCAGCACATGATCACTCCTGCTTCATGTAACATTGCCTGGACACCAACGCCCTGACCTTCCTACTACTAATGTTTTATTGGCTGTGCTTGTACAACCCTGCTCCATTGAAACATATCGAGCTGTGGAGGTAGGACATTATGCAACTCTCTCTCAGTAAAACGCAACGCAAAATGTAATCACATTTGATACCGTTTAGACTAAACTCAAACTTATACCAAGTCCAGACCTGGGGCTCAGGCAAGTACCGGTAATTCATTTTTTCTCGAGATACAGAATCAGTCATGTGTAATCTTCAATGACATGGTTGGAATCTTTTAACTTTCCAGACGTCAGTAAAAGTGTTTGGAGCAGAGTTTAGACTTTGAATAAATTGGGCTATTTTGGTGTTAAATGAAAATAATTACAAAAGTCTGATATTTATGTTCTTACTACTAATACTAAAATCTTTGGAAATACTAGAGATTCCAGTGAAGTACCTGACAGGACTACTACATAGGTGGCATCTACAAAGGAACAGCATATTCTATTTTTGTCCAAATGCTATTCTCCCACAGTAATTTCAGCCAGGCAGACAATATAATTAGGTAGAGGTTTGGGTTGAAATGACAACATCTCAAAATGTGATTGGTATGAGCTTTCACCTGTCCTGTTAAATTAACAGTGTACAAAGCAATCAAGATGAGATAATAACAGATTGCAGCACTTTGGAGGTTTGACACTGTGCATATGCTACTGTAGTCCAAACTAATTAAAACGTAACCTGGCTGACACACACACCCTGGAGTGCTTCTACATCTATACCACTGTGTCAGTGCTTTCCAATGTAGTCTTGTTTCCAGAATGTTCAGAGATTCAAATAAAAACAGCAAAACACGATGATGTCAAAAGCAGTGGGAGGAAAGAGCATCTAGATGATGTTTTCAGGTGAAATACCAAATGTTGCAATACATCAGCTCAGGATCTTCCACAGATATTTCAGCTGCTTGCATGCACAGACTGCACATCACACATTAATTTAAAAGAAAAATGGGACACTGCACCTATGGCTCCAATTTTGTTTCCATCAAATCCAATCTTTGCAAAATTATCTGAATTAAACAATGCAAATCAGCTAAAACATAAATGTTGCAGAAATTGCACGTCAAATGGCAGGAGTGAGCAGGGATACCACAATATCAAAGTGGAATAATTAATTTCCTTTTTTTTGCTTTCTCTTGTAGATTTTAATTCCTCTAGTATGTGACCTAAAATCTATTTTGAATAACAAGTAAACATTATGTGACATAAACAGTGACATAAAAAAAGTACTTATCATTTTCTTTCACTATTTTGGAGTATAGATTAAATAGATTTTTATTTATTACTTTTGATTTTATTCTAAAGTCATGACATGTAAAGTAATTTATTCCATTTCTTGGAATGTTGCATTTGCAAAACATTGGGCATAATGTTAAACTAGCATCACTAGTTATTCCAGTCAGGCTTCATTTTTAGTTGAACAGCTCGGATGATTATGAAGGCCCAAATACACTTATGACATTGCCGTCATCTCTATTAGACATTTGGCTCATGGCTCAGTACTACCACTAATCCACCGCTGTGACCTCCTCTAGCTCCCCCCTGAGTCACAGACCATCCACCATTATCATGTCTGTCAATCTGACCTCCATCCACACAACTCTCACAGCAGCACACACAACTGTTTAGCATTTTTGTGTCCCACTAGAACTACCTCTGTTATCTTCATTTGAGCAAAGTACAAAGTGCCAGACTTGGGTCACAAAGTTTTGGATCTCTCTAGGATTTGTTTCCTCTGAGGGTTCATGTCTGCTTCTGTCACTTTAACCCAAAGCTGTTTTGATCTCATTGCCTAAGAGTGTGCATAGAAAAGAGTCTCTTACATGTTTTAAAAATAACCTGACACACAATCCGCTTCTTATCAAAGAAATTCAGCTATGTGCAAAAACTAAATGTGTCATTTTTGTTTGTCTGTTTCAAGACAACTCAAGATGCTATGATTGATGTTTTTATATAAACCTTCAGTAATGGCCAAAGCTTGTCATTATTATTCTTGTTGTGCTAAAGTCTAGGCATTCAACATGTCTTGGTTTATAAGCCTAGGCCTGATTGACTGTACTCAACCCAATCACTTTAAAAAGAAGTGTTTTTTATATACATTTAAAGTCAGTCCTTTTCCCTTTCTGGATGAATGCAGTATGCAACCTGTCAACAATAATCACATTACATAGCTCAGCCAGCCTATGTCATGCAGCCTGCTGTATGTGCCTGCTGCCGCTGACTGTAGCTAATGACAGACTCTCTCTCTGTTTGCTGGTTCCACACTCTTGCCTGGGCATTGAATAGGCAATCAGCACCAACATGTTATCATTCAGATCTGCCCCCTCATCTGCAGCTTATTTTTTCCATGGGTTTGTCTTCTCTAAACTTCAGTCATTCTTCTCAATAGCCAATCACCACAGCCACACTGCTACCCTCCTCTGTTTCCATCGTAGTTGAATTGCTTTGATAATAAAGAGAAACCAGGCACTAACCAGCAAGCCTCCGATTAAATATTTCCAGGGGTCAAGGACAATGGGATTGGCAGTAATCTTGTTAAAATTAATTTCATATTGCAACAAGTAATGTGCCCTTTTCATTAACCCCTTCACATCACTGTAAAGTTTACGTGTCAAGTTAAACTACAACCTGTTTTTAAAAGATGCAAAACAAGTGCAGTCTTGAAGGCTAAAACTAAAGCTCAAGGATCTTTTATTGATCACACACAACTTTTAATTAAATTTTATTCTTTAAAACTAATTAATAGGCTATGGTTTCCAATATTAAGGTTCATTAATATAGACAGAAGACTTTTAGTCAGTGCCATTTAAAACAATTTTAAAAATCCAATTTATCTCTTCAAAATCTGAACAAACCCTAGCTGAAAGACCATGTTGATTAAAAAGACTAAAGATGATCATTACAGGAAAACACTTTGATCATGGTTTGATAAAAAACATGAATTGCCCTGGCTTGAATTATATTATTGCAGAATTTCTCAAAAATCTTTTGCTACCACAACCAAAAAGAAAATAATCTTTCTTAGACAACAACACTTGCATTTTTTTCTTAGTACAGTTTTGTTTTAATATAAAAACACAGATATGACAGTAGCCCTGTCCAGGAGCCATGTCTAAATCTATGCAGTGGTCTTTGGCCCACTGAGACTCCCCAACACAATCTTTTCCCATTCGTTGGCGCTCTCCATCTGTCTTCTGGTTCAAGGCAATGCTCCCACTCCAAGGGATTTGATTTGATGCAAATGTGTTGGAGCCTTGTTCCAGCTTCCTCTGTCAACAGCTACAGAGAGCATCATCAGGCTGGCAGACTATGTGAATGACGAATGGAACACCAAGAAGCAAGGCAGATTTTGTATCGCATGTACACTGTGTAGACAGTGGCAGCCTGCCTTTTATAAACCTCTGGGCAATGGGCCACAGACTCACTTAAAAGCCACAGCTGAGGCCAAGGATATCGAGGAAGGGTCAGAATGCTTTTGAGGCCATGCAATAATATGGCCAGGAAAGACAATGGGCAGTCACCTCCTATTAGCCTCAAAGGGAACTCAAGTGTAAGGACTACAAGATGTCAGAAAGAAGAGCCAATGTTAGAACATGTTTATGTTGTCATAGTTGATTAATTTAGAGATAATTGCTCATGTCTGCAATATACTAGATGTGTGCTAGAAACTGTATTACAAATTCCATGCCAAAATAATGGTCTCTCTATATAGTGCCAACATAATGGTTTGCTGGGCCCTTAGGATTGTTTATCAACACATATTAAACCCACAATATTCAACCATAGTGCCATTAACATTTTTTATATACAGAGGCCTACATTACAGTGTGATGTTTAATGAGACAACAGTGTGTTTGTCATGTGCTGCAATAACCCAGTTATTGCAAGATGTCATTTGCATAAGCACTTTCTCCACTCTCGACATCACCTAAGGAGCTTCAATACTCTGCTTGGGATTTATCCTGTGAATTAAATAAACCTGGTTTCAAAGGTAACACGTTTGCATGTGGTTAGCTCTTCAATTATTAAATGCAGATTAAATACTGTACATTTAACAAGGCTTTGTTGTCTAATAATATAATACAATGTATAAAAAGTTTCCAACAAACAATGCTGATAATAGCAACAACAATTTAATTAACAATTAACAACATGCAACTGTGTCTAATTGGTACTTTTAAAGGGCTTTTTATGAAACAAAATGCTCACATACTGGGCTACAGAAGTCTTGCTTTGCATCTTTTCCAAATGATGCTGATCTTGCAGTCATAACTAATGTGATTGTCTAACGTTCCACTTCTGTTAGGAGTGAATTACCTACAATTAGATATTTTTGCGAACTTTCAAGTTTGGAAAATATATGTATAAGACATTTCCAAGGGACTGAAACAAGTCTAACAATAAAGCAATACATTCAAGTATTCTGAATGGCCTGTTCAAAATGTGCAACACTTTTTGAACGTTTGAACAAAGTTTTTCCTCTGTTGTCATATAATGGCTATAACTGTG
The DNA here is from genome assembly GCA_019594935.1 of Periophthalmus modestus. Taxonomy (NCBI): domain Eukaryota; kingdom Metazoa; phylum Chordata; class Actinopteri; order Gobiiformes; family Gobiidae; genus Periophthalmus; species Periophthalmus modestus. The sequence goes on along the minus strand of JAIEZT010001390.1, from coordinate 27,023,246 downwards.
CTGTTTTGGTTTCTTGGAATAATCTGTAGAAGAGTCCTGGGAAATGCTGTGTGCATACTACATCTAAATATGTTTTATTTTAGACAATATTTTTGTGAAAGCTTTAAAAGTGTACTACTCAACTTAAATGTGTACATCTCACTCATCTGATGAAAAGCCTGTATCAAAGCAGAACATATTGTCATACAATAGAGGGAGCAGCCAGGTAAAAATAACAGCCATTGTGGTCCATTTGTCAAATGACCAAATACATACAGTTTAGAATCTTGTGTGATTGTGTTTTTGTGTTTGACGTCAGAGACCCTCTCAGCCAATCAGACAGTGGGTAGAAAAAACATGACTGGCATTCTTTATCAACAATCTGGTCACGCTCCTCTCGTTGCTCCTCCACTGCCTCAAACCTTTTGCTCTTCTATTTTTGGCCTGTCTTTCGATCACGTCCTGTCAGCTCCCCGCCACCCGCCCGCCTGTTGGTCTGTCCTGTCCGTGCAGATGTCTGCTGGCAATGCCAGCCAACATCGCCGTGGCAACTCCGTCCGCACCTCAGTCACACGTTTCTCTTCCACTTCATTAGCATCTCTATCCTCTCCTCCTCTGTTGTCTGTGGCACGCCCCACCCTCTCCTCCCTGCTCGCGCACTCCCCCACATCACATGACATGCAGCAGCAGTTGCCATGGCGACCAGGCTCATTTCCCAGGAACGCAATCTTCAGTCTCCTGTTCTCTGCTCTGCCTCTCTCTTTTACCCCATCCCATGCTTTTTCCCCTCCTCCTTTGGGTTGGCAAACCTGTGCCTAACAGCCATTCCATAGCAACTGCTCTTTCCTTAAAGTCTAACAAATGCACCGCAAAGACCCTTTTTAAAATAAAATTCCATTGGTTTAAAGACTGTGTAAGAACAGTGCAAGAAAAAAAAAATATTGTTGATGTACACAAGCTGAGACTGCTGCAACAATTATGCTAATTTTTTTTTTTTTAACTGAACAGTAATTGGAAAATACTCAAAGTTCACTTACACAGAAGACACCTCCCTACTGTGCATAAAGAGAAAAGTATGTTATAATTAGCCATACTACTTTACTTCTATTTTCTTTCTTATAGGCATAGCTCTAATAAACCGATTCATTTTAACACTGTGCTACTCATTCTATATGACACATTCATAAACATTTACATCCTAAACTCTGGCTTGATGGGGCTGAGATGCTCCACTCTCTATCACCACCTCCCTTCTATCCCTCCACTCTGTCTGTAGCACTCTCTGAATAATGGAAGTGATGAAATATTTAATTGTTGTTCTGGCCTCCTGCAGACTGCCCCAGTGGAGCTGCACGGCTGAGGTCTATGGTGCGCTCTGGCAGTGCTTCCGTTGCCACAGCGGCGGGACGTCTAGCAGCCACACCCAGCTTAGCCATACACAGCGACCACTTCACAAAATACATACTAAGCTTACAAACTGCAATATCATTCCTGCAGATCTGACTGGCAAACACACAGTCAAGACAACAAAATCAAAGTCGTGATACATTTACAGTGAGCAGTTAAATATATTACATCATTATGTACAACTCTGAAATCAAATCATTGACCACATTGCTGATCGTCACAGGGATGAGATCATGGATGAGGGATGATTCAGGGATGATTCAGGGATGATTCAGTTTTCATTACCATATTGCCCGATGTTAATCACCCTAGGTTCCCCAACAATTGCTTTAAGCACTGCACAAATTTCATTGCTACAAATCCAAATACTATAAATGCATCTTAAATCTTAACTGCATTAATAAAAACATTAGCCTTGGCCACTGTCATTGCACAGCGTTCCATCAGAGTTGCAACAATGAATAAGAACAAAAACAATTTTGTGCAATCATGTACCCTACCAGAGGCAGTCAATTTATCCAGACAGGCCAAGGTACAATGCATGGCAGCTCAGCCCAGTCAGCAGACTGCTCTTTGTGCTCATAAATAAACACCTTCTAATCTGTTCCAAAAGTCTGACCTCCCAAACCTGAGCAGTCATAAATGCAAAACAGTATGATCTGTTTTATGCAAGGCAAAGGTCAAGTGTGATAAAGCAAGAAAAAAAATGTAACTTTAGAATCAATAAGATCTAAATATTTGTCATTGTGGAGCTGAGGCCATTAAGTGAACACCTTTTAGACTCTTGGGCAATTTACATCTATTAATTTGGACTTCCTTTCTCTATATAATCACCAGCTGACAGTGAATAATACCAAAGCACTGTATGTTTGCCTGGCTCCAATAGATGACATGAATCCACTGCCTACACCCGCACACTCCAGCAGGGCCTCCATCTGTCTTTGTCAACAGCCATTCTTAAAACAGGCCTACAGCTGCCACTTCCATCTCGTCCATGCACAGCCTCTCTGTACCTTAGCTGCTCTAGCATTCCTTATTCACAAACTCACTATCGGACCTGGCAACTCACTCAGCAAGTTATTTCCTGCTGCTCAACACTCTCCCCTCACTACAAAAGCAAAGCAAATTGCAATTATTGTGAATTTAAATTGTAGTAGTACTATTTCAGAATGGAAAGCGCAGTCAGTTAAAAGTGTTATAGTTACTACTACACCTATTTCTGCTTAACTTATTTCAATGATACCTTGATAAGAAAGAGTTCTTTTGAAAGTGGGAAAATCTATGCAATTAATACACAATTAATCAAATCAAGATTGTTGTTGTAGTTTCACATTGTTAAAACAGACTTATTATGCAAAATCTACTTTTTAGAGCATTAAACCATGATATAGTTGTTTCTTCTCAAAATATACTCATCCAAAGTTGTATTTAAAGTGTTTTGTGCATGTTTGAGCAATCTTTAATCGCTTATTTTCAAGACACCATATTGCCGATCAATCACCGTCTTCACCACCATCGGCATACACAACTGCTCTATACTTATTTCATTCTCCAGTTTTACTTTCTTAATGATTAATGATTTCTTAGTGATACACGCAGGATTCAACAGCATTGCGTAGTCATTTTGGTACAAATGAAAAAATAATTAGTTGCTCATGATCGGCAGATATCCATCGGAGATGTCAGTTCTTTGTTGTAAGGACGTGTACGGTGACGTCAGCTCCCAAGCCAGTGGACTTGTTTCTTTTATTAAGTAGTTTTAGATGAATATTGTGATTTAAAATGTGCAAATTATAACATAATGATCCACAGGTGTCACAGATTATAGCAATAGAGCAGACACAAGCGCAATAAGTCTTCTTTTAAGATTAGTTTGGAATTTTTAAATTGACAGGTCTACAGTCAATCCCTGTCAGTAAATACATGTTTGGAGCAGGTTACAGAATGAGGAGCAGTAAATTAGACTATTTTGTGTGACAAAAAGCCTTGTTTGTGTCCAATCACATTTAGTTAACCCAATGCAGATGCTACAATGTCCCACAGAACTCCCCCAAATTAAACACATCTATGGATTGATGTCATTTTGAAAATTTGACTCTACATGCTTCAAAACTTTCCAATACATTTGTTCCCTTTGTATCACTCCTGTGATATCATTGTATCAGTTACTTATCGGATTGGCATCTACACCATCCTCTGTCTTCTCATACTTCAGCTATATTTAGTCGGAGAGGCAAGATGTCACCCCTACTCCTCTCTTGCAAACCTTAAGCTCCGCGTCTCAACACACAATGCGTATTCTGACTACAACAAACACACACCCGCAGCCAGCATAAAAGCTTCCCGATCGAACTAGAGAGGAAGGTTATAGGGCTCAAATCAAAGCCGACTGCACTTTTAACACTCTTTACAAAGGAGTCTCCAGTTTCCCCCTCTGTCCTGCTCAGATCACAAGGGTGGTTATATAAGGCCAGATGAGAGGTGCAACGTTTTGGATAAGTACTCGTTTACTTGGGTGTTGGCTGCTCTCTACTTTTCAGCATTTTAGCACCCAAGGTAGGGTTGCACAATACACCAATCGAATTTAAATCAAATTTGAGTTGGTTGCCTGTAGTTTAGACTTCCATGTTCTGAAATGCTTGTGATTCTTATATACATTTTTCAGTTCATATTTTTGTCTTCTCTCAAATGTTAATGTTCTTGCAGTTATTCACAATATGCACTCTGAACCTACTCTTAAGTTTTAAAGGTCCTACATTATGTTATAATGTCGTTACCTCCTCAAAAATATATAAATATGCTGTGTTTCGTTTCATTCACACATGTTTAACACTCAAACCTTGCATATTTAGATTGAGTTCTTCTCTCAAAAGGAAAACACTCTGTTTAACCTTGTGATGTCATGTGGTACTACAGGAAGTGTGCCACTGTGTTTTTAAACTCCATACACCGTCACTAGAATGATTTCAGCTCTGAAATTATTCAAATGATTCTAATCTTTCCAATCTCTACTAAACTAAAGGTAAAAGCTAAGCTGTTGGCTTGAAAATCGCTTTGTGATATCACAAGTTGGAACAAGTTGAGCTTTGGAGATGTAGACAGTCCAATAATTTTTTGAAGATGGTTTATTATAATGATGGAAATACATCTTGAAGAATGAATTTGAGGAGAGATCTTCATTGGGGCATGCTGGGTCATGATTTCCTTTTTTAACAGCAGTGACTCAGTTGTAGTATTTTGACATTTGAGATTACACTCATCTACACAGCACCCAATTGACTTGCAAGAGCCAAGTGGGCTCTTAGAGTTTTAACCATTCGAGAAAGCAAAAGTTAGTAAGAGAATATGGAATAATTTAGTACAGAGTTGGCATTTGTAACAAGTTGCATAAATAAATATGATGTGCCACAATGCCATTATCAATTAACAGAGCGCCAAATCAACCCAAAGCTCAGTAAGACATGATCCCCAATACAGTAACCAGAGCTGATGTTTTGGAGATGCAGCGAGGCACTCCCTTCTGTGAACCAAATATCATCTTGGGGGAAAAATGGATGACATACTGGAAAGGCTTCTATCTCCCTGTTGACCTAGGAGCATTTGGGAACTATTGGAGCCATAGGAAGATACAGTTCCAGAAACAATACAAAGACAACACATCGATACACTTACATACAAATGTTGTATTAATTAATTATTTGTATGCATGAAGGAGGTGCTGCAACACATATTTTATCATATATTGTAATCAAATATACTTTGTCTTGATAGTTGAAGGAGTGTAATTTTCACTGTTCACATGCACTGCTACAACAAATATCTTTCAGCGTGAGATAAAAAGCAATGGTGGGAGGAGTTAGATCCACCATGTAATATCCTTAGTAAATACCTCCTACACTGTGAATGGGTGAATGTTCCTCCATTTTGAGACAATTCTATAGTCTGTTCTCACATGTGATATCGCCTCTTGAAACTAAAACCATGAAATTATTTCAGTGACAGTGTTGTAACAGTGCATTGAATACCAAGAGGAGGAAGAGAGAAAGAAGAGAGAGTAAATTAATGTATGAAAATGAGAGGATGGAGGGATTTGAGGGGCCCCCTTTAGAAGAGAAAGCATGTAAATAGATGTGGCCAAAGCAGGATAACCAATCAGGGCAGAGATGGCTTGTCAGGTGACCTCAAGGCTGCAAGTTCTGTGGAGATGTCTGGCTAGCATGGTTGCTACGGTAACTGCTTGGTATCCTAGTGACTGGCAAAAGGGGCTCATAGAAAACTGAATGGTGCTAGTCCTAGAGAAAAAGAGCATATCTCTAAGGCTAAGGATTTTAAACAAGCACAACAAGCACAGTGGTTATATACCATGGAGGCTATGCAGATAAATGCAGTTGGATTAGATTATTGTATTTTTACTGCAGTGTGGAAAGTGCACACAGAAAGGGCTTGAGTCAGGCCCGTTTTTTTCATTGAGCTATAAATAATGACACTCAAGCATTCTTGATGAGCTCAGCCTAGAAATGCCTGTGTAGGTCTGTGAATCATCTGTCCACGAGCAGAGGTGTGCACTTTGTCTATAGCACTTATTGTGTCATCTCTGAACATAATGTCGTCCCTTTTCAAAGGACTTCTTAGGCATAAACAATAGAGTGTCCTGTTTGATAGAAAGCTATTGATCAGGGGTTATCCTTTGTGTACACCTGACACACTTTGGTGCTAGATGTAGGTCATAGGATAACTACAAAAACAATTAGTAAGTACAAAACCTAATTGTACTTACTAAGGGTGTCCATCAGTGCACGTGGCACCAGGACACCCTAGGTCGGAGGTCGATGATTGACTTTGTAGTCGTGTCATCTGACCTCCGGCCGCGTGTTTTGGACACTCGGTCTTGGACTTGGTCCCTCTATATAAAAAGGGGGACCGGAGGGTCCGGAGGGTGTGTTCCAATTACAGGGGACTCACACTCCTCAGCCTTCCTGGTAAGGTCTATTCCAGGGTACTGGAGAGGAGAGTCCGACCGATAGTCGAACCTCGGATCCAGGAGGAGCAGTGTGGTTTTCGTCCTGGTCGTGGAACACTGGACCAGCTCTATGCTCTCCATCGGGTGCTTGAGGGTTCATGGGAGTTTGCCCAACCGGTCCACATGTGTTTTGTGGATCTAGAGAAGGCATTCAACCAAGGACACCATGAGGGACATGGTTGAATGCCTTCTCTAGATCCACAAAAGGCCCTTTGCTAAGGCCTGTCCGGTCCCTGTACGACCGGAGCAGGAGCTGTGTTCGCTTTGCCGGCAGTAAGTCAGACTTGTTCCCGGTGCATGTTGGACTCCGCCAGGGCTGTCCTTTGTCACCGGTTCTGTTCATTATATTTATGGACAGAATTTCTAGGCGCAGTCAGGGGCTGGAGGGGGTCTGGTTCGGGAACTACAGGATCTCATCTCTGCTGTTTGCAGATGATGTTGTCCTGATGGCTTCTTCGAGCTAGGACCTGCAGCAGGCACTGGGGCGGTTTGCAGCCGAGTGTGAAGCGGCTGGGATGAGAATCAGCTCCTCCAAATCTGAGGCCATGGTTCTCGACCGGAAAAAGGTGGTTTGCCCTCTCCGGGTGGGTGGTGAGCCCTTGCCTCAAGTGGAGGAGTTCAAGTATCTCGGGGTCTTGTTCACGAGTGAGGGGAAGGCAAGATTGACAGGCGGATCGGTGAAGCATCTGCTGTGATGCGGTCGCTGTATTGGTCCGTTGTGGTAAAGAAGGAGCTGAGTCGAAAGGCAAAGCTCTCGATTTACTGGTCAATCTACGTCCCTACCCTCACCTATGGTCATGAGCTCTGGGTCATGACCGAAAGGACAAGATCACGGATACAAGCGGCCGAAATGAGTTTCCTCCGCAGAGTGGCTGGTCGCACCCTTAGAGACAGGGTGAGGAGCTCAGTCACACGGGAGGAACTCGGAGTAGAGCCGCTGCTCCTTCACATCGAGAGGAACCAGCTGAGGTGGCTCGGGCATCTGCTCAGGATGCCCCCTGGACACCTCCCTAGGGAGGTGTTCTGGGCATGTCCCACCGGGAGGAGGCCCCGGGGAAGACCCAGGACACGCTGAAGGGACCATGTCTCTCGGCTGGCCTGGGAACGCCTTGGGGTTCCACCAGAGGAGCTGGAGGATGTGTCTGGGGTGAGGGAAGTCTGAGAGTCCCTGCTTAGACTGCTGCCCCCACGACCCGGCCCCGGATAAGCGGAAGAAAATGGATGGGTGGATAGATGAAAACCTAATTCTGTATTTGTTTGGTTAAACTGCTGGTAAAATAATCCAAACACTACACATTTGCCAACATACTTCATTCAGAACAAATTTAACATTGTGAAACATATAGTAGGTGCTCTTGTAAACCTCAGCACTTCACATTATCATTAGATAGGAACAATGCTGCACCTTATTGAATACTTAAACAACAGGACACAGCACAAAACTTGAAACAATGCAAAGCATTCTTTTTTTCATGTTACATTTTCTTTCCAAAAAGCTTCTGAAATGATTCAAGGTGCTGTACTAGAACATTTGCAGAAGTGTGGACATGGCTAGTTCTGGGTGATATAGCATTATAAATCGATCTGATCTGATCTGAACCCTGTGATAATCTGCTGATTTTGGTGTAATAGTCATATCATGCTTCAGTGCTCCTCTATTTAATGCGGTACTATGCTCAAACACAGACACTTTTCCCCACCCTGGGTGAGTGACAGGTGGATATTACTGATCAAAGAGAAGTTTGAACTGAAAGAAGCAGGTGACTACTTAACTCTTGATCTGGATTTAGGAAAATTGTTATACATTTTTGACATATCACCCACCCCTAGACAAGGCCCAAAACGTTGCACTTGTCAGCCAGTCAACCTAGCATGATACCAGGCTAGTGCTGGTGTGTAAAACCTTATGGGCAGAGCTTTCTGCAGCACAAGACTAGAAGGATGTGCTAGTTGCTTGGCTGGCTTTATTAACACAGATACAGCACCTCCTTCTTTTTTCCCCAATTTACCTCGTCTTCTTGTGTCATTCTAGTGGCAGAATAAGCGTCCCTGATAGAGCTTTATGTGTTCACACCTTCACATAGGGCTGGGCACCAAACAGCAACTCAGGTGCTCACAATACAAGTCACAACTGCAACCTGCAGAAACGGATGGCGCATGCCACATACACACTTTTAACATGTGTCCAGAGACTCAAGTTGTATCCACTCAAAAACACATCAAGCCTCCAGTGCGGGCCTTATACAGTGTCTCAAAGTCAAAGTGTGTAATAATACATCCACACCCAGTCACAGTCTGCAGTGTCCACGTAAAGTTGAAGCCAAATAGATAATGTGAACCAAACTCCGGCAAAGTGCCCTTTCTCCTCGGTCCCGGTGAAAGCGCAATTTCCAAACAAATGTGGAATATCCAGTGTGGCGTATGTGTGCATAAAAGATGTATGCAAACAAGACCGCGTAAAATTCGACATAATCCTCCTGCTCTGCCCAGCACAGCCGCATAGCAAAAGTGTAAAGTAATCAAAACAAAAAAGCCTGTGCTCTACAGCGCTGCCGTTGATATAAAGTTCGTTCACAAGAAAAACAAAAGTAAAACTTAAGAGCATGTAAGTCCATGTGAGGATCAGCTGCGCAGCTTAAATTGTTTGCAAATTTATTTTATGCTATTACTGAACAGATAGCCAAGTACAAAGTATGTGTTAAAATAGAAAATATTATGTTATGTGAGAGTGCATGCAAAAGCAGAGGAGCACACTTACAGTCCAGAACCCATCCAGATCAGATGACACAGCACTGAAATCTGGCCTCGGACCCAGCTAGTTTATTTTTAGTTTCAATAATTATCCTATATTTACTTACATTATTATTACATATGAACTTAAGTTAAAAAAAAAAAACTGTATTAATATATTTTAAAATAAAATATTATCTGGAGATCTCATGACCCCTCACCCCCACTGCTACAACCCCCACTTTGGGAACTACTGCTCTATTCAAGCTGCGTCCCCTCCACCCCCTCTAAACCGCTCATGGAAGAATAGTGAGGAGAAGCAGCACATCCACATAACCTCACAGGGAGAAGGGGCCAGGGCCTATTACTGTATGCATGACGGAGCTCATACAAGCCGCACTATGGCTCTGAAGGGCTTACAAAGAACACATCGAAGAGGACACACATTAGAGCTTGCTCTCTTTTTCTGTCCTACAGCACTTCCTGTTTGTGTCACAATCTCCAATGCTCCTTCACGCTTTATCTAAAAATCTCTTATTTGCGCTTGAGGACAACCGCACAAGTCAACAACAGAACACAATTACAGAATTAAAACAAATATTCACATGAACTTAAGTTGATGCAGTACTTACAATGTTTAATATTGTGACAATAGGACATCAAGTTACTAAACACTATTGACACTTACTTCTGTTAAAGATTGCGATAGGTCTGTATGGCATTGTCAAGACAGCACCATTCCTTTCATTCTCTAAAGAAATTTCCAAAATATTCAACATAAGTTTTGTTTTCATTTATTGGCTGATAATTTTCACTGTTAATGCAGTACATATTGATTTTGTCAAATCATTGATGATCCTTACTAAAAAAACTACAACAGATGCAGCACATTTTGAGTGTCTCTACTATCTTTTCTTCACTATATTGCTGATCCACTGAAGCACTAGAGAACCAAGACAAAAAAGAATTTGATTTCATATTTTGCAGTGGATCAAAGTACTAAACATAAGCAGCTATCTCTAAACTGGGCTAATGATGAGCCTACATCGAGAGTGGGAAAAAAAGATGAGTGAGTGAAACCACTGTAGCGCTGTACAAAAAAAGATGTCATTAATAATTCACATGTCCCCTTTTGGGCAAAAACCTGTGATGCATATTTACTGAACTACATTTCATACAGTTACATTCAGACCATCATCTTTGTGTCTATTATTATTCTGTCAACATCAATCCCTTATTTCCAATCTAGCACAAATCCATCTTATCATGCTTGTTCATTTTCATTACATAACTGCAGAAAACAGGAGCCCTTGGCCCCTGGGCTTTTTCACATGATCACCCCAGTTCCTTTGTGAATTAGATCAGCCCATTTGCAATAAAGGCACATCTATGGAGCACAATTTGGTTACTGTTAAGGATTCTGAGCTGTGACTCCTGCAGTGTCATAGGTCATGGTTAGTTTACAAGAGGAAGACGAAGGGGAGGAGGAGGAGTGAGAGAGTTACTCCATTAAAAGTCCAGACACGTTGGGGCCCATGCTTTGTTATTGCTGGGTGCGTACACATACCCTTGAGTCTGGCTGATCAATAGAAGTAGCACTCAGAATGGCAGCGAAGACAAAGTGAGGAAATGAGGGAAATTGAGCAATAAAATGATTGGATTCAACAAGCTTTTATAGTTATTCCCCTATTTCAAAACCGAAAGAATACAATTTGTCACAAAAAATTGCCGTATTTTCACAACCATAGGGCGCACCGGATTATAAAGCGCAGTTTCAGTTACGGGTGCTTTTTCTGCATTTAACACATACAAAAGGTGCACCGTTAGCCCAAGCCCAAACTCGTAACTCGCCCGGCGCTGTCTCCCAGTCTTTGTAAAACTGTGTTCGCCGTCTGTCATCCATCGCTCCCGCGATGTTTGCAACTTTTGCCTTATAATCGTGAAAATACGGTATATGTTTTGTAAATCAAAGAGCATCTGTACATCTTCTGCGGGAATATTGCAAAGGCATGTACCCAAAATGAAAAAAGCATTGATTGGTAAGAGTTTCGTATTTCATAAAAAAAACTTCTTGGTTGTGATTCATGGTACTGATACCATGGCATTTTAATACCACAGTATCCTGGAAAAGAACATGGACAAATCGGACTATCCCTAAATACTAGTTTTCCTTTCCTAGTCACAGCGTGTGTAAAAATGAAGTTTTAAAGAAGCGGGAGTAGCAGAGACCGCCAGGCGCAGGGATAGATGGATGTGCTCTTTCCATCTTACTAAAGCGCTGGGGAATGGGTCTTACGCCTCTACCCCTCAGCTCACTGGGGACACCCCATTTAAGGCTACATTATTGATGAACTGACAGATGCGGCTTTTTATGAAGTTAATAATTGAAGAAAGATGAATTAGAGAGGAAGGCGTGTATGAGGATAGTAGACAAAGACTTGTGGTAGATTTATTTTAGGACCAAAACTGTACTGAGGTTAGCTCCTTTGATCAGCTCCTTCCCTGTACTGATTGTTGTCCTTTTATTTATATGCCTTATTTATTCTCCATTTTGGTAGATCAATATTGGCATTCCTCATCTTCTCTTTTCCTCACAGGTGCTCAAGTTGCCATGGTAACAGCAGACTACAAAATTAATCACCCCATCGGCTCGTGGGTGCTGCAGGATAATGCAGCGCAAACATACACAAAGTCAGGGTGACATGAAACTGTCAGAGCGGCTCTGTACAGATATCACATAGAATCATCTGGACTGGACTGTGCACACATGCTCCACAGCAGAGACAAAAGAGTAGTGTTAGTGTAAGACCAATGCACTGAGGAAAAAGGGCCACAACCAACCAGTTTGTCATGCCAAAAACGATTATCATACTCAAGTTAAGAGGCAAGTGCTATACAGAAGTTAGGTTTGACAGTGCTGTATTTAATAGAAAATGTGCATTTCAACATTACATCCGTTATGAACTACGCAGACCTAGTAAGTTAAAGGTGCACAACGTAACCCATGGTGTGGGGCTATCACCTGCTCCGCTGTCTCCAAAGGGATGTTACTGCTTTGCCTAGAATGTTCCAAAGTATGGCATTAAACATCTCTATCTTGCATTTACTCAACTGCAAGCATTTTTATTGCTCAGTAATTAAAAAACATGCATTCTTTCTGGGAACGGTGTCACCTCTCATGAGATGTGACCTCTTGGCCTAGTGTCATCAGCTGCTTGTCTCCAGGGATATACAATAACATCCACCAGAAATGTGTTATCACTTGAAATATAACCTACCAAGTGATCTCAAATGCTGTCCCTAATTTATTTGAGTGCATGTGCTCTTTCTGCATCAAACATAATTAAATATGGAAGATGTGAGGTACATTTTACAAGGTGCATGCAGAAGAGATGCATCTGATATGAAGGCGTGCACATACAGGAAGACAGAAGGGCACAGAGGCAGAGGAGAGTCTCACGCTGATGGTATCTGCTAACCTTCAATTAGCAGCGGTAGTCAGCAGGGCATTGATTAGACTCCAAATGCCAAAGCAGTGTACAAACAGAACAGCTGAAGGCACACAAACACAGTCATATAGTTTGACATCAATTTTCCTTTAAACTATGGTGCTATTGTGCAACTGTTTTACAAAATCAAAGCAGAATTAGGGCAAACAAAACTATACTTTATAAATGCACATCAACAAGGAATTTCACAGTGGCATTAAAATACATTTCATCACAAATGTTATTTTTATTTCTTAGGATTATATTGTGACCTGAGCAATAATGATTAATCGATTCTTTCTCATATACCTACTACCAACATTGCCATTGTCTTTCTAAAAGGTGGATTTGTATAATTGGCCAGCAGCAGAACAAATGAATCATTGATTACCTTTCATGCCTCATGTACAGTATTGAGCAGGTGAGATGAAGACACTCCACATGCAAAGCAGAATATATGCATCATTTTCACCTGGCATTTGGAACATTTGTGCAGTAACAGAGCAGATGAATCACACGCCCCACTAATCAGAGCATTACAGTAACCACTGATAAGGCTCGCAGCATGGTAATTGTTGCTCGCTATAAGTCTTGTCAGAGGACTACCCACTGTCTATACGTGATCATATCAGCTGCCTTATGGATAATAATAGCCTCCCATTTCAGATATTATTTGAGAGGTTACTGCACGTCACTACAGTAAGATGAAATGGGTAACCATGCAAACTACTGTTGATAAATTAGGTGAAGTCTGTATACAATTTACTTTGTCTTTAAAATTTGTTAGTAATGCTTATACTACTATATATATATACTATAATACTCTAATGATATTGTGCATAACACTGTGCTTTTGTTTCAAATATAATTTATTTTCATGTGGATTCCTTTTGTACAAATTTGAACCAGAACATAAGGACAAAGCCATTGAATTTTCGAGTGACCTTAGAGCCACAGCTATTGTTCTCATAGAAACTAGCGTCAACTAAAAGGAGAGAAACATTCACGTTTGCTTTCCTGGTTCATGTTATTAAAGCACTAAACAATACTGTACTACACTACAGCATTCAAAATAGAAATTACATGTCAGATTACAATGCAGAGCAGGCTGAAAAACATGAATTGGCACTTGGTATTAATCAGTTTCCACAGACGTTTCCATAAAGCAGACATATTGTTCACATGTATTCTGGTACTTTCAATTAGGCTATAACATTCATGATCATTTTACATTTTGTTCATTGTAAAACACAATACTGATCTAAAACCGCTCAGTATTAGAAATGGGAACGTTAACTTCCTGTTCCAAAACTGCAAAACTGAAACCATGCATGGCTCAAAAGCAGGACAATGCAAGATTAGTCACTAACATGAATGAATCGACCACACTACAGTTTGAGTGATGAACTAATGATGAGGGAACACCATTGTTACTTGTTTTTAAGCTCATAAAAGTTTATTCTGCACAGTATTTCCCCTTTAAATAGTGCATTCCTCGCATTGTTATCGTAAAAAGCTAAACATTAAAAAATGTAGAACATTATAACCACTTGATTTTTTGAGTCTTGATTCTGTCTTATTAAAATATTAAATGACAAGTAACAGTGTAGTAATAAAAGTTTAGATCACTTTTTTTTGTCCAGCTCTAAACGCTTATATCTTGATGATATACTGAGAAATGGTGCACTGCAGCCAGTAGTGAAGAGCATACGTTAAGATAAGCCCTCCCAGTGCAAACTCCACAAAACACTGTAACAATGAATCAAATGGTCTCTGGCTTTTTTCCTATCAATACTTGGCTACAGGCACATGCTACAACTAGATTAAAGAAGATAAAATGGCACACAAGCACTAAGTCCCACGGCTGCCATCACGCTCTGTCAAATGGCTTCTAAATAAGAGTCGGTCATCAAATATAGATTCAAATGTTCTTCATAATTTACATGTACAAGGCAGAGCCAGCTCACACACAAGTACACCCACTATTATTAACCTCACTGTATGTGCAAACTTCATAAAATGCAAATTGGAACATAAGAATGAGATTAAAAACAGAGGAACAAAGCACAAAAAAACATCACCAGTTTATAATGCTGACCTTTTAATAAATATTCTCACTTCCTCCTTTTAGCGCTTTCTAATTTTTATAATGTGCACTGTATTACATAATGATTTAAACATACATATTTTAAACCACAATCACTAGAACTAGCTTGAAGCAGCAAATGTTTTTGCTTCACTGTATTAGAACAAATAATTTTTCAACTGTTTTTCACAAGATTTTACTACTGAGCTTAAACCCGAAAAACAAATTAAGAGACAGGTGACACTGCATGATACTCATAATACTTATTGCATAACAGAACAGATTTATTTATTTTTTTTGCTTATACTTTCAAGCACAGTGAATAATAGCCATAATCCATCCTGTCACAAAAAAACTATAATCTGTAACAGCTGTGTGTCTTCTTTCCAATTGCACTTTTGTTTTTAGTAAAATGTGTTGTGTAAAATTGAAAAGGACATTCACACAAGCAGATGTAGGCGGGGCTGTTTGTATGGCAGAGGTTATGTATTATCTTATTGGCAGCTGTCTATATTTAGCTGTGGATAATTAACTGTTGGCCAGTAGACAACTCTCCGCAGTTGGTGATAGTAACAGGAGCCACAGCTGCCCTGTTGCTGACTGAACATGTGGCTGCCAATCTAAACCAACAAAGCCTTTACTGAACACTAGGTGGGAGAAATGTCTTGCCCAAGGACACAACCTAAGGTCTCGCACAATTGTCAGCCTGACATTTCATAACTTCCCAGGCTACCGAAAGTTCACACTTCTTGCTCAACAGAATGTGTTATGAGATAGGTTGGACAATAAGAAAAAGAAGAGATGTAAATACATCAAAACAGAAAATATAACAGGAGGTAAATAGAGGGAATACATTACATTTCTAACCTCCTTGACAAAGCCTGATCACATCAGATCTTAGAAGCTCAGCAAGGATGGGCCTGGATAGTACTTTGCTGCAGGCCTGTCACGATAACAAATTTTGAAGTAAGATATATCGCTGAAGAAAATATAGACGATAAATGGTAATACTGAAATTAATTTATGCCAGTGACAAAATAACGCTATAAAACATCTAAATGTACCACACGGTTAAAAAAACATGAACTGCAACAAATAAATAGCAAAATGAATCCGTTAGTAGTACGCTTGTATCTATAATTAGTTATTTATGCAACCCTCTAAAGCTCAAATCTTGTCATAGAACAAATATAACAAAATGTTATCCACTATCACAAAGAAAAAAGTGATTGTTCCATCTATAATATATTGAAAGATAACTTGATATAGTAATTATTGTGACAGGCCTTGAATGGGAGACTGCTGGGGGTATCAGGTACCACTGGGGCACCAGTGCCAAAAAAAACTGTTGTTGTGTCCTTAGGCAAGGTACATCACCCATATTGCCTAGTATGAATGTGGTGTGTGCATGAGTTTTGGTCGTGTTTGAAGGGACACATTGCAGATAGTGGTAGCCTTGCTTCCCTCAGTTTATCCCAAGACAGCTGTGGCTACAGTAGTAGCTTACCACAATTGAGTATGACGTGACTGAAAAATGCACTGTAAAGTGTCTTTGAGTGTCCAAAAGACAATGAAGCACTTCATTCTGCAGATAATGGGGTATCCTCAAATATACCTTCTTTTAAACATATTTTATGTATTAATTACTGATACTTTTTCTTTGAAAATTCCCATAGCGTAATACAGCACACACATGAAGGTTATTTGATCCATTATAAATTAAATACCTGAAAAACCTGAGCACTTCATCGACTGCTGCAAATCCAATTTTGCTCAGCTACTGTTTCTTATCCAATTATAATCCCGCTTTGGCCTAGTACAAATCATTGTATTAAATAAAAAGCTTTGGCATCACAGGGAAAAGGCTCGGTCTCCTCATTACTGTGAGCTGTCATGCGTTTTTGCAAACACTGTGTGCTGTATGTCTGAGCCATGAACTGACACACCATCACTGACATTTTGCTATTTTACAGAAACATTAAAAAATGAATTGTTTGCTATGACAAGAACACAAATGAAAACGTGAATAACAGTCAACCTACAATATTGATGATTCAAATCTGGATTTGTTTGCCATGTTTTCAGTATTGCAAGATAGGTCCACTGTCTTGACAAATGTATCTAAAATCAAGTTCATACCAATATTAATATATTGGTATGAGAATGACACAGTATTATTAAAAAGATAACACGGAACAATTAACTTAAGAGCAAGCACCCAGAACTATGAACAGGGCACAGAATATAGTATTCTGCTCTGACTGATATAAAGTGCGCTGTGTTGTCTATTCATCATCATGTGGTCCACCTGGGGGACATCATTCAGTTCTGCCTTAGAGCAGCCTGTCTCTGGAGAGTTGAGTCCATGCTCTGTCTCTCTCAGCACCTGAGAACCCAGTCCCTGGCTGCACAGGGCCACATCTCTGCACTATACTGGACACAGGCGTCACACTGACAGTTGGCTTCACAGCTCACTGCTCACAAACATATATCAGAGGTTGATTTCAGCAACTTGCTGAGGGTATTTTGAGATTTAAAAGAAAAAAAAAAAACAAAAAACATGATAGCTTTCAAATATAAAGCATCAAAACCTAATACAATGTCCGTTTTCTCTTGATCAGTGGTAACTCATTTGCATATGTAGAATTGTTTTGCCATATTGGTCATATGTCAGCATTTGAAATTACATTACGTTCACTATTCCTTACCATGCCAACATTAATGATGCAACTCTATGATAACCCAAATGGCATTTTGGTCTGGTATGGAGAGACAACAGAGATACAGTAATAGTAGTTTTTGGTGGATGATATTGCAGCTCCATGTGTCCATCATGAAGCTGGTGACAGAGGGAGGGCCCTGTGCTCTGAGCAGAGTGTTAAGCTCTGCATGTGGAGTCTTTCACAGCTGTGGGACAATTTCTGGAGCTCTGCTGAAGGACTAGCTCTCTGCGCCAGTGCCTCCCCTCCAGCTTCTTCTCTAAGTCGTTTGATCTAATGCAGTTTGACATGGTTTGCAGGCGTACTATCTAAAACCACTGCTCTGAGTTGCACTGGAAAGCATGCAACATGGTAGATCTCAATGGCATTGAACATCAGGGACATGTTATATTAGAAAGTAGAAGTAGTGGATAAACTAGAAGCCCTCCCCAGAGACATCGGTAAAACAACAAAAACATATCATTCTCAATATGGTATTGAGTTCCTGCAGGATCCCTACTTTTGACAAATGGCAATCTAACAGACAAACAAAGCAACTGCTATGAAGTCACATTTTTAATGAACTACATTTAACTGATGGCGGCAACATCAAAGTGTTCTTGTTTTGTGTGGCATCTCTTTGGGTGATTCCAATTACTCTAATTAATTAGACTCAGATTGCTATATTCTCATGTCAGATGCATTGATAGAGCAATCCATCAACATGCCTTACTCTTAATTTCAATTTAATTAACAGATTTATCTTAAGGTGTTGTTGAAAGGTATTTACCACCACCAAAAAACACCTGAGAGACTATCAAAAGGAAGAGAAATAGTCCAACAGCACATCATTTCAGAGTCCTTGTCCAGTCCAGATTACTGGAGCCAGTCCCAGACAATGCGGGATGCCATTACAACAAACCTGCATGTCTTCGGGCCCTGGTCATCACCATATCTACAACCAAGAGCTGTCAGCTGCTTCACCAGAGCTAAAACTTAAATTGTGCCACATTTACTTTATTTCATTCTGCACGGTTTTGACTGTTAAATCAACTGTTTTTCGAGTTTGAGTTATTCAAACAATTCAGCTTAATTTTTAGATTTGAAAGCATTAAATGTAGGTCTTCCCCTCACAACAGTTCATATGGATCCTATATCACAAACTGGCCAGACTGCATCTACATAGACAAGTGACTTGGAACTTTCCACAGTAGTACTAACTGGTCATTTATCAAAGCACTTTACAGATTTATTAAGTCTGACAATGCACAAATTCAAACCTGACACTCCAGGTGGCCTATAGCATCTTTATGTCAAATGACTTTACCCAAATGTCATTACTTTGAGATGACTGGGAATCCAGTCAGTTGATTTTGAAATATAAAAAGCATTTGATTTGTTGCTTATATCTTCCTGAATAATTTCCATATTTAATTGATTTTGGTAATACAATTGATTGCAATGCATTAAGCTAATTTCTTTATTTAGAAATTTTGTTCTCGTAAGCAGTGCACCAAAGACATTGACTTTGCCAGAGCCTATCCCAGCTATGGGCCTGGGGAGGGTGCGCATCAGAGAATGGTCAAAAAGATGATATACTAATATACCTAATCTAATTTGGGAATATGATCCAGTTGTAGATGAATTTACACTACAATTAGAGTTCCAGAGGCACGGAGAGAACAAACCCATCCCTAAATCTCAGGTACAGGCTCAGGGTCTGTACTGTTGCTAGGATACGCTTCATTTCTCAGTGGTGACAATCTCACTTTCAACAGCAGCAGACTCTTCTCTCTGCAGTTTATATTTATCCCTTTACCACTGTTTTTTATCACATTTTATCACATTGTGGGGACTAAAATCTGTATACACACCCACATGACAGGGACCTGCCTCCCTTATATCAGATATGGGTTAAATATGTTAGGTTAAGGTTAGGGTTTAGATTAAGGTTGGGCAGGTAGGAGTTATGGTTAAGGTTGAAGGCTATGGTTTGTGCATGTGTGTGTATGTGGTATACTGACAAACAGCAGATCTAAAAGCATGCCAGAGTGACTACATGTGTTAATAAGCCAGCGTAATCCAGAGTCTAATGACCTCCCATCACAGCGACCTGCAGATAAAAGGTCTTCATGGATCGATTGTACCCACCAATGGGCTGCAAAGCCTAGTCTATTGATCTACTGAATAAAAAAATAAAATAAAAATAATAAAATCTATCAATGAGAAATCAGAGATAAGATCAAAACTTTGCCTATCCTATCACCCAGGAAGAAATTATATAATATGTCTATATAGACAGTGTATACAGGTCATAAGGTGTCAGTCAACAGCCAGAATTTCAGATTTTATCCAATGTGTAACAATGGGAACAAAAATATTTCTTAAATATATTCCTAAACATGTTCTCTGTAAAATGATCTCTAATATCTTTGTGATTTGCATGCCAAATGCAATGCTTCATTTTACACATTTTAAACCAGCAAATGAACACAACACAATGCTAAAAATACTTGGTCCTATAGGTTCTGAAACAGGAGAGCAATATGACAATAAGTAATTTTTCCCCCTCTTACTGACAATTTTTGTGCTTATTTTGTCTCACTAAAATTAAAATGGCTTTCAATGTTAATTTCCTAAACATTATCAATATGGATTTTGTTGTATCTTTGGCATGCAGCACAAAACATAGCCATATAAGTTCCTCCGAAGTCTGACCACATGCTTTTACTGACAGAAGATTGGCTATAGCTCTCTTGATTAAAAAGACCCAAGCATACCACTGCCGATAAGAAATTGCTGATTAATTTATTTGCAAAGGTCTTATTCTGAAGTGTATTTGTTTATTCCATAGCCTGAGTTTGGAAATAGATGAAAAGACCAGAGTGGAAATGTGGAGTCAAGGATAGACTGAGAACAAGATTGTGTGAAATAATTTGAGAAGTGAAATGATGAGAGATGTGGGGAGAGAAAGCGAGCTAGTAGAAGGGATAAAACAAAGAGAGGATGCTGCTGCCGAAAATAAACGTGAGGGAGGAGGGGCGAGAATCAAAGCTCTGCACTGCAGGAAGGTGGCGCACTTACACACACACACACACACACACACACACACACACACACACACACACACACACACATACACACACATACACACACATACACACACTTCACTTCAAATAGACATACTTAATAAAGCATACAACTTCAAACAGCAACTGGATGTGACCACTGACCTTAAGCTGGCAGGAAGCAATCTATAAAAATAGACTAATTCAAAGCTGCATGCATTACCAATGACTCCGTGATGCATGTTTGCCGGACATTTTTTATGCAAAATAACCTTTATTAAAATATAGAAACTGAAATGTATTCTTATTGATCGGCATATCTTGTTTGCAAGACAGCAACAAATTTAAACTATGTTTGCAAGTCAGTAACTGGACATCATAATTAAATAAAGGTGTATGCTCAACTGTGACTGATATATGACTTTTCAGATGTTAATAAAGGACAGTTTTATTGAGTCAGCAAACTCTATGAGGTTGTGGAAAAGCACCATTGAGGCCAATGGCAAGCCACTTGCACAAGTGACCATCAAATGTGGCATATACCAGTAATCTGTCCCCACTGCAGTTCTGCATAGGTCTGAACCCCCTCAGCCAAATCATTAACAACACTGGCTATGGATACTGACTCAGGAATGGGGCCACCATCAGTCACCTCCTCTACATGGATGACATCAAGCTGTACGCTAAGAATGAGCAAGACATTGACTCACAGATCCACACCACCAGGATCTACAGCACAGACATTGGAATGTCATTCGGGCTTGAGAAGTGTAGCCGGATGGTGACAAAGAGAGGGAAGGTAGTCCACACAGAAGGGGTCTCACTCCCAGAAGGAACAATAGCAGACATTGAGGACAGTTACAAGTACCTTGGTATCCCACAAGCAAATGACAACCTTGAAGAAGAAACAAGGAAAGCTGCCACGGCCAAATACCTCAGACGAGTAAGGCAGGTCCTAAGAAGTCAGCTCAATGGCAAGAACAAAACCCAGGCAATAAACAGCTATGCCCTGCCAGTAACCCAGCAGGAATCATAAGCTGGCCAAAGGAGGAGATACAGACCACAGATGTTAAGACCCGAAAGCTCCTGACCATGCATGGCAGGTTCCATCCCAAATCCAGCAACCTGAGACTGTACACAA
The DNA here is from genome assembly GCA_019594935.1 of Periophthalmus modestus. Classification (NCBI taxonomy): domain Eukaryota; kingdom Metazoa; phylum Chordata; class Actinopteri; order Gobiiformes; family Gobiidae; genus Periophthalmus; species Periophthalmus modestus. The sequence goes on along the minus strand of JAIEZT010001390.1, from coordinate 27,001,628 downwards.
ACCGTAAGGAAGGAGGCTGAGGACTAGTAAGTGTGAGAGCCACAGTCCAGAATGAAACATCCAAGATCCACAAGTACATCCAGGACAAGGCCCCATCAGATGGAAGAACTATGATGGAAGGACAAACCCCTACATGGGATGTACGACCGGAACACAACTGAAGTGGCTGATATCAAGAAATCCTACCAATGGCTTGAAAAAGCTGGACTGAAGGACAGCACAGAGGCACTCACCCTGGCAGCACAGGACCAGGCCTTGAGCACAAGAGCGATAGAGGCCCAGATCTACCATACCAGACAAGACCCAAGGTGTAGGCTGTGCAAAGAGGCCCCTGAGACAATCCAGCACATAACTGCAGGCTGTAAGATGCTGGCAGGGAAAGCATACATGGAGCGGCATAACCAAGTGGCGGGCATAGTTTACAGAAACATCTGTGCAGAGTACGGACTGGAAACCCCCAGGTCAAGGTGGGAAACACCTCCCAAGGTAATGGAGAATGATCGAGCCAAGATCCTGTGGGACTTCCAGATACAGACTGACAGAATGGTGATAGCAAACCAACCGGACATAGTGGTGGTGGATAAACAACAGAGCAAAGCCGTTGTGGTGGACATCGCAGTACCAAGCGATGGGAACATCAGGAAAAAGGAGCATGAGAAACTAGAGAAATACCAGGGGCTCAAAGAAGAGCTGGAGAAAGCCTGGAAGATGAAGGCATCAGTGGTACCCTTGGTCATCAGAGCACTCGGGGCAGTGACCCCTAAACTGGAGGAGTGGCAACAATATATACATATACACATACACATACACACATATATATACATATATATATATATATATATATATATATATATATATATATATATATACTATATATATATATATATATATATATATATATATATATATATATATATATATATATATATATATACATATATATATATATATATATATATATATATATATATACATACACACACATATATACATACATATATATATATATATATATATATATATATATACACACATATATATAACATACATTATGTATGTATACATACATACATATACATACATTATATATATATACATACATACATACACATATTATATACATACATATATACACACAAATATATATATATATATATATACATACATACATATATATACACATGTAATATAATACATATACATATATATATATATATATATATATATATATATATATATATATATATATATATATATATATATATATATATATATATATATATATATATATATATATATATATATATATATATATATGTATATATCAAACTACTAAACTAAACTACTATTATGAAGTTATCGTTTTTTAAAGAAGAGTTAATTTGTACTAAACATCAGGAGGTTGTTGACCTCAGACAGTTTTCATTTGATCAGAACTAAACCACTGGGACAAAAGTACAGTACCCCTCTAGGTTGAGGTAATAATTAAAGCATTATTTTTTAAAAATGGTCATCAGATCAAAGATCATGTGATGGGATTGGAGCTTATTTTTTCAACAGTTAAAGCATTGCCTCATACAGAATTGAGGGTGGAAAAGTCTGGAACATAGATCTTCAAAGATCTTGCTTTATTCGTCTTTTTTGGAAAGCAATTACAAAAACAATTTCTTATCTTTTTGTAGTTTATTGTGCCTAGAAATACTCATTTTAGATTGTGGAGGTACTGCTTGCATCACTGCATTATTTATAATTCTATAATTTGTCTGCATTGACAGTATTTTAACTAAAGGCTAAAAAGCCTAAAAGGTGAGTGCCTTAAATGTGAATTTGAATATATCCATTCTGATGTTACTAACTAAATTACACCTGTTGGACATACAGGGTGTACAGGTGTAGTTTTGGAGTGCCCATGTGCATGTTACAGTCTCCTTTAATGAGCCCGGAGAGCTGCAGCATCAGAGGGGCGTTGTCCACAGACACTGGACACAGACACACACTGAGGCCCCGGAGGAGAGAGAGAGCTGCCTCCACAAAAACAGCAGAGATCGGTCTGCTGACTGAGCTCCTACTAGTTTTGTGTCCTTTCATGGCGTCCCTCTGTTCCCCCACCCCCCACTCTCATCTCACTCCCTTCTCTCCCTTCAAGAGTCCATTGAGACTCAAAGTGTTTTTCTGTTTTGAGCTGTGTGTGTGTGTGTGTGTGTGTGTGTGTGTGTGTGTGTGTGTGTGTGTGTGTGTGTGTGTGTGTGTGTGTGTGTGTGTGTGTGTGTGTGTGTGTGTGTGTGTGTGTGTGTGTGTGTGTGTGTGTGTGTGTGTGTGTGTGTGTGTGTGTGTGCGTGTGCGTGTGCATATGTGTGTGTATGTACAGGAGCAGCTGGGTCCATAATTTCTTTCTGTGAAGCAGGGACAAAGGTAAAAACAATACTAATACTGAGCCACTACTAAAGTGGCATTAGAGATGTGCTGTATGTTTTAAGAGCTTTATTGAGTACTTTTAGTGATGCGTAAAAACATGGTGGCTGCAGAAATCACCTTAACCTGCTGTGCTATAAACCACTGACTACAGGTGACTGTAGTTACATAATCTTAACAATGTTTGCCCCTAAATAATTCAGAATTGGTGAAGGAACATAACATTTCCTACCACTTCAATTCAAATGAGCACAGTGTGTCCTTCTCTCTCACATCTCCTCCTCTGAGCAGGTCTGAAGACATCCAACATTTACTGCTGAGCGCGCATGCACAAACATAATGTACGGGTGGGAAGCTGCGCCGGGAGAATAGTGTGGATGCACTCAAGCAATTAGTGTATAGAAAATGGAGCCCTAGGCCAGTGGATCCTACACTGGCACACACTCAGGAGGAAGAAAGATGACGAGAATCCATTGCTTGCAATCGCTCTAGGCTTACTTTTAAAATCTGGTGATGCTATTCAGGAGATACTGTAGTTATTCCCAAAACATGAAAGGCTCCTAAATCCTTTGTATCATGCATGCCCACACTACACAAATTTCACATAAACTTTATTAAGATTAACAGGTTAATGATTGAGTTCATTGGTTACATCACTAAATGGAGCTGCAAAATGCTTGTTGTTTAACCCAGTTAAAACCTCTTGAAGACTCATAGTGTGGGGTTGTCTATTTCTAGCCTGTTATCATTGTACATGTGAGCTAGTGTATGCGTCCCAGCGCCCTTGGACACAAGCTTGTGGAATGTGTTGAGAGGAAGGCAAAACACGGTGTTACCACAGTAACTACCCAAGGCCACAGGCACAAATGGAGGTGCCATCACCAAATGAATGAAGACAAAACGGGCAGGACAGGAAGAGCTGTGTATTTGTGTTTGAGAGTTATGGTCCAACAGCTTCTTGGTGGCTGGAGGAGTACCCCACATGGGTGACATTTACAGAAAATGGAAAGCCCACAGGTTGATTCTGCTCCACTGTCACTTTTGCTCCTTTCAATTTCCTACAATGTATTTTTTTCTCCTAAGTTAATAAAGAATTCTCACAGCGTTACATTAAAGTGGGATGAGCCGAACATTCCAGTAGCACATGACCTCTGCCCTTAATGTCCACCTCACCACATGCATTTAGAATTGAAACAAATTTTCCCAGTGGCCATGAGCCCTTTTTTCACCTCTGACAGGAAAGTAGTATCACATATATTAACAAAGGTACATACAAACACACACAGATATTGTATTCTGATCAATAGGTGTATTGTTATTTCAGTATCAATGGATGCCTTGTGAATAAAAATATGCTGTGCCTTTGGAAAAGGTTAAGAGCAGTGGCATGTGCCTTTCTGGTGGTTGTGCTTCTACTGCTGTGTGTGTTTGAGAGATAATGTGAGCCTGGGTAATGATAGCCTTCTCATTATGGACTATTTTGGTGAGCTTATCCAAGTACATTTTGTCTGTTAGTTAGTGTACACTCCAACTTCCATCAAATATATTGTGGTGCATTTCACAAAACACACTTGAACCAGCAGCTAAAATCATGGAAAATGAATCTCCGCTGTCATAATTGTTTTAGTGAAGGCAATACAATAATGTTAATTTAAAAAAGAAAACATCCTGTTGGCATGAAACCCTGATTGAATAAAAGGTATAGTCAACCATATAATAAAATCATTATGTATTTTGTATTAGAGGACACATCTCTCTTCAGCCTGTGCAAAAATGCAAGACTAAAAAAGAAACAAAAATGTAACAGTATGATGTTAGACAACTATGAGAGAATAAAGGCTCTGAGGCTCTAAACATGGCATGCCATGCCTTAAATTGAAAAGTATACAACTTCCATTGCAATTAATCAAGCAGGTCAGTTGACTTAAAGAGTATTGTCCTTCATTATATCCAATCCTTGAACAATCAATCAACAAAAAAGACTAGTAAGAAATTTACCTCAAGCCATCACTATTAGCAGACAGTAATGAAATGGTGTGTATCTACATTTTTCCATTCTAATCCCCCAATTAACTTATCATATTGAACTTGTGTGCTTGAGGATTTAGAGGTCTTGGAAGCAGGACTAAGTTAGACTGGCATGATGAGAATTTGGCAAGAACTTGAGGGGGTTAGCTGGCAGCCCTTCACATCAGCTCAATGAATCAGGGCCTCCCACAGAGGGTACTGTTTATAAATAAAAATGATGAATAGCTGTCAGTTATAGCCAAAGTCGATGTTGATGCAGACTGGCACATTTTATAGTTTACAGCAACATCAAGTCCATAGGACAGCTTTACAATGAAGTCAAAGTACAATGTCTGTCAACTGTGCATGCTTTTAAATATGGTGTGAATGCTTAAGTCCCTGGCAATTTGATTCAGTTTTGATTAATGGGATCCCAGTTTGATTCAAAAACGATTATCGATTCTAACATGATTAAAAATTCAATTCTGAAGCTATTTTTCTTTCAAAAACAAAGAACATTTGTTTTACACATTTCAAGTTCTGGTAGATAGTCCAACAGAAAACTATCATTTAAAAACACAGCAAAATTTAAACATATTTTTAAAAAATTCTAAATGTAATATAGCTAGTTTGTGGTGCACTTATTTTGAAATCAGATCTGAATTCTCAACAAGAGACAGTAAGACATTTTTAGGAGACAAATACAAAGAAAATCCACTTCAGCCTTACGTGCAGGAATAGTGTATACAGCCTCTATAAATCTGTTTAAACAGGGCACAGCAACAGTCTTTGGCAGTGGCTCAATCCCAGCGCTTCCTGTCCACTGGTGTGTGTCGGCCACACTAGCTCTGACAATTTCAATTTCTGACAGATCAATTCCAGGCTACAAGAGATTTACAGCCGGAATTAGTGGTGCTTACAGAGAGACACATTCCACTGTTCATTTCTGAGTATAAATATTGGGAATCGGCATAGCCCTTTATGAGAGTGGGTGGAATCTGCCAATGCTTGTCTTTTATCACTAACTCATCATAAAAACAAAGAAAATCTGAAAGTATAAATGTGCTCATGTATTTCCATTAGCATTCAAATTAAAAGGGAACCAAATTGACACAATCCATTAACTACACATTCCGAAGCATAGCAAATATGTGTGTTTAAATACTTGTATATAGAAACAATGCAAGTGGCGGGATGTTACGTGAAGGGTGAAGAAATGACGACGAAGCTTAACTGGAAGCAGCTAAATAGGGTTTTGTCTGACTGAGTTCACAGTTTTGAACTTGAGATGAGACACAGTGTTCGCACGTTTCCATCTGTGGTGGTGCTCTGCGTGAAAATTATTGCAGTAGTGAAGAGACTTGTGCAGAGTAAGCTCCATGAGATTTGGTCAGACCGGTTTGTGTGGTGTGCGGGTGAGAGCTGACCTTGCGCTCTTTGTCCCCGTACTCCAGACCCAGCGTATCCATGGCACGGACGATGGCAGCAAGCGATTGGATGGTGTTGCTGTACACGACTGGCTTGTACTGCTTCACGTCATCACCGGAGAAACCATCCTCATGAATGATCCTGAAGAAAACACAAAATGCTTTAGGTCCAAATAATTACAATGTTTACTTTATGTTTGATGCCCCAAAAGACAAAAACAAACAGTTAACAACTGATCCAACCAACAGTAATACAAACATTATTAACTTAAAGGTGTACATGTGAGTGTATAGTCCCTGACTTGCTTGTCTCCATGGAGGTATAAATGGTTTGCCATTGTGCACCTTTAATTTATTCTGTTTTAACTTACTACTACAACTTATGTGTTAAACGTACTTCAGTGATGACAATCAATCAAATAACTTTATTTATCCTGTGGGGGCAATTAAAGCACACTGAAAAGCCTTCTAGCAACAGTTAACATAAGGACAGACCAGCGTCAGCTGGTCCCATGTCTGGGCAGTTTGAGTGAGGTGGGGGACAGCCCTCAGGACAAAGTGCTTATACATTTCCAATTGCTCTCTGCTCTCAGCATGACACAGAGACATTGAAGTCTTGTTTTAGCTCTCTCTGGGTGAGGTCTACACAGGTGGCCGGGGAACTATTATGACCAAAACCTCAAAGACAGAGGCAGAAGGGCGAAGGCGAATTGTGGACAAGCCATAATAAGTAGTCTGCACTGACATTTAGGCACATGGTGTGAGCGGCAGCTTATCCCGCTGCTTTAAATGTCAATGTTGTCTCTAAGTGAAGCTAACACATGAGCCCCGGTCACAGAGTTACAGAAGCAAACAGACAAGTTCCACAGATGGCTGAGATGGGCACAAGGAAGGGCCACACACAGTGGCAACAACAGTACACCTGATTTACACAGGAAAAGAACAGAGGAATGGAAAAACAGACAGGCTGAGGACCACACCATCTGAAGCTAAAGAACGTGGAGCACTTTTGACAACTGATTTTACAAAATGAGGCAAATCAGAACTTCAAGCTGAAAAGCAATACCTTTGTTAGGCTGAATTTAGTTTAATTTTTCACTGCTTCATTTCATTGTCACGGTGAACCAGTTTACCACAAATGTTGACAGGCAAAATGATCACAATCAAAACTTATCCTTTTTTAGACCAAGTCTTTGACTAATATCAGATGTTCAGATTTTGATATAGCACCACTTTTCTACCTTCAAGGCACTCAAAGCGCTTAATATCTGTAATAATCTGAACTGTTTGTTGTTTCTCTGTAATGACCATCAAAATAAATATTAGTCAGAGTTATTTACAAAAAATTACCCTCTATACAGACTCACTTAAAATTTGAAATGTGTCAAACAGGAGTACAGAGAAATGTATTGATACTCCTACATATCAAATTTTTTACCAACTAATAAAAACATAATTTAGAACAGACACACATTATTATTATTATTACTATTATTATTACTATTATTATTATTACTATTTTAACTACTGCATCACAGAGTATGAGAGCAGAGAGGACCATCAGTTGGCTCCACACTGACAGTGTACAGTGCATCCGTTTACATTGTGTATGTGTGTGCTGTGGTCTGGAGGACAGCATGGTCACTGCAGTGTAACGTTTCAGATCAATCAGGCAGCAAGCCAGGCCTATATAAATACACCCCGCTTCTGTTTACACAAGTGACTTTCAAAATGAGGGCCACTGTTCTATAACGGAACAGGGCCGGATATGTTCTTATCTGTATGTTGTACTCATCGTGTCAGTCTGACCACATCCAGGGCTCCAGCATGGCTCCTCCACACAGACATCCCTATCTGCACAACAGCTCTCTGAATGCAGGTCTTTGCTTTCTCTTTTTTATTCTGCTCTTGAGGTGAAACCAGGACAAACGCTTAATTGGACACTGCAGTCTCAGTGGAGGGGGCTCGAGATGGCAAGAAATGCAGTAACATGACATCAGGCTAAAATGAATTCTAAGGATGCCCTGTAGTCTGTAACAATAGTATGTATCTAACTGTATCTAACAAAATGTAAAGTCATTTTAAGTTTTAGGCTGCTCTATATTGATTTAATATTTCTTGTATACTCAAAAAAGAGGTTAAGTACAGAGAAGTAGGATGTGTGTCAGCCTTTCAAATGCAAGCCAACAAAATTAGTAACCTTGACACCACCAGCATCTGCATTATCACTGTGGGACCATCAAATCCACTTACATACCGCAGGGGAAAGTAAGAGAAGGGACTATGTCTTTATCAGAAGCGCAGAGTGTTTGGTAGAAAGACCTGCTGACAAGAGCCTCCATGCATGAGGACGTTTCTCATTACCCACACTCTGAGCCCTTCTGTCAGCCAGGACAGCCTTGTGTTTGAGTGTGCTTTGCCTTTGCCCTGGCACAATCTGAATGGTGACCTGAAACATAGTTTAGTTCCACACTGAGCTCGGCAGATGGACAGAGAGACAGGCATATGGGCCATTTAAATGAGAGGCGATTCTGTGATGTCATTATGTGGGTATTTTATGCATGCCACATAACAGGTGTTCAGGTTAATACCGCGCGTCAGTAAGGCATCATTTATCACTTAAATCATCAGGGTTAATGTTTTTTCAATGGCCATGAGCGGACCACTATTGGCTTTGTATAGTGTTCATGTATATCAATAGGTACAACCAGGCATACTAGGATAATAAACCTAAACCTACTGATATAAACAAATAAACAGTTAAGCAGGAGATATACATTTCCTCTTATAAGAAGTATCCCAAGTGAATTGCTAAACACACAGAACACCACTCTGTACCCTATGAATTTATGATTGTGAAGCTGAGCCACTCTCTGTTGGGATGGACTATTAAGTTTCTCTTGGTGACTTGTAAACTTGCAAGTTGACTTTGCTGATGCAACATCTGTGTTGAAACTAGCTACTACTATAGCACGACTGGTGAAGTGACAAAGTACAAAGCTGTGCTGTTATTATAATTACTAAACCTAGAGTCAAAATTCTGGAAATCAGATGCCTATTGATCAGCATGCATTTTAAGAGAGCTTAAGAAAATGTAGTTCTTTATTATAAGCTACATAAAATATCAAACTTTCAGATAAAACTATCAAACTTTAGAAAAAGCATATCAAATAGAATTGTGCAGTCATTTGTATCACTTCTTACATATTGCATCATTGCATAAGCCAGTATTTCAGACAACCACAGATATGTGACTACAGTACTTCAACACACCCCTCTGCCTTTTCTGTGCCATTATCCCACACATATTTATACCGACTCTCTCCTGTCTCTACAAAGCACTATGCAATTAGCCTCTTATCTGCATTCTGTACAGCTACACAACTGTTTGTCCTGACACACACAGGCCTGTTATCACTATGCAATGCACCAAGTCACTTTGTGGTTTGGGTTGTGACAAAGTGCACAGTGGCCCTCTCCTGTCAACACTGACCGACAGTTACTTGCACAATGCTTGTGAGTCAATGCTACTGCCAGAACAGAGGAGGTGAAAGAGGGAAAAATGTGCCGGTTGATAATGGATATGAGAGAGTGGAGAAAAGAGTGAAGTTATCGGTGAAATGGAGGCTATAAATAACCAAACATGTCAAGACTACAGCCCAACAGCGCACACACACACACAGGGAGCATCAGCTGCTGTGTCACTTGGCTCCAGTCACTCGCGTTGCACCTTGAGGTCAAGCAGCAGCATCTTGAACTCACATATCATAACACAATGACTGGACCCAGTTAAAGAGTAATGTATGGCCTCTTGTCCAACCATTAAAAAAGAGATACAGTAATATGCTTTTGTCTGCTAATAATATTCAATGACACACCTGGATTATCATTTTAAATTACAATATTGTCATTAATAATATATTGCTGATAAAAAAATTTTTTTTTAAAGTTTGCTGCTTGCCCCTTTAAAGTGCTGCAATGGTGGGCCTTGCTTAAAGCAGCTAAATCCTAGGTTCATCACTCACTGCTTAAGAGAAAAAAAGAAGTGCAAAGTAAGTAAAGAGCAGTAGCTGTGTATGGGGAGTAGGAAGGAACAGGAATTTACTGAACAATAGCATGGTTTATTAATGTGATTAAAAGCTCTTAAAATATATAACATTAGGACAAAAAGGGAAAACACAATGCAAGGAAACTACTCTGACATTTAAGACATTTAAGTCATTGAATTAATACTTAAGTCAATGGAATATCCCTGATTTACAGTAGAAAACCAAATTCTATTTCATAAGGTTAAACAAGAAAAGTGCAGTTACGCATTTTATAAGACTTTAGTTAAAGAACCTTGGGAGACATTTTCTGCATCCATTACAAAGTTCCGCTTGGCTAAGATGCCAGGAGTAGTGGGCAGCCACTGAGCGGCAACCAGGGAATAATTCACCACCTATCTTGGCCACTGGTCCTAATTGAGCTTTTCAAGTTCAAAAGAGGAATACAGACTACACTGAGAAATTCTCCTTAGAAATATGACTCAAACATGGGCTGGTAAAGTGTTCATGGTGAATTTGTGTAGCAGGGGTCACTGTGAGTGCAGAAAAACATCTGACAGAGCATAACTTACAACATTTTGAACTGTTGCCAATGTAATTAAGATTTAACAAACTAATTATTATCAATGGTATAGTTCTCAAGTCCATAACAGTGTGATTGATGCTGCACAATATGGAACCAATTTCATTAGCAATAATTCAAAACCATGAGAGCAAGGTGAAAGGAAAACTATGTTGCTCTCCAAGATAGCTCTTTAATGAGAAGAAGGCTCAAATTCATGCCATAGTAAGATGTGTAAAATGATCCACTACTACACATTTACTTCCATTTGAAAAATCTATTGACGTATCAATATGCTGTGTCCTTCACATATTAGGTTGCAATGGATTCAATAAAATATACATTTGCTGCCAGTTCTCAGATGTTGCTTGCATGGATGGTAGTAGCATATTCTGTCTAACGAATCCCTGGGCTCCTGCAGGCTCTGGGCTTGGTCATGTGGCCCGTGAAGAGCTGCAGTGTCTAGGGACTTTGTCTGCTCTGCCTTAGTTCATCTGGGATGTGAGGAGGAGAGTAAAACGACAGGCAGAATAATTACACTTTGGGATTTGCATCTGGGAAGACCTCATTAAAAGTGTCTACCATCTCTGTATTTCCCTGTGACATGCTCCTGCTCTATCGGCTGCTCTGCTCGGCTGCTTTTCATTCCCCTTCTGCAACTTATTTTGACTAACTCACCACTGCCACTAATTATTTGGCTCCTTTTTCTCACTTTTGTGGTGGTTCCTGGTCGTTTCCATTTGCAAGTAACCTATTAATTAAAAACACAGGTTGTCACGCCCTTTATCTACCCTTGGGGCCTGTGTCCATGGGGAGAATATGCTTTAATATTTTGTGACAGTAGCAGCAGCAGCAAAGTCACAATGTTAGCTGTAACAATAGTTGGGTAACAATAGTGTCTTCACACCAAAGACTTAAAAAAGACAAAACTATAAAGATTAATGAAATGCTAATCCTCTTTCAAATAATCTGCATATAAACACTGGCTTTACTGACACTCTACACAAAGTAAATATGAGGACAGAAAAAACTGTCTGTGTTTTATATGAACTTCTACATACTTTTATAAAAGATCCATATAGTCTCTTTTAATAGCGTATGATCACAAAATGTTTAGTTTTAAGATCTTTAAAAAAGTTACATAGTGCACCTTGCAAGATATAGAGAGTTACCTAGGATGTTGAAAACAAGTCATTTGAAGATGGTAATTCAGTACTTTGTCAAAATTTGCAAGTAATAATTATGGCATTGGTTTGTTAGTGTTTAAGTGGTTTACAGACAGCTCGGCAGGTCTGTGAAAAGGTCAGCATGGGCCTGAACAGGAATTATTGTGGGTCCCCAAAAATATAAATGCCAAACATAAGAGGACAGTGAAAAGTCACAGTTTACAATATCATAAGTTATATTAACAGTATAGATATGTACTGTAAAATGATCCACAGCTGTCCTTCCAATCCACAGAAGTGACTCTTGCTTCGAGGAGCTGATGATAGCATCAATATAATGCTGTATGAGGAAACACCCAGTTTGTTACAGTCAATTAGAGTTAAGACTCAGATGGATGGAAGCTTCAGCAGCTATTTAGAAGCACAGAGACAGACAGGGAGTGAGACAGAGATGAGTGGGACCCAGGTTTAATCAGGTCGTCCCACATACAAGGTCCAAATGTAATTATTCAGCCATCCTCTGCTCCCCAGAGTCCATTCTAATTACTTACTTCAAGGAATTCAAAATAGCAGGCAAAGAAAGGCTGAGGGATTTGGTGGAAATAACAGACTGCATCCAGTATAGATAGATGATGCACATAATACAATGCAATCTGACGCAAGAGTGGAGTGTAGCTGTGAAAATAGCCCAAGTTCCAAAACTAGATTCATACCTTTCTTATAAAGAAAAGTTATTGTGTATCTGTGCGTTAGGACAAAGAGTCCCACATTCAATGCACTCAAGAGCTACAGAAAGCACCACTGCCACATCAGCTGACTCTTATCAGCTGAGTGTGGCCGCTGGAACAGGACTGCTTTGTCACACAGCACCCAACTCTAATATGTAAAAGAAAAGTTACACAAATAGAAAAGGGAAGAAGAAAACCCCACAAAAAAGTCAAAGTCAAATGTTAAAAACACAGTTTGGACTATATAGTGTCACTATACACTGACTGAAACGTAGTGCATCACAAAAGGGAGTCTCATATTCTACTTGCTTGGGTAAAAAAAATATAACTGCCTGCCTATAAATGACACAAACAACTTTCAATCAATATTACTCCTGTATAAAACAACAGAAGTGGGAGGTTAATTCATGGTCAATAAAAAAAATACAAAATGTGGCAATAATAACTGGGTAAATTGCATATTTTTATGCGCCAATCAAAGCAGGAAATGGATGTTTAGAAAAGGGTGGTGGGGGTAGGATGAACGGATAAAAGGTAACTTTTACAGATTTCTAAAGTCTATAGCAATATTTTTTATAGTAATAATTGCTTGGATTTATATAACTTTTAAAGAAACTCAAAGTACAGTTGATTATTCATTCCACATTCGGTGATGTTAAGCTACTATTGTAGCCACAGCTGCCCTGGGGCAGACTGACAGAAGAAAGGCTTCCGGTCTACATCATCAGCCAATGCGACCATTACCAATCATTCACACACCACATACACAGTATGTGGGTGAAGGGTGTCTTGCTCAAGGACACAGTGACAGTACGCACTGGTGCGAGTGAGAGACAATCGGATAACTGTTAATTTGTCCTTTTGAATTTCCTGTTGTTTTTTTTTAACAGGCCTCCAATACATTATTGATATGCAGTCTAGCTACAAGAGGAAAGACTGCAGATAGTGAATGTGTATTAAGTGGAAAATTGACATGTGTAAAGGGATTTTCTGATTTGACAAACAATCCATGGTCATCAAGCTGTGTATGAATGACGTGAATACAGCGCAACAAACGCACACGCCCAGCATGAACGCGTTAGCTCACACATGAAAACACTGCCACTGTAAGACTGAAAGCTTTACTGATATTTCACAGTTCAGCGGCAGGTAATCAAATCATTCAGCTAGTGAATAGGCCCACAGCTAGATTCAACCAATGAAGGGAAAGGATATGGTTGACGGAATACTTCAGATGACCAGTTAGGGGCAGACTCTTTATGTGCGATGTCCCAGAGCCCCAGTGTTGTTTCTTGGTCCCAGCGAAGCAAGCTAATCATTATCGAGGAGTTCAGAGTCCAGTGGAGGAGCGGCCTTTGCACTGCTTTGCTCCTCGTCAAAGTGCTCCTCTTCTTCCCTTGTCATTCACAGCATATGACTTAATAAGTGTGAAAACCTCCTTGTGCTTGTGCTCAGTCTCTCCTGAATCACACCACTCCTCCTCAGCCCGAATGCTCTCCCTGCACCCCTACATCATTTTACCATAGCCCATAATTGAATTCTTCTCACTTCTGCAGGAGGTGCCACTCAAGCAGTTTTTACTGTTCTAGCAATTCTATTTAGGCAGTCCAAATCCTATCATAACGCTCTCAGGAAAAATTTTGCCCTCCAAGACAATGGGAAGAATTTGAATGACTTGTGATATTTCTCCACAATGACAACTAATCATCTTTTTTCATGACCTATGACTGCAATCAGTTTGTATTTTGATAACAAAAACATAGATTCAAGATAATAAACTATGAGTTACATAAGAGACATAATGGGCGACAGGAGCTCAGTTGGAGTGTTTTTCCTCTGATCCAGAGGGTGACAGTTTGAATCCCACTCTTGGCACAAGAGAGTCACATCATTGGTTGACACAAAGGTTGGCAGTGTGATTCCAGCTCTCACAGATGAATGCTCGTTGAGTCCTTGGGCAAGACACTTAACCTCCCCTCACAGCCAGTGTCTGCGTACATTGTTGTATGAATGTGTGTGTGAATAGGTGAGTGGTTCCTTGATGGAGCTTTGAAAAGGGCTATATAAAAATGATCATTTACCATAAAGTAAATAATTACCTCAGAGTATCCACTGATGTCTGTTTCCTCATAAGGCATACTTTCCGGAGCCTAAACAGCTTTCTTGATTATATCTGGATCAAAAAGCCAAAATCCTATCATCATGTTGAAGCCAGTTAAACCTATATTACTGCTAAAATGGTCTGTAATTTGTCCATTAGTGATTGCAACACCTTTTGTTTTCTGTTCTTTAAATTTGACAAACAGCTTTAGAAAATCTATTATAATTGTTTATAATTGATTAGGTCAACATGTGTTTTCATAATTAAGGAGTAACTATTGTGCATTGCTTTATCTGGACTTGGTTATTCTTGAAGGAAGTTATGTGGCAAAATGTTTGTGTCAATTTGAAAAAAAAATTGGTCAAACAAATGGATCTGAGAAAAATGATTCTCTCAAAACTCTGGACTGCACTTGCAAATGCTTTGGTCTCAGTGCTGCAATAAATCCACCAAAACAACATAACAGTTAGTTCACCATGTATTGACAGGCTTTCACATTTTAAAACAGCATTTGGTGAGGGCCAGGCTTTGCTCCTCACAAACTTCCCATTCTCCAGCAATCTTGTTATCTTGCTCTCCAGTCACTTCAGCTTTTCATCCCTCCTCTTCCTCCTATAAAGCTTTGAGCACTTACTTCATTAAAACTCAATTTTTTCACCATCCTGTCCCATTTTGAGCACAACACCGCTACCTTTTTCACTCACATTTCTCTACCCCCTTCCCCCTTTTATCCAGTTTTTTTCAGGCTTAAACCTAATTATCTGGGAGCCGGGGAAGCCACACACAAGTTGGCCCATACACACACAATGGGCATAGGCTGTGGGAAGCGGTGCAGCCGGGAGGGACGGGACACATTTGTTCTCCCTTTGGCCAGTCGCCTCCAATCACATCAGGATGACCACCAGCACCCACACAAGGGAGAGCCAGTGGTACTTATTATTGGATGCATAACCACGAGCCACATAAAACAGTAACTTTTCTAATGCAGTAAACTGGAACCATCCAACAAAAGTTTAAGTGTAATGATCCAGGAAATTATTTGTGTATCACCTATAAGACAGTCCTCCTGAAAGCAATATGTGACATTTTACCCCTTTCAACTTAATAATAAAAAGTACAGTATAAAAATGTAATTTGCTTGTCCTTTAAATCTGTCACACAACCATAAAAATAGAGGGATTGGTACCAGTTTTTCTGCTAAACAAGATGGAAACACATATGCACAGTGAGTCTCTGGAACAGTTTAACAGTCTGCAGCTGGCCAGCGACTAACCCTAAACACACCCTCTTTCCTCACACAGATGGTGCCACTGTATGCACCGTTCAGTTTATGATATGATTATCAGACATCATGCATCCCACTGCTAATACTCACAGAAAAGGCAAAGCTGTATTTTGCATAAACCATAAACTTTAGGGAGGTGTCAGTATGATTTTGTCATTTTTCTAACCAATACCAATATCTGATATCTGCTGTTTTTTAATCTGCCGATATCAATATCTACATGTTAAAATCTATAGCAAGGCACACCAATTGTAGTAAAGTCCACAAAATAACTTCACTGTAATTTGTTGTCCTTGAATATTGTGTTGAAGATGCATCCACATCTCTCCAACTGAACTCTCTTTAAAAAGACACATGTGATGGACTGAGAGCAACCTGAGAATGCCACAGTGGCACACTGACACTGTTGCAGCTTAAAAATATCACCACAAAATTGTCTTGATTTCATTAAATTATACTGAAATCTAATGAAAGGCAATTTTGTGACATTAAGTATAATAGAAAAACAGTAAAAGCAGCAAGATTGTTATTTTTAACTCTGGCATCAAACTAAATTTCCCTGTCGACAAACACTTTTTGAATCACTTCCCACAACTATTTTTAATTTCTTCACACACAGAGTTGCACCTGTACTCCCTGTTATGTAGATCAACACCATCTTGGGTATTTGTCCTTTGGAAAATAAATGGCAACCAAGTCAGTCTGAATTTAAAAGACATAGACAGAAAAATTAGATCATTATACAACAGCCTTCTTTCACTTTGTCAAATGTGATAATAAACTTCTGGGATCACATGCACAGCTGCAACACACTAAACGGCGCCTAATCTAATCCACTCATCTCAGCCCAGTCTGCACACACACACACACACCACTGGTCACTTGAGCAAAGCCCAGATGTTCAAAGCGCTGTGAAGGAAAACGTAGTTAGGGCTTTCTACTCCTCTGATGAGGTGCCGGAAATAGCCCTCTGTCTCTGAACGTTAAGGCAGCCCCAGCAGCCCTACATCCACAAGGCACTTAAAAGCAGCTTCCACTCTCTAATGATATCTTTCCACCAGAAATGCAAACATCTATAAGAAGAAAGCAGGGCAGCAGAATGCTGTTGACGCAATTTAGACATAGCAAAGGACTGGTGAACCACTCAATACACTTCAAGCCCCTTGCACATCTTATGACCAAAAAAACCTCAACATTGATTTATTCAGGCTAATAGCACTACTCACTGTTACTTAAGCATCCTTCATAAAATTTTTATGTATAGTCATTCAATTCCAGTGTCATTAAATTAGGGAAAAACATCTGAATGTTTTTGACAGATAATGTAATGGCATATAGAGAGTGAATATAATGTGCTGTTTTTTGTTTTTTTTTAATCAAAGTTTATGTGCAGGAGCAAGATAGATAGAAAAGTAAAATATAAATGTGGTTCCCAAAGAGGGGACCAGGAGACACTGATCAGGAGACAGCCTCTAAAATATTTTATTTCCCCAGCAATTTTATTCATTTTTAACAATAGTATATTGCCTTTTCAACTAAACAGAACAATCCAATCTGTAACTACTACAGATGCTCACAGGGTCTAGGTCAGCGCTAACATGTCAAGGTAATACGCATTATCATTTAATGGTTAAAGACAAAATGTGAGCTTCCTTAAGTGCACCAGCCAACACTCGAGGTAGGTCGTCCACAAAGGGTTCCAAGCCATTTTATATTATGACAAATACTTAATGATAATGGTTACTTTTGTGAAATAACTTACACAATACAATAAAAATACAGTAAAACCTGTAAACTTTGTTTTGGAAAATAATTAGACCTCAGTTTCATGTTGCAGCAGGCATTCTGGGCTGGTTGCAATTATTTAGGGGTCCCAGCCTGAAAAGTTTGGGAACCCATGGTTTAAATAATACATGGAATCCAATGCATTTAGAAAATGTCTGTTAGGTTACTATTTGTTATTACCTTTTTTAACAGTGGCATGTGGCTATGGCAACTAAGCCAATCAGTGCTTGTCCAGTGAAATCTAAAATCATCTTGTGTCAAAAGTACAATTAAATAGTTCCAATTTATATCCAAATAATCCCATTTTCCCTTCACTTCTGCCCATTTGAAGCATAGTTGTGGTCATGGTGTCCTTTAATACACCCTAATGGCCACTGAGCAGACCGCATCAATCGCGGTTCTGAACTCTACATGTGCTTTTACAACCGGAGAAGATGGCAGGTTGTTTTAGAGGCTTGAGAATACGTACTGAGAACAACAGCAGGCTCAAACAGTGCTGAATAAACTCCACAATAAACCCATGGAGGAATTGGACACCTGAGGAAATTCTTAGTAAGTGCACATGTGCAGCAGGAGATGACAACTGCAGCGCCAACTTTAAACACTTTGTTGTTTATAGCTTTGTGTTTATAATGAGTAGATGTTAATTAGAAATACAGGACAGGAGGAGAGGAGTTCATCTGGTCTGTGACTTGTGCTTAAGTGACAGCATTAGTGGAATAGTGGGACTATTACACATGTGTGGAGGAACATACGGTTGTTCTAGACCATCTTTCCTGAAGAAATGTCCTGTATTTACCTGAAGCAAAGACGTGATTTACATATGTGAGTGTGAGTGAGCAGATCTAACACAGGGCTGTGTTTAAGGAGACGTTTGTGACACATGAGGCTATATAGTCAGACCACTGCAACTGTCTAACTAGTGCACCTGTCTGACCACTGCAACTGTCTGACCAGTGCAACTGTCTAACCAGTGCATCTGTCTGACGGGTGCACATGTCTGACCAGTGCACATGTCTGACCACTGCACATGTCTGACCAGTGTGCATGTCTGACCACTGCACATGTCTGACCAGTGTGCATGTCTGACCAGTGCATATGTACATTAAGGAGACACGTTTGTGACACATGAGGCTGTATAGTCAGACCACTGTTTAACCAGTGCAACTGTCTGACCACTGCAACTGTCTGACCAGTGCACATGTCTGACCAGTGCACATGTTTGACCACTGCACATGTCTGACCAGTGCACATGTCTGACCAGTGCACATGTTTGACCAGTGCACATGTCTGACCACCAGTGCTGACTGTTGTTTGACCAGCTTTTCTGACCATGCACTGTTGTTTTTTTGTGTCATGAAAGTGTGTAGTAGTAGTAAATTACACATCTGTAGAGATGCATAATGATAATTACATAGATAACAATAGTACTGAAGGCTCCGCTGCATAAATGAGGTGTAGGTGTAGGACAAATCTGTGAATAGCCCACTGACAAGCCCTGTTTGTACAAATGGGGTGTCAAATACAGTTCAACATATATAAACAGTACTAAACTATAGGTCTAGGCTTGTCTAATTTCAATCCAAATTGGCTCAGTATATATGCATTTAATATGTCAGTAAAAATAAATATACTAATTTGCAATGTAGTTTGTATAAAAAGTGGCATTATTAAATTATTTTTGACTAAATATTGATATCCACCTCCAATCTGCTTGCCTACCCATAACACTTACTACACACTACTGATTTTGACTTACAAGGACCTACATCAGAACACTTACCACATCCAGCAAAAAACAATGAACTTTGTCGACAAACTTGGACAAAATACAAGGAGTTTTTTTGTTAAAAGCAGTTCCTGTTTCACTATAGGAAAAAAGGTTTTCAAGGACACTTAGAAATCTAATGCAAATGCATCCGATGGAGAAATTCAGGTCTAGGTAAAGTGAATGATGTGGACAAAAGCAGTTCCTGTTTCACTATAGGAAAAAAGGTTTTCATTCAGCAAAGTCACAGTGGGCCATGCAGTGTCCTTGTCTTGTAAATCCATCATAATGCAATCGTCAACAAAGAAAAAGTGGGACTGCAGTTTCTTGTCATTAAATTCATAATGCAATCGTAACAGAAAAAATGGACTGCATTTTCCATTAATTTGGTTGTGGAGGCATGCATCACAATATCTGTGTGTAACCTATGTTATACAACATTAATTTAGTCAATCACTGGGCAGTCTGAACAATTAACTGAAAAAAATGTCTCAGCCCTATACACTGTTTTCATGTGATACGTCGAGTCGCAACCACATCTAAAGCTTATTATCAGCTCAAACTTCCATGGCTATCTGTTAAATGACACAAGGGGAGAGATTGAGGATATAAATCATTATGTCATGAATGGGATTAGATAAAATGACAAGGAGAGCAGGGATTATGTCACAACAGCTGAGCCAATGTCAGGGATTATTTAGGTGAATAAATGCAATATTGTAGCATTGCAACATTGGTTACAATCAGAGGCCAGTTTAGGAGACAATACAAAGCACCAATGCATGCTGGTTTCAAAATGACCCTTTGTAATGTGCAGACTTTTGAAGAGATATGAAAGATTAGTAAAACCATTGACTATACTCAAGACTCGAGGCTACAGGCAGATAATGACGCTCTTTAGACCGCACAGCAATTAATATTTTATGACATGTAAAGTTTACAGTTTACAGTTTTCACCTGCCCCTCTGTCCACTTCCCTGTAGTTCCTTATGATTATTCAGAAAAATCAGACTGGCTTACAAATGCCACTTAGGAATTTTTCAACAACAAAAACATGTATCTGAAACTTTGCTGTATGCTGCAATGAAATGCTACTATGAAGAGGGTGGGCCTTTCAGTTCTACAATTTCAAACAGGAAGTCAAGACTTTGAAGAGCAGTATTATGGTTTACAACGAAAATAAATACATTTATAGTTATACACTTTATAGTTCAATACTAAATATTTGGGGAAAAGAATGATATTTCTACTTTAAAGTGACATGCAGGCACTGAGCTAAAAAGTAGCATGTAGGTGCTATGTAATAACCAAATAAAACTAGTTACAAATTAAATAGGACAAAGATCCATTGTTTTTTATCACAAGGAAAAGAATCAGTATGCCCAGTTAATACTAGTAAGTGCAAGTCATTATATAAAAGGGAGGTCTACAAAAATTAACATTAGAAGCAGCATGAACCACTGACTGACTGACCTTTCTCATACTCCACAATTACGACATACACCCTGTGTCTCGTGTCAATCAAAGGGGTGTTTGTTTTGCTTCACCAAAGTGTCACCAAGTGTTTTCTTTACTGATAATGAAACTAGTTCTAGAGACCTGTTACTACTGAGGGGCCATGGGTAGTGACTATAAATGTTTGTATCATATTTCATTACTTTGGCTTGGTCTATAATTTAACATCTTTCCCAGGCGTATTATTCCATGAATTCCCAGTGGTCTTCAGAATTAGTGAACAAGCAATCATCATTTATCTTGATGTCAGCCTAGGAGCAACCTCACATGTTTGATGGCATCGGGCAGAAAGCAAAGAGTGGGCAACTGTTTTACAAAGCCAGTTACTGTTGAGGTCAGGGAAGGGATCACCAGACATAGTTTAACCATAAAGACAAGGATAATCACAGCAAGCTTCAAATTAGTTCTCATAACACTGAAGTCGCCAAAAGAAAGGTACAAAAAAGGAGAAAATGAAAGACAACCACACTAAAGGGTTATTAGACCGTGCATTATTTAAGACTTACTTCATCTGTTTGACGATGGTGCTTTTCCCTGACTCTCCAGCCCCTGGGGGAGAAGAGACAAGAAGACAATGTAAACAGGCTGCATGTGTGTTTGCGTGAGCGAGCAAGATGGAGACAGAGAGGGGGGTGGGAGAGAGGAAAGAAAGGGAGAATCAGCCTCTTTAAAGCAAAGTGAATAAGCGCGGCGCTGGGTGGAGATAAAAAGATGCAGAGAGAGTGGCCGCTACACCATTTTCTTCTGTTCCAGCCAGGATCTTACTTCATACCGGTTAATAATATAGACTAAAAGCTTACAGGTAATTTTCCACTAGGAATCAATGAATCAATGCTTTAGCACTTGTGCAGGGCCTGCTATTGCTGCCATTTTTCATGCACAGATTTGCAGTTACATAGAGATTCTAAGAAGGGCCTTGTGGAGTCTGTTTTTTTGGGCAATACACTGAGTACTACATCACTACTTCATATAAGAAACTAGCAATCCCCACATCACATTATAGGCCTGCACAATAAGTACGTTACTTAAATAAGCCTAATTGTTGATAGGTGTAGATGTGATTAAGGATTTTACAATGTACATAGAAAACCTGGCTGGTTGAACATAAGCAACATGCCTCCTCCTCCTCCTCCTCCAGCTTGAGGGCTGCTAATGATGTAACATGGAAGCAGGGTGTGTTAAGGAAGCAACATCCATCACAGAACAATCTCTTTGGCACACATTGCGTTTCAGTTCACGTCGCTGTAACTGTAAAATCATAGTCGTGTCTGATTTAGTGGCAGCCCACCCCCACACACCACACCTATAATGAGGGCTTTTACTGAGGCAGGCCCTGCGATGGAGAAGGGAGCAGGCGTCTCTTACCGAGCAGCAGCAGTTTGACATCTTTGGCCGCGGTCAGACCGTCCTCCTTCAGGTTTTTCTCGATGGCTTTGCTCCGGTCCAGAGCCGCCCTCTCCTCTGCGCTCAGGGTACATCCCATGGTTAGAGAACACAGCTTGATAGCCTTAGCGGTACCGGGATCCACGGAGAAAAATACCAATTAATCACTTTAACTTGAGCGTTAACGCAAATCTCTGGCAAATCCCGCTGTCTTTCTGTGCGTAATTTCCTCCTCGTGCGCCCGCTATCTCTCTGTGGCTCTCTGGGCAGCCTCTCGCCCTCACGATCCGTTAAAGCATTTAAATCACTCGGTGAGACGCGGAGACAGCGCGCTGGTTTCTTCAGGCGTGGTGTGGATTGCTGCTGGTCAGTCGGTACGTCCGTGCGCCTTCTCTCCGTGGCGTTCCCGTCTGTAAATCACGATTACCGTTGTTTTCCGCTCGTTGGTACCGTGCTATTGGGCGGTCGTGAGCAGCGCTTGCATCGTTTGCTTCCAGCTCAGCGTGGACCTCGGTGCGGACGCGCTGTGGACCCTTGTGCCTCCCGGTCGCTCCGGTTGGGGTTCGCTCGGTGCTCGGTCGCTCCGATCGTTCAATTGCAGCTTGCTGACGTCACCGCATTGAAAAAAAGTTGGGTCGTGGGCTGAAGGCGCTCAGTGACGCCGCCTGCTGCTGTGTCACGGCTTTACTGTCATTATGTTGGGTTTGGACCATTCAATATCGAGCCATGAGGTTCATAGTTTGATGAACTCTGATGAAGTAAATAAATGACTAAATGGAAATCCAATTCAGTAGCCCAAGTCCTAGCTCAAAACTACATGAGAAAAAACACCACTTAGGCCCTTTCTTTATTTTATTTTATTTTTTTTTTTAATAATAATCCAATTTGAGTTTCTTTAATTGAATAATCTCTTAAAATAAGCTCTTTGTGTTCTGGAAAAATGCAGAATAAGACAGTGGCACACTACATACATGACCTACCATTTCTTTAAATCAGAAGACATAATTTGGTTTTGTCTATTTAATGGTGTTCTTAATAACCAAAAAAAAAATAAAATAAAAATAGTTGGAAAACACTGGTCTAGGCTACACAGGTGCACCATTTATATTGTTATTAGTCTATTAGAAAATGGTTTTATTTTTCAGAGCTCTAGGGGAAAAGTGATCTTATTTGTACAATAAATTGTAGGCCTACAATTTTACATTTTGAGACTACAGACATATCAAATTCAACAGCATTCTTGCCTCAACATCATCTTTACACAATGGGCTTAATGAATAAAATATTGATCTTTCTTAAGTAGCTCCGCAGCCATCAGCTGAGAAGGCTAGGGGGCCTGAGGTACTTGCTGCATTACAGTCCTGTCACTTCTTGAGTAAAATGACCTTGTCTTCTGCCATTGGGTTGGGTTGTCCATATTAACCATGTAACATTTATTGTAATTACATTAGTTACTACATGGTTGTGCTTGCCTTCATTCAACATCAGCAATTTTTCTTATTCTTGTTCATTTTTTGTGGGACAATTCTCTCTTGCCAACTGATTTTCTTTTTGTATTTTTCTTTAATATTAGTGAATTTGAGAATTCAGAAATATTATGCTCATCCTTGGGTTAGTCTATGGCCTAGGCCTACTGTCTAATCAATATCAAATAGGCTAAACAGTTCTGTGTTAAACATTTACATAACACCAAACACTGAATCGAGAATATGAGTCCTGATCTCTGTGTTTTGGACCTCGACATCTGTAAATGTTATGGAAGATATGGCCTATTTATTGTTGATATCGGGGCTCTCATCTGCCCCTGCTAGAGAGCAGAGGCAGTTGTTTCCTGTAAACACCTTCATGACGCCATGCCCTGTATGACATAGCAGTCAGGCTAGTAAAATGATGCAGGAAGTCTGGCACAATGTGTGAATATAGAAACCACACGTTGCTCTGTAACTTTACTCCAATGAAGCTTCTGCATGTTTCTGTGGTGCACTTGAATAGTCAATAGTCACAGACACTTTATTCTATGTGATAGTAGAGTGAAACTATTGCAGTGAAATGCATTATTTAGAGCCTATTAGACACAAATTAGAAACATTTCTGCATTTGGACCTACATGGAGAAATCATCAGTGCCAGTGTTGTTATTAGGCCTATATGTTCTTTGAATGAGCAAAAAGTTGCCATAATCTCATGCCATGTTTTCTTTTAAAGTTAATATGTTGGGAAACCGTGATAACAAGCATCCAGCACTGTCAGAGCCAGAGATCAGTGTACTGTGTGGGCTTTCAAAAACAACACACCTACTGCTGCTTCCTGACTCCAGCCGGACACTGTGGAAAAGAGTGGGTTGAACACAAACATTTCTTTAAATAATATTATCTGCCCAAATTTACTTTATTTGTGTTGAAATCGTGGGGGTTTGTCTTGCATTTCCTGCAGACATTATGTACAGAAGTTTCTTTTGGTAATTGGCCTACTGTAATAATTCATTGTGTGTGTACTGTGCCTGGTGCCTTCATGACTCAGGACCTGTAATAGTGATGTAAATATTTATGACATGTTATTAGTGCCTGATCTGAAACATCTACAGCATTTTTTCAAGACTATTGTAATACAGTGGAGACTCCCCATAGGCATTTTTATTTTCTTTGATTTTGATGTTGCTTTTAGTATCTCACTGATTAAACTAGTGCCTACATTTGTATTCGCTGTTCAGAGAAGAGAGAGTTTGCTGCCAAATAAAAGCAACACCTTGATTTGTCTTGTTTTAGAGCAAAAACTTTCTGTTAGTCTCAGCTTCAAAATTAGCATATATACTCATAAACACTTGGAGCTCAAAGGCTCAGAGAGTGAGCTGGTACTGTGAGAGTACTGCTGTGTGCTGACTTTACCTCCTTTACTCATTGTTATGTGGAAATATAAGTGATATAAATGTCCTGAAAGCACATATTTTACTACAGGTGTTTCAATTTATTACACCAGATTTGGTTTTACTTTAGAACTAAATGTAACCCAAAAATAAACCATTAGCAGCTTTTCTTTGGGTGGGGGAAGCATAGGACAAAAAAGTGAAAGTAGTAGCGTTATCCTTTCCTCCATATTCAATGCACTTATAAGCTAACTACACAGGTCTGAACAGCAGTGGGCAGTGTTATAGTCCAGCTGCTGTCATTTAACCATGAGACAGATCCTACACATGACTCAAAAACACATTACCCCACACATATTGAAACACCTCAAAAAAGTGTGGAGCATGTGTCCAGTAAGGAACTAAAACCTTACTGGACACCTCCCCAGCACTGTTCAGTATTTGAGTGTGTATGAAAGGTCGTGTTCTGCTGCAGTCGGATGTACAGATAAAGAGGGTTGTGAGTTGAGGTTAGAAAAAGATATTATCTGCCAGTGAATCGTTATCATGGCTAATAGGATGACGGTAATGCACTAAATACACCAAAGTTACATGTACTGCAGTATCTCTTTTCAAACACACAGGAAAAGGTCACTTTGAAATATTTTTAAAGCACTTTATGATATCTAATCTTTTAATAAAGCATGAACAAATACTTCATTTATATTGGACATTTATGAAGAATGATTTATGCACTTAATTCAAGTACTTAATTCACTCACTAACCCTTAATAGTAATAGTTAGAAGCTTGAATCTTCTTAGATAAAGAAAAAAATCTGTCAACTGCACAAAAAGTTGTAGGAGTGAAGATGTTTCTTCAGTTCTGGTCAGATTATTGGTGGACACTGCTTTATTTCCATCTGAAGGGAGGAGCTGCCTACACTGAAACTAACATACCTAGTGTTTACAGTTTCTGTTTGTGGACTAGGTCTAATGAGCTACACTGAGTGTGAACTGTGTCTGAGTCATACTTCATCATTGCTTTGCTTCATCATTCAGGCTCCTAACAGAAACTATAAATAATTGGTGTGTCATTTTCAGTGTAGTTAGCCCCTTCCTTCAGACAGATGTAAGGCTTTGTCTACTTGCAATCTGACCAAAACTAGAACTAAAGAAGTGACTTGGATGAGCAGCAAAACGTATTCACTACAACTTTTTGTCCTGTTGACAGATTTGACATTTTCTATAACTGTAGATCATACCTGGACAACCGAGGGGTTACACGGACATCTTTTCTTGAATCTTCTTAATAAACCATTTGCTCATCAAAGCTTTTATGGTCAGTGTTTTATGTCTGTCCTTTTTATTTTATTACACGTCAACAACTTCCACAGTCAGGCTGCATCACCACAACTTGTGCACATATAAAAGGAAGACATAAAAAATGCAGTAGAGTTTCAAGCCCAGTGGCTCAATCACATCAACATGCCCACCGCTACAGTTTAAAATGAGTTCTTCTATGAACGCCAGGTCCTCTTCAGTCTGTTTTGAAAATGCTTTTTTGGTCTTGGGGTCATACATGACATTTAATATTCTGCCATGAATCACTGTTTCACACTTTTAAATTTAAGATACTTTGTACATGGAACAGAAAACACCTATACCATTGCCATGAAGGCCAGCATATGGGGGATTTAGCCACATGTCAGTGACTAACTCAGTGGCAATTGGTTTGTTCACTAGTTATTCAGTTATTAGTTAGTATATATAAAACACTTATTACTTACTAAGATTCTCCAAAGCATCTTGCTAAATAGAATTTAATAGAAAAAACAAATTGTTGGCTGAATACTTCTAAAATATGGCCTTAGCCATGAAATGAAGTGCCTGTACAAAAGTGTTACAGTACATTTTAAAGTTCAGATCAGACAAAAAAATATAATTCTTAAAACTTTGATTACCTTTGATTATCCTTTTGCAAATACATCATGAATGAACACTTTCTGCATCAATAATTTGACTGTGAATGGTGTAATTGACCAATTTTGTTCCATGATTTCCATAGACTTTTGGCCAGTAAAGCTGCAGAAATACTCCAGAACTAAATCTATGTCACCACCACTGTGTGTATATTTTTGTGCCTTCTCTTGCTCACCTCATGATTAAATATGCCAGGCAGTGTCGTCATTTTCCTTACCCTGTCCCTGTTAGCGGTTGGCTTGTTCCTAAAGTGCCTCAGCTCTGCACCACTGGTAGTTAGTTATAAATAAAAGAGGCCTTATTCTGTTATAGCCTGCTGCTTCCTCTGACTGCAGGTGGCGTTTATGTTCAAAATAGCTGCAGAGAGATGGCAACATGTGTGTAGAAGGTAGCTGGATGCATATATGCCTGACCACAAGCCTGCTGCTGATGAGACTGTGCATGTAGAATAGAGTTGTGAGTGATGCTGCTCTATGAGTGCAAGAGGAGAGCCACAGTGGGACGAAGCAGGCTATTCCAAACAGCACTCAGCCTAAATAATGCAGTCGAGCAGGGAATGAGGGACATGAAGAAATATACAGGAAAATTATAAAGCAAAAAAGGAATAACATAGGGGAAGCTAAACAGCACTAAATGAGACAACAGTGAGAGTATATACATTTTATCTTATGCAGTTCAGATGCACTATATTTGAGAAATGTGTTATACTTAAAAATCCCTAACACAGAAACAGCCAGTTATTCACCTGAATCCATTTTAAATAGAGCCCCAAGAAAACTTTATATCTTGTGTGGAAGAATGGGCTAAAATCACAAAATATGACAAATGCATGTGACTAGTTTCTCAGGGAAGTCTTGAAACATTAAGATTATAGTGTTACATGACTTTTTCATTTATCTTTTCCATTTCACATACCTTTTTGTGAAAATCTATATATGTAGATTTCTTTGTATTTGTGGATCACTTGGGTTAATACCGATCGATATGTGGTGAAAATTTCATGCCAACAGTGCCTTTAGAAATATATATTTTTGAGAATAATTATGATGCACCCAGTATAATGTGAGACCAATTAATTAAATGTGTTATTTAAACAATTGCTCAGCTGTGTAAAAGCTGGCCTCATTGAGCCAATTTGCCAGCATTAATTATTTACAGACCATTTAGGCCTCAACAATAATATTTGTTTTTCATTGTAAACATCCCTGAAATGGAAACTGGTGCGTTTTCCTTTTAGGGTCTAAATCTGTGATGAGAAAAATGACCCTCTCTGACCTCACTGTTAGAAGAGATGTTTACTAAGTGATTTCACCACTAGCTCTCTGCAGTGGAAGCTGGTTAAAAGGTCTGGAACCCAATTTGGTGCATTTGCAAATGGATACGCACTGTAATGGAGTTGAAACTGGAGAGGAGTGTTTGTAGCCCTGAAACACACAGACAACCTGACACATGAAAGGATCATATAAAGGTGATATATGTGTCGCGGTTTATTGCATTTCAGATTAAGGCTCATTCTCAAGTGAAATACAGTGAAAATGTAGTTACAACAGCGGAACACCATCCAGCATAAAGCCTAAATAAATATAGGGTGTGCAATTCACTGCACACACAAAGCAGATGATCTATTGTTCCTGACACCAAAAAGGAAAAGCAAATCATAAACCATTTGATAAACTTTTATTTATTTTTTATATTGAATACAATAGTAAATATATAATTCATTTTTTGACTCTCTGTAACAATACTCTGGAGAAAACATGTTCACGTTTAGCAGCATGTGGCCCTTTAACAAAAGCATCTGGAGTCATGTCGATTGCTTTTGCAATGCCAGGATTTGTTACAGCAGAGATTTGTTTTAGCAGTGAACAACAATACATTTTTCTGAGCACTCTTGACAAGCATAAATGTCATTGGTACACACATCTCTTCATTTCAAGTGCAAATTCTAAAAGTGATAAAACAGTATAAATGAAGAACACAAGTGTGTGTCACTCATAGGAAAAAACACACCCACACCATCATAAGAAACATTCATAAATGCTGATGTACCATATACCATCAAATGTCAAACCACTTTCAATTTAGTTTTAGTGCAATTCCATGTCACCACAGCTAGCCTTCGCAAAAGCTTGTTCTGAGAAAAGTGACTCTTTTCTTTGTTGCATGTATGGTTATAAAATTGTATCGTATAATATACATGTAATATTCACTATATTCCATATTTTCAAACTGAATGCAACCATCAATGATTTAACTGCTATTGTTATGTGCAGCATTATGTTAGAGCAGGTGTAAAGAGCAGATCTCTCAGACCAGGGTGAACCTCTTTTGCTGTGGTGTATTCCTACTTCCTACATTCCTATGGTCATCTTTATGTTTATTTGATTCACACAGTTCTGTACAGTCTGTACAATAACACTTTCCCCTGAAGTAATCACTGAAAAGTTCACTTTTCAACTGTTGCCCGCAACCAGTGGGAAGAAGTATGTTCACATTTTACAAATGTTGTTAACTTCTGTAATCTTTGGATTTATAGGGCTTGTATAAAAGATATAGCCACAGTATACACAGCCCTGTAAAATCACAGACTTTGTTCTCTTATTATCCTATTTACTATAACAGATTATATGGTTAGTTGTGGGATTTGACTGTGCCAAGGGAAGAATTGTGTTTTGCTTAAAGGGTTAGTTGGGATTTTGAAACTTTCTTTTAAATAAAAGAAATAAATAACTCATGAACGCAATTCTCTATAATGACAGACATCTGTGCACATGCTATTGCACTATTATACAGATGTGCAAAAATGCAATGCTGTTTATGGTTTTGTTTGTAACATTCACACTCACATGGACAGAAGGTGATTGGCTACATGTTATGCTGTGCAAAGGTGCATTAGATGGATGAAATTTGATTTATATATTACATACAGTATATACATATATCATAAAAATGTTCATATTGAAGTTTCAGATGACTCTTGGTAAAGAGCTACTTTCTGAAATTAAGGCTAATGCACCTCTGTAGAAACACATTTACATGTTCTTGTACTAAATGAGGAGCTATTCAAATATTTGTATGTATCGACACCTTTAAAACACATATATGCTCAACATTTTGTGATGCTTTATACAGTAGCCACTGTGTCTACAACTAATTTTATATAACTTTATATACAAATACTTACAGTGAGTGTTGTTTCAAAAGAGTATTTTTCTTCTGTATGTGCCAAAGAGCAGATTAGTAATGGAAAAAACTTCACAGGTAGAAATTCCCTCTCACAAAATGTAAAGTGCAAAAACCTTTATGCTTTGTCAGCATACATCTGGCTGAGTGTCAATTGTGTGGATAACTATCTGTTGAATAACAATATTACCCACAGTCTTACAGTCATTGTTGCAGTCCAAGCATTAGTGTTAATGTGATGCAAGCCCCATGAAGAAACAGCCTGGCAGGACCATGGGGTTTATGTAGGAATGAAAGGATTAGCAGCTGGAAAACAGAGAATAAACAATTGTTCTAGTATTATATACACTCACAAAGGTAAAGTGAATGTGCTCAGTTGCTAAATATACCTTCTGACTCAAAAAAAGAGTCCACAATGAGCCGTATGATCACTGCTCTTCACAGTCATTGGCTTGAAATGCCTCCGCTTCCTGATTGTGGAACATATACTGTAAAAACAAACAAGTTTGTTTATGAAATTTATAACATGCAATACTAGGTGTCCTGTTTATATGAAGTGTGCCTATGTTTGAAGATATTTGGACATGTTTGGACTACACATGTTATAGCTACTCTTTATTTCATATATTTCTGTTCAATTTGATACATGATGTGTATTTCAGAGAGTCTATCGAAGAACATTACTAATCACCATATTTAGGATTTAACACTGATATAGTACAAAGTTAAAGTTAAATAAACATTTCATTGAAGATTCATAAAGGATTTTAGAGAGTGCATCTTAAGGACGTCTTTGAATACAAGGAGCAGATGGTGGAGTTGATGATCAAAGAACCTGCCTGAGTTGAGTTAAGAAAAGTACAGAATTGCAGATTACAGAGAGAAGCTGTCTGTTTTATGTTCAGTAGAGTTCTACTCTCAATGCAGGGCCATTGAGAGTCTAAAAATTGAAATTTTGATTAAATCCAAAAAACACTTATCATAAACTAACAATCAGATGATGATCTGCTGTTTGTTGATATAAACAGCAGATCATCAAGGCAAATTACACACTGTTATGTAAAGTGTATTATCCTTTAAAGCGTTATATTATATCTTTGTTCCCGGACAAAGACATTTCATCACAAATGAGCTCATGTATGAGTACATTTGTGGTCAAGATACATACAGATAATCACTCTGATCTTTGTTTGCTTTTGCTATTTTCACCATAGTATTTTAAGCATCTGACATAACAAATGACCCTTTGTATAATAAAAAGGCGTTTGGATTCTCTGAGTCATAACATTTAATCACTTGTGGGAGTTTCAAAACTTTAAGTAAGTAGTAATCCTCTTTTTTTCCCTCTTGTTTATGATTTATTATAGTCTTACTAAATGTGCAGCATTTCATTATATAACTTACAGATTTGAGGTTTGGGTCCATCTCAGTGAAGTTCCACTCTGTGAGAGGCAGACTGAGACTGAAGGGCTATGAGACAGAGGACAAGAGCTGAGTACTGGTGTGAGTAATATGTGGAAGAGTGGGACATGTCTCTGTGTGAGTGTGGTGAGAGTAAGACCTACATCTATAGCAGTGCTGGCCCCAACCTCCACTGAACTGTGTTGGTGGTTCCTGAGCAGCAGCTGCTGCAGCTCCTCCAGACTCATGTCCACATTCTCCACAGCCTCTGACACCTCCCCTCTGAACAAATTAAATGTCAACATGTATAGATTGTGTCAATGTGACATCACAACATAGAAACAGCCCATATTTTCAAATTGAGATGAAGGGCATGGCAGAATTCTATGGTTGAATATTAACAGAAAAAATGCAGCTTTGACTTGTTGTTTTTTTTTTTTTTAACCTGGTTGAAAATAATATCTATAATTGGGTTCTTTAGATTAAACCAAAACTGGTGAAACACACACAAATAAAGTAAGATGGTACATTTACTTGAGACACAAAGTTTGATTGTTGTCAGTTTAAAGATGGTACAAAATAAATATGACAACATGACCGCACCTATCAATACACAAATTAGTTCAGAGACATATTCAATTTAAATTATATAATAAAAAAATCACTGTTCAAGTGTTTTCATAAAATAAAAGGCAGATAGATTTGTGCTCCACACGGTGCCCTACCTTTCTGGGGCCATTCTCTTACTCCTCCTGTCCCCCACAGGTCCAGTAGAGCCCCTCCCCTCCAGAACAGACTGGACCAGGGCCACAGGCAGGACAGGGGGCTCTGTGGGGCACACCTCACATGTGCTCAGGCCTGCAGGATCTGCTCCAACACTGCCCCCTTTGGCCCCTCCTCCTCCTCTCACACCAGGACTCACTGGCTCCTCTTTTATCAGCATCATGCACTTCTCCCTGAGGAGACATTCAAACATGGGGAGGTTGAAAGGGGTTGAAAAAGATCTAGCTATTATTTGCTCATATTCATGCTATCAGAAAGAAAATGACCTTTAAATACAGAACTCTTATTTTCAAATCCATAAAGTGCAGAGGATAGAGTGTATGACTTGGATAGAGCTATCCAAGTCATACAAAAAACAGTAATGTTGTAAAAGTATATGTGCACAGTATGTATATTTATAGCATGACGTGACCCACCTTGTCTCCTCTGTCTGCATGTGCATGGTCATTGGGGTCTGGGACATCTCAGTGACATCTGATATGATTGGTCCTCCAGCCATCCCACTGGCAGAGCATGAGGCACTGTCACTGGAAGGCTTTAATATAAATGCATCATTTTCAGTGTTATTTATTTATAATTAGAATCTAATAAAGTTTTAACAGTTTTAACTATGTATTGTTTAATTGTTATACCCAAAAACATTATTAAATGAATTTCTTAAAATGGAGTTGGCATGGAGTTAGGCCCACTTCCTGTAAACAAAAAATCCTTCAATGCCGCCCTCTAGTGGTATAGTTTCCTTCAGTGTGACAGTTTCAAAACTACTTTTAAATCGTCATACACAACCTTGGTTTGCTCTCTCTTAGAAATTATAGCCATAGCAGATGTCTAATAAACACATATTTCTATTTAGATCAAGCTAAAAAGGTAAAAAGTAAAATAAAAATATGTATAACCCACCGACTGAATGTAAAAAGACTCGTTCATAGGCTCCACTTGGTGGCTATGGCTGAATTTGGAGGCAGGTGGGCTGGGTGTGCCATCATCCAACATCAGTGGCCTAAAACAATATATGTTTTAGTCAATACAAATTTGTTCTTAAACCAGAGCAGTTTAAGTGTGATTTCACAATCAAAAGTTTTAAGATAACTATATAGATGAATGGGAATTTGATGTGTCTTCAAAACACCTCTCAGTCTTGGTATGGGTAATTGCTTTTTTACAATTCCTTCTTCTTTTCCACTCTCAGCCTTGGTCACACAGTGTAGTAAAAAGCTGAATCAGCACACACACACACACACACACACACACACACACACACACACACACACACACACACACACACACACACACACACACACACACACACACACACACACACACACACACACACACACACACACACACACACACAGGGGCTGGAGCGGGCTCCTGTCATCACTGTGTTTGTGTGAGACTCTCTGACTCAGCACTCGTGTCCATTCACTGCTCTGGTGGATGGTCAGATTGTTCAGTTTGTCAGCTGCTTGTTTGTCTCACTTTTGATGATAGCACCATGATGTGTGTACACTCACAGCTTTCTCTTCAGGCCCACAGTGCTGGGGGAGGTGGGCTGCATCTGGCTGAACAGAAACTGGATCAGCTGGAATGCAGAGAAAAGCTCACCATGAATCAGCAGGCTCAGACATATACAGTCAGTCACATATAATACATTCTGCAACCTCAGTCAACATTAAATATAAATCAATGGTATGCTTCAGAATAGTTTTGTGAAAAAAAAATAAAATAAAATAAATAAAACACGATTTTGAAAGGAAAAAGCTCAATACTCATCTTGATATAATAATAATAATAATAATAATAATAATAATAATAATAATAATAATAATAATAATAATAATAATAATAATAATAATAATAATAATAATAATAATAATACTCTAATAAAATATGTGTTTTTAGAAAAAAAAAAAAAGAAGAAAAAAAAGAAGTAATTTCAACACAATAACATAGTTTCTGTTGTCTTCTATGAGTTCTTACATAGATCAAGGCTATTCTGAAACAATTCAGGAAAGGTTCAGTTTTAACTAATTATGTTTTTTACAGTGTCAATACATGGTTTCGATGCTTGTTATAGTATTGGGTGTCCATACTTTTGACATCCCTACTTAAGAATGGACTCATTGCACATTGTAAAAGCTAACACTGTAAAATTAAAAAGTCAGTGATATAATTTAATTACTGTCTCATTTTTAGTTAGTAAACCCTTCTTACACTGACCTTGTTCATGACTTTTTGCTGCTGCGTGTGGTTCTGTCTCAGTGACACTACCTCTCTCCACAGCACCTCATTCTGCCTTTAAGCAAAGAGAGAGGACACCATGTTTAATCACATCAACCAGTTATATATGATATTAAAATAACAAACATTTAAACAAGAAAAACACTGATAGTCCAATTCTAGAAACAAGAAATGGCAACTAAAGTAGGTCAAGCTGTACAAGATTGATGATAGGAAGCTGTTAAGGCCTAGATGTAAGTCAGGGGCCCTCCTGTGAGCCCATGTGTGATGTGTGTCAGTCAGGTGAGCAGGTGAACATTCTCCTCTCTCATTAGTGCACAATGGCTAGCACAAAGCCCCTGGCCAACACAAAAGCCCCAATGCAGCTATTTTCAGCTACAAAGGCCTGAAGAGAAATGTCACCCCAGCCCCTGGACCATTTGTTCTCAGGGTTAATTAACTTAAACACAATCCAAATGGATGTTCAAGTGCAGGTGTTCAAGTCAGTCAAAAGTAGATCAGGTTTTGTGAAAATAATGATAATTTTATTATTATTATTATTATTATTATTATATTTATTATTATTATATATTATTATAATATAATAATAATAATAATAATAATAATAATAATAATAATAATAATAATATAATAATAATAATAATAATAATAATAATAATAATAATAAATAATAACTTTTTATGGAGATACACACATTCTAGTCTTTGAAAAAAGCTCCTAGCCTGGTCATTTTTAATATTTTATTTTATAATTAGAATTTTGAATTCACAAATAGGCCTTTAAAGCTGCAATATGTAACTTACTCTAGTGGAGGGTCCAGCAAATACTTGATGCTATTGCTTTGCCTGGAATGTTCCACAATTTAGCAATGAACTTATCTATTTTGCATTTATAATTTATTATTATTACAGGTGGTTTCATTGCTCAAAAATATATTGAAAACTTAGCTTACAGTGAGCAGGGTCATCTCTCCATAGATCTGAGTTGTAACTTGGCATAGTGATGTTACCTGCTTGGTTTCAAGGAGTTACATGAGTTTAAGGCCATACTGTGAAACAAGCAGGTGATGGACCCTTCCCCAAATTAAAATGTAAATAACTTGCAGACAATGCTTTTGTAACTTAAGAAAGGAAAGGCTAAAATAAAACATCATTATCACACAGAGCCTCATGTGTTGCACTCACTGTTTCATGTCTTGCATCTGACACTCCATGTTGTCTTGTTGTGTCCTCAAGAGCTGGACTTCATACAACAGTTTGCTTAGGTCTTCTTGCCTCACTTTAGTTTCTTCACTTTTCACAATGGACACCTACATAAACAGCAGTGTGAAATAGTGTGCTTTGGTTTTCATCTAATATGTTGCATAGGTGCATCACTCGCCTCACCTTCCTCTTAATATGCTCCAACATGTGCTCATGTCCCTGCAGGAAATACAAGTGCTGGAACTCTGTGTCATCTCTCTCTGGTTTCACTAATCCACTCTGTTCAATGTTGACCACCTTACGGAAACCATCTAGTCCATATACATACAACAAAATAAAGAAAAATAAGTATATATAAAAAACAACAGTCAGAAAGGGTCAGGCAACACACAAATACACTTACACATGTTTAGCTGCCGTACAAAACTTGCCATGTTGTTGTGCTTGAAGTACTTGGGCAACACCTCCTTAGCGAAGCGTCCCTGGTCAAATACATGGAAACTTGTCCCAGTCTAAAAAAGTCAGAGTAAATTAGGAGACAATTCAAAATGGGCTTTAAAGTCTACAAAATTTCCCAACATATTTCTGGGAAGAAGAAAATGTAGACCTTAATATGAAACACCCCAGTTATTTTGATTTTAAGTACAGTAACTCACAGCACTCCAGCAGATGAGGTGGTTTGTGTCAGGATCCTCCACGAGGGTCCACAGCTTGGTCAGAAAGGCTGGGACGTTACTGGCATAGCTGCCATCAACACCCATGGCACCTGGAGACTCCTGCATTCTGAAAATATAGTCCGACTACTCCAATCCAATACAAGTGGGTGATATAGAAAGTGAAAAAAATGTCCAAAATTAGTCCATGTTCTGTCAATACAATGATGATTTGTTAATGGCTTGGATCTTCTGTCCCATGTCAGGAAAGCTTTTCCTATAGACTTCAATTTAGTTTTCAGTTTGTTTTGGGTTCCTCTCTGCCCTCTGCCACCAGTAAAACCAACTCAATGTGACCACAGAAGGCCCATGTCAGCACACATCCCAACACTGGCCTCCCACTGACAATCAGCTGTGTAACAATACTGTGCCCACACAAACACTCCAACAATGCACCACTGTTACACCAGCAAAAGAGCCCTGCCACAAAAGAGAGGATGGGTGCAGAGGGGAACCCCTTAAGTCTTTATATTATGATGTCATAAGGATCTATATGACCTGAATGTGTTGACACTGTTATTTCATATGACATCTCTAAATATTTGAGGTATAGTATGTAACACAGGCACACATAGGAGGTTTCATTCATGTTTTTGTTCAGTTTTTATTTAATCAGCATGCCCATATCGAGGAGGGAGATTTTATGACCACAGAAATTACTTATTCAGCTAAACATGTCATACAGAGTCACACAAAAATGTTTTTTTTTTTCACAGAACTTAATAATCACTTTTTAGAGAGAAAAAAACATTTTGCATCATTGTCAGGCAGTTGTTCTCATTTGGACTTTCAAGTGGTAGGGCTTCGGGGTTTGGGTGGACCCGAACACAGGAGTGTAGTCCGGTTCTCCTGCATCTTCAGGCCAGATGAACTTAAACTTTCTGAGCAGTGTCACTGTGATGAGAAAGAGCTCCATTCGAGCCAGACCCTCCCCCAGACACATCCGAGGACCTAAGGATTCAAACCAACACAAATATAAAATGCACATCTGTGAAATCAATACATCTGCAGTATTTAGTGCCACACAGACCTGCAGAGAAGGGCATGAAGGCCTCTGGCTTCACAAACTCTCCCTGATCATTGAGGAAATTCTCAGGGTAAAAACCACAAGGAAACTTCCACTGACCCTCCTCACTCAGCACAGACGACAGGTTGGGAATGACCAATGTCCCCTGAAAGTATCCACATGATATTACTCTGGTATTACACATTAAATAAATACTATTACTATTGTGCCCTGGACACAACAACAAATAATATACATGAATAAATGAATAAATAAAAATCTCCTCTTCACCCTCCACGGGTGGTCTCATCCCCTCTTTTTCCACCCTCGGGACCTCTACCAGGGACCTGGGAGGGTTCTGGAGAATAATCGAGCCAACATCTTAAAAAGTGTAGTACTAGAAATAGCAAAGATAATGTGCAGAACCCTCAAGCTCCCAGGCCTCTGGTAGAGGACCCGAGCATGAAAAAAGGGATGAGACATGAGTGCTGATATGTTGATTTTACCATGTTAGATACCACTTATTTGACTATACCTTTGGTATAATGTATCCCATCAGGTTAGTGTCTTTAGTTGTTTGATGAAAAACAGCAAGAGGAACGGTGTCAGCAATCCGCTGAATCTCATGGATGACAGCCTTCAAGAAAAAAAATGAATCCATACCATATGCAAACCAGTAAGTTATGGTCATAGTGTAATGGAATACCTGTGTGTAGGGCATCAAGTGCCTGTCTTCAAAGGTAGCGTGATCCTTTCCCTCCAGAACTCGGGTCAATCTCTTGCTGACAACGCTCTAAAAAAAAATCTAGAGTAAGATATCAGATTGCTTTATTTTTTATTATATATAATATATACACACAATATAATATATAATATATATATATATATATATATATATATATATATATATATATATATATATATATATATATATATATATATATATATATATATATATATATATATATATATATATATATATATATATATATATATATATATATAATCCCCTCCTCCTCACCCAACATATACATACACACATGTTACTAATAATTAAGATAATCCTACTGTAAAATTATCCTAGTGTGAAGTTCTTTCCAACACCATAATTGCGTGTACCTTGCACTTGTGGGTAGTTCATGAGGTAAAGGAAGGCGCTAAGCAGTGTGTTGGCTGTGGTGTCAGTCCCAGCAAAGTGCAAGTCCAGGAGAAACGCAGAGAGCTGGTCCTCAGTGAAAGATGAACTCATTTCACCTCTCTTTTTATGAAGAGACGTAAACAGAAATAATCAAGAACTGTCTATTTGTTTGACTTTATAGGCAACACAAACAAACCTTCTCTATTTCATCCAGGTAGCTGTCAATAAAATGTCTAGGTTTGCCTGGAACTCTTGTATTTTTGTTTTCAGCCAAAATCTCCATTCTTCGTTCATGCGCAGCCTGCCAAATAATATTCAGTTGTAACTATATCCAATACTAAAACCATCACACTATGGTGATAAATACCTTAAACAAAGAAAATGCCTTCCTAAAAGGTAACGGCAAACCTCGTACCATTGGGATTGAGTCATAAATCTATATTAATAAGATAAGAATACAAGAATGCACTGTAAAGCATATAATGGTGGTTTAGCCATGATCTGTACAACAACTCACCATTCCCCAACGCCCATTAATTATTTTGGAGGTTTCATGAAAAAGACCCACAAAAAACTTCATGAACTCATCTTCATAATCGTAATGTTTGGCAAACAGGACCTGGCAGATCACACTCGAAGCAGCATTATGGAAAAGCATCTTGGGGTCAAATGGTTTATCTGTTGATTAGATTAACACATACATAATTAGAAGTTTTAATTATTACAAAAAGATTATTTGTTTATTTTGCAGAGACAGATTGACCTATAAAATACAAAATACATATTTCAACATGTCTTTCTTGTAGGCATGTTACTTAAAGAGGATATTTCATTAATACATGGCAATTTTAACAGTTACAGTATAGTATAGTATAGTTACAGTATTAAGTTTGAACATACCTATGCTCTGCTCTAGGACTCTGACTATACGGTCAATCTCCTGCAGAATCCGGTCCTCCATTGATTGTTTTCCCAGGCCAAAGTTCCTTAGGGTCATCAGACCGAACCGTCGCTGCTCTCTCCAACCTGGCCCGTAGTCAGATAACACCACTCCCGGGGCGTTTGCTGCGCAAAAAAACATCACATTAATAACGACTCCATTGAATCCTACACTTTAAATTACACGTAATTCATATTAAGGTGCACCAAAATGAAATGCAGTATTTTAAAATAGTACATATGTGTTCATACTTGTCCTTGTTGGGCCCTTGTTTGGGACCAGTCTATTCCAGAGGGTAGACCTGATTTGGTCCTGTTTTTGTCTTTATTTAGTCCTGATCTAGTTCAGGTTTGTTTCCAAATTTAGTCCTAGTTGAGTACAAATTTTGATATGTTTGTGCAAGTGTGAACACATCCTAAATGTTCCATGTTTAAGCTGTCATGTTTAAACTGAGTCCAAATATGAATTAGGAGCTAAAAAAGTAGGATATACACATCAATAATATTACTGAAAGGTCAATTATTTTCCACAACAGAAGACTATGTGGTTGTTTTGGTGTTATTTACTACTTTGAATTAAAGCCTGTATTTAGTATTTTAGAAAGGCGTACAACTCCAGAGAGAATTACTCTTGATGCTCTATGTGTGGTTATTACAAAAAGTATTATAGAATATTAAATTCAAAGAGCTGAGTACAATACCTTTGACAAAGACAGCATGGTTGACCAGCAGATCCTGTGGTCTACCAGAGAAGTCCTCTGATTTGTTAACCAGAGCTTCCTTTATAGCGTGAAGACCATTCAACACCACTGCAGGCTTTGAACCAATATAGAGACTGTAGATGCTTCCATAGCGTTTGGCCAGCTAACAACAAGATATTTATCATAATTGCAATAAAAAAAAAAAAAAATTATGGTTCAACCTTACCCTCTGAAGATCAGATGTAGGACAGTCCAAGTTGAGCTCCAGCAGGTTTCCAAACAGAGGCAATGGCCATGGACCTGGAGGGAAGTTTTTAACATTAGAGTGAGTTCTAAATAATTTAAAATACAGCAGAACAACCACCACGAATAAAGCTGCTGAAGCAAACATGGCTCTGCTTAGAAAGTACTTAACTGAACCATAATGAACTATACACTTGGTCACCTTTGCACTTCGGCTAATGGAATATCACAAGGCAAACTCATAAACAGTTTGACAGAGTTTGAACAAACAGTATGCAAGCTTTTTTTTTTTAACCTAACCTTGTTTGCAGTTCAGATTTCAGTCCTTTTTTAGTCTATATTTTTTCACAGTTTTCACAAAACACTCTGCGGTTAAGCTGATCCATAGTGCAGCAGTAATAGTATTATTATTAGTAGTATTACTCTTGTTCTCTAATCAACTGAAAAAGACTGTGTTTTGATTGTTAGTGTGTTGTAAGCTTAACTAAACAAATTATGTCTGTGTAATCCCTTAGTTGTCCAGGTCTGACCCATAGCAAAAGACAGAAAGTATAAATCTGCCAACTGGAGAAATTGTTGTAGGAGTGAATTCGACTGCACTCTTCTTCATCTTCACTCCTACAACAATTTGTCCAGTTGATAGATTTAAACTTCATCTTTTGCTAAGGAGTGAAAATGTTTTAAATGTT
Source organism: Periophthalmus modestus (assembly GCA_019594935.1). Classification (NCBI taxonomy): domain Eukaryota; kingdom Metazoa; phylum Chordata; class Actinopteri; order Gobiiformes; family Gobiidae; genus Periophthalmus; species Periophthalmus modestus. The sequence continues at coordinate 26,960,382 of JAIEZT010001390.1, read as the reverse complement.
TTGCTGCTCATCCAAGCTGCTTCTTCAGTTCTAGTCAGATTGCTGGTGGACACTGCTTTACATATATCTTCACCCCTACAACTTTTTGTCCAGTTTACAGATTTTACTTTTGGCTTTTTCTAAACAAATTTTGTTTACCATTATTTATATTAAAAAAAAACAACAAAAAACCTGTACCATGAGTGATAGGGAGTGACAAAGTGAGAAGACAGAATGAAAGAAAACTCACATACACCATGCTGCTTCAACTTATTTACTCCGTCCACTAGATGGAGCTAATTATATAGAAATGTTCTCTCCTCTATGACGCGTTTCAATGGGAAGACAACTGACACAAATAACAAATTACATAAAGATATTGTGTGGATGACTTTCATACTGTGATGCTTAACGTTTCCTATTTGTTTTTATGTTTTTTTGTGACACAGGAAGCTCTATTCATGTATTCACTTTTAGATGAAAACCTTTTAATAAAAATGCAGATACAGATTATTATGGTCCCACCAAGGAAGGCTTTTAAAGCTTCAGCCTCACTGTGTCAAAAGTGAAATGTATGTAAACCTAAACTTGATTCTTATCAGTGCAAGGCACAGAATTATACTGGTGTATAATGTTTGAAAGCATAATGTATACATAGACTATTGTACGGCCATATTATCCTTTTGGCACAATGATGTATTATTTCATGTTCTTTTTTTCTATATATAAACCATTTTATAGTTTAATAATAAAACTAATAATATGTCAAACGTGGCTCTACTTAGACTGTGCTTGATTAAGAACCTGAAAGCGGTTGCTGAATGCAGACTAAACATAGACTGAAAGCTGAAATGCAAAAAACGTTGGGTAAAAAAACAAAACAAAAAAACGCTTGCATGCTGTTTGGGTGAAGTGTATAATTCCACAAGGCAAGCACATTAACAGATTAAGAGAGTTTAAGCAAACAGTATGCAAGTGTTTTTTGGAAACCTAACCCATTCTGCAACAGTTTTCACAAAACACTCTGCAGTTTAGTGGATCTATTGTGCAGCAGTAATTGTATTATTACTATTAATAGTATTATTCTTGTTTCCTAATCAACTCAAAAAAGAGTGTTTTGAGTGTTACTTTTACCTTTATCACCTTAATTACCTTTATTACCAAAATTTACAAAAAACTGACAAAAAAAAGTGCAACAGTTCAGCCACAACAGCAATGCAAAATTCAGACAAGACATCACTATACATGGTTAGATGATACTACGTGAAACAGTAAATATGAGTAAGTAAGTACTGTAATAGCACAAAATGTTTATAGAAAATCATCAACTACTGGCACTCACAGTAATCTAAATCAATGAAAGTAAGGCTGGTTAAGTATAGTATAAGCTCTATATACAGACAGTAAATCCAAAAAAAATAAAAAATCCTCAGTGCGTTTCCCGGAGTTGCACCTTCATGAAGTATGGTTTTGGTGTGAGCGTGACTCCATAAACAGGAGTGTAGTCCGGTTCTCCTGCATCTTCAGGCCAGATGAACTTAAACTTTCTGAGCAGTGTCACTGTGATGAGAAAGAGCTCCATTCGAGCCAGACCCTCCCCCAGACACATCCGAGGACCTAAGGATTCAAACCAACACAAATATAAAATGCACATCCGTGAAATCAATACATCTGTAGTATTTAGTGCCACACAGACCTGCAGAGAAGGGCATGAAGGCCTCTGGCTTCACAAACTCTCCTTCATCATTGAGGAAGTTCTCAGGGTGAAAGCCACGAGGAAACTTCCATTGACCCTCCTCACTCAGCACAGACGACAGGTTAGGAATGACCATAGTCCCCTGAAAGTATCCACATGATATTACTCTGGTATTACACATTAAATCAATATGTGAGTAAATAAAGAATAAATACAGGATTCTTACTTTGGGAATGGTGTATCCCATGACCTCTGTGTCTTTAGTTGTGTTATGGAAAACACTTAGAGGGACAGTGTTGGCTATTCTCTGCATTTCATGGATCACAGCCTGTTTAAAAGATATGACATGGCTTTTTCAGGTTGCTTAAAATATCAATTATTAATGTCAAGAATTCATACAATAAAACATGAAATTGTATGCAAAGGTTTTAATTAAAATACACATTCACCTGAACATAAGGCATGTTGTGTCTGTCCTCAAAACAGGCTTTGTCTTTCCCCTCCAAAACTCTGTCTATCTCTGCTTGACACCGCTCTGAAATATAAAAGAACAAAAAGTTCAAATGAAAGATAACAGTGCTTAGTGTTAAACTGGAAATATTGACATACCCTGAATATCTGGGTTGGTCATGAGATAAAGGAAACCAGTCAGCAGGGTGTTGGAAGTCGTGTCAGTTCCAGCGAAGTGAAGATCCAGGGAGTACATGGAGAGGAGGTCTTCAGAGAAAGTTGAGCCAGAGTCATTATTTCTCTAAAACAAAAAAATCTTCTTGAGTGTGAGGATGTGCCAAGTTTCATAGATCATTAGCAAAAAGGGAATAAGAAGAACTATAATAACCACATATACAATAATATCTACTGATCAAACAACTTACAACTTAAACAACTAAACCTAACACTTGGATTTTATATTCCATAAACATGACCATCTGTGTATCCAGTTATAAGGTAAAAATATTCAAACCAAATATAGCTTTTACTGCTAACAATTCTAACGCTGATTTATTCTTAATCACAAAAACATTGGTCATAATGGCCAAGTTAAATGTTATAATTTGGAGTTTTGTTTGTCAACATGATTATCCAATCGGAAAGCAGAATGAAGCTCACATGATTCTTTCATTTGGGTTGCCAGCTGCAATGCTGAAATCCAGTTGGTTTAAACCTAAAAGGACTCTCATTGGGTGTTTCAGCTATCCCCCCCTCACCTTTACCCAATCCACCTTTACCCTGCTCCACTTTCTCGGCGCTCACAAATAACACCCCTGCAGCCACTTAGGCCTGAGTCACTTTGCACCTGTAACTGACAAAACTATCCAAGAGTTCATCAACATGCTGCCTCGATAACCACTAGATTCCTAAACATCTGTGCTTGACAGTTTGCTATAACCGCTCACTTGCATAGTTAACATGTCACTTCAATCTGAAACATTCCCAAGTGCTTTGATCCTTTTACAGAGACTACAGGAGTAGGTGGGCATGTCTAGTACTGCACTAAACTGGTTCAAGTCCTATCTAGAAGATAGGAAGTACTTTGTTTATAAACTGTGTCTCAGATCACATGGCTCTGACCTCTGTCATGCCCCAGAGGTCAATCCTGGAACCCCTTTTGTTCAATGTCTACATGCTACCATGTTAATAAGCATCAATAATGTGTCCTACCACAACAATGCAGATGGCACTCAGATCTATGTCTCACTGGCAGCAGGTGAATATGGATCAATGGATTCACTCTGTCACTGTATCCAACAGATCAGTGTGTGGATGCAAAACAACTTTCTCCAGCTAAACTCAGACAAGACTGAAGTCATAGTCTCCGACATGTTAGTGCCATATGAACCATCTCACACTCTGAGGACTTCAGGGACTGGCCTCCTGCTGGTCCCAGAGTCAGGACTAAACATGTGGAATCAGTATTTCCGTTTTATGCAGCTAAAATCTGGAACAGTTCCTGAAGATGTGAGACAGGCCTCTACTTTGACAATGTTTAAATCCAGGCTCAAAACAGTTCTGTTTAGCTATTCATATGACTGAAAGCATATGAATTGCACTCTTCTCTTTTAAAGTAAATTGTATGATGATTATCTATGTTTTGATTTGTTTGTATTGTGTGTATTGTTTTAATGTCTTTCTTATCCTGTAAAGCACTTTGAATTGCCTTACATGCAATACCTTTAACTGAGAACTCCAACTCAACTTTCCTGATGTCATATTAATATACTGGCATCTAAGCCAAATGTAACTAGAGCTTGTAGTATGTATATATGTAATGGCTCACTCAAAATATCCAATATCTAATGGGATTTTGTAAAATGCAACACACAAATAATAATAATAGTAAAAAGTAACTGATTGCACCTTTTCCAGCTCATCCAGATAGCAGTCCACAAAGTCCCGCGGTTGTCCTGGCACTCTAGTCTTTTTGTGCTCAGTAATCCAAGGAATAGCAATACTTTGGCAGATCTATGCAAAACATACAAATCAGAGTTTACTTCACATTACTACTGTAGTCACACATACACACACAAACACACAGATGCACAAAAGAGGTTGAATGTGTGTTGACTACAGGGCACTGTAAAAGTGAATGAGGGGTAGGCCTCAGTAAGTTCACTGAACTCCTTTTGAGCACAAATATACAATACAGATATATGTATGTCTAAAATAAATAAACTAAACTATTAAAATGTATTTATCAAACATAACTCATGAAATTATTTGAAAAACGTTTAACTTACTGCTATATTTGTGAACGCCTTGTTGAATGGAAGTGGCAAGTGACGAATCCAAGGAACTGAGTCGTATAGCTGCAATAAATACACAAATAAGTATACAGTTAGATATATGTAAGTTAATGCTGTGAACAGACATGTCAAGATTATTTGTTTAATCAAAAATGTATATTATCATCATCATCATAATGATGTCTCTCAAAAAAGGAAAAAAAAAAAATGCAAAGTGTTTCCCCCTTGATTACTTCCTAGAATTTAGATACAACTTATTGTGAATGTTCAGACTTACCATAGCCCAGGGTCCGTTGGCCAACTTGGCATTCTCAGTGAAGCAGCGAACAATCTCCTTCATAGTCCAGTCGTTGTAGTCAAAGCGCATCCCAAACAGAACCTGACAGATGATGTTGGAGGAAGCATTGTGGAACATCACTTGAGGACTCAGAACTGAGCCTGTGTAAGTGACAGCAAAAACATCACCATACAGACAAGAAAGATAGAAAAAAGGAGTATATTACATCATATTACATCATACAACACTAGACCACTATAAAACACCTGCTTGCATTGGTTACCTTGAAGCAGTGTTGATAAGCATAAATAGTCCTTGACCTTGATGGGAGCTTATCGCACTTACCAATACTTGCTTCTAAATCTGCAGTTGTGTGCTGTAATTCTCCCAGAATTCTCTCCTCCATTGTCTGCTTTCCAAGACCAAAGTTTCTTAGCGTCATGAGTGCAAAACGTCGATGTTCCTTCCATCTGGGGCCATAGTCAGCCAGAATCACTCCTAAAGAAAGTCCAATATAAATAAAATGCAGCTGCACAATCCCTATTTGAGATTATGTCTTCATTTACCTTTGCTCTCAGTTGTGATATTGACATACATATCCTGGGGTCTTCCTGCAAACTCTACAGCTTTATTTACCAAAGCCTCCTTTATGGCTTGCACCCCACAAAGCATCACCATTGGTTTAGATCCAAGGTAAAGACTGTAGATATTTCCATACTTCAAACGCAGCTGGGGGTAACAAAATTAATATTTTAACGTTCAAACGTATCCAAAAAAAAAAAAAAAAAAAAAATGCGTGTATTTATTTATATATATATATGTACATATACACACACACACACACATACGATATCACAGGGCTACCACCACAAATAATTATTTTACATATTATTCTATAGTTTTAAGCATAATAAACTGGACAAGAAATTAAATTTAACCCAACATCATCATACCATTTACTTGAGATTCCTTACCCTCTCAAAATCTTGCAGGGGATTGTCCAAACTCAAATTGTGCAGGTTTCCTAAAAATGGCAATGTAATGGGTCCAGGAGGAAAGTTCTTTGGCCTGCGACTTTTGAATTGAATGATAAAAAAGCAAATGATGAGCCACAGAAGGAAGAAGGAGACAAACATGGTGGACAGAAGGTGCTTGAGATGCCTCTATGGAAACTGACTGAATAGTGACAGAACTGCAGGTTTTATTGACACAAAGCCCAACCTCCTCTGTTTGTGAAGGACTTTGCCTCCAGCGTTACAAAGGTGAACATGAGTATAAAAAACAGGTTACTAATGGTTGAGGAAGAATTTCTTTTTCAATAAATAATCTCAGTGGTACAATGCAGATTGAAAAATCAGAGGATTTAGGGATTTAGAATAGTAGAGGTTCTTGTTCACTCCAAATGAGTTAAACAAGAAGGCTTACTTCCATTTACCATATTAGGGATTACTAGTACCACTAGTATGCATAGTTTTGCCCTTATTAGAATTTCAAAAAAGGTGCATGTGTAAAGCAACTCCTGAACATTTTTGTTTTCCATTTTTGATACCTCATATTTCAACCAAAGCTATTCCACAAACACATACCCATTCCACACACCAACTTTCATACAATGATCTAAATGAACTCTCCTGAACTTGTTCATGACTCACTGTTACACCACAACTTTTGAGTTCAGAGTTGTGCCCTTTTTTGTGCCATGTATGTTATACAACTATATTCTTTTATCACATTAGCCTGTACTATAATCTCTTCTAGTACCACTGAACAAAAAGTATATCAAATGACCCCTGTACATCCTGAGATTGGCATGCTATCAGACACACATGACTGCTAAGCTCACAGACATACCCACAACACAAACCGTGACTCAAACAGAACTGGTTTCTTTAGATTGGATTACAATTCCACCTGCACTGACATGCAGCTAGAGCAGTGGTTCTTAACCTTTTTGGAGGTACCGAACCCCACCGGTTTCATATGCACCTTCACCGAACCCCTCTTTATTGAAAAATAAAATATGATTTTTTTCAAATTCAAGACATAGGTGAGTTTTACTGGTCACAAAATGAACCGTGCATTACATCACTGTGTTCAAAGAACAAAACCAATGCAGTGCATGAACTCACAACAAGTTACATATTTACCTTTTCACAGAGTAGCCTTTTTATCAAAATTTGGCTCTCTTCAACTTGAACTTCAGCAAGTGTTGTGTCCTTGTATTCCCCATCTCCGTGCAGGTTAAGGAAGTGTTCCTTTAGTTTTGCCAGTACTAGACTAGAATTGCTTAACTTGGCATTTCAAATCATGCAGACAAGACGCTGACTCCCATCACGTTCTGTTATATATGTGAATCCATGTAGTACATATTCATCTGACCACTTTCTTTTTTTGCTTTTTTACATAGTTAGTATGGATTAAAATAATAACCCTTTAGCATCAGATGCTATCACCGCAGATAAATCCGTGGTTTCGGACTTTCCATCACCGTAACTCCGCCACCAATTGCACTTCATGTAAATTCAAACAGCATCTCAAAGCAGAGGCATCGGGCTCTTTAAATATGTTACTGTCATTACGGTAACGTGCTTACATCGCCCTCGTAGACGATCAATCAGAGCGCAGTTGTCGCCGGGATCCTCCCAGTCAATGCCATCACTCTGGCTGTGTCTCAATTCACCAAAGTGCCCTTAAATACGCCGTTCGAACGGCACATTTAAGTTGGGTACTTCGATAGGCACATCGAAGGTGCATTTGTTGAATTGGGACACGGCCGGCATCTGGAGAAGCTCGCAGTTCGCGAGTCATATGAGTCGGGTGCTCCACCGAACCCCTGAGACTGACTCACCGAACCCCTAGGGTTCGATCGAACCCAGGTTAAGAACCACTGAGCTAGAGCATTCTGAATACATTGTGAATATATTCTGTATACATTCTGCATACACCAAAGAAAATCAGCCAATAGCTATCAGCCAACAACCATTACCCACACACCACAAACACACAAGCAGCATGGTGTCCATGTGTCTTCACTTTGGCCACAATATGACGACAGGGAGCGGGCTAGAGCGCTCTTGACATCTGATTCTATATATTAGAATCTCATGTATTAAAAAATAAATCCACTGTCCCATTTAAGTTTGAGCTAAACCTTGTGTTGTCCTGGAGTCATTTATGACCCCAAAAGCAACTTTGTCACTGCGGAACTCTGTCATTTCTTCATCAAATGGGTTGAAAATTGGGCCAGTTATTAATGTTGATGATTTTTATCAATAATTAAAATTTGAAAAAAATTGATTGCATAATAACGATTGTATGAAAAAAGTTGTGTTGAAGTTCCTCTGGGGTCAATTTGACCTCAGACCCCTTAACTCGGCCCTAAACAACACATATTTTTATGGGCTCTATGTTAGCCTGATCTCAGACTAATGCACTGATAACACATTTACTTTATATTTATATATTTAGTGCTAATAGGCCGTTTTTGACATAAGAGGGGAGGGGTCTAAATTGTAAGTGCTGTTTTTGAAAATTGTGATTTTTTTTTTTAAATCAGAGCAAAAAAGTTGCATTGAAGTTCAAAAAACCCCAGCCAGTTTCACATTCACATTTCAGTGGGATTCACTGAATGCTGCTTTCATTTCTCTGTTTGGCCTTTCATACCAACTTCATTCAAACTCTAGACTGACAACTTTTATGAAATATACAGTACATGTCATATGACCGCATTTACATGAATAATTACTTAATTTGGAATTTATAATTGAACCTCTGCAAAAATCCAATGTTTATGTATAGTCAAATGGTGTTTGTTTTTTTCTCACAAATTCATCTTTATTTTTGGAAAAAAAAAACAAACAGCTTTGCATCTTAATTTAAGATTTTTGGTGACATTTTTTGAATGTTCAGTGCCATTTGGGGTGTGCCCAGGGGTGCTACCACATACGCACCTAAGTGGACACAGCAAAATGAAAAGTGCACAAAACTAAACTCGTGATCTCAGTGCACTAAATCACATGCGAAGGTGGGGGAACCTCACCAATGTGCTTAGCCCAACCACCAGAAGGCACCCAGCGTCGCTGAAAGAAAACAACATTGACTAAACTTGACCCAGTTAGGTAAAACCTGTTGATAAACAAAAATGCAAAACAAAAGGAACACAGCAAAATAAAATCCAAAACAGCACCAGGTTTAGCCTGAAAAACGACAAAATCTGTTAAAAAGACCTCCGCCATATCCTGCTCCCTTACCACCCTTTAAAACCCAGCCGGAGCCAAACCAGCCCTCTGTCATGGGTTGGACTCCTCCAGACCAACACTGCAGAGCAAGACTACTAATGAAAATAAATTGCGTGTTAATTAGAGATGTTCCGCTCGAGCCTCTCAGCTCGACACTGTACCGACCCTATGAAGCGGAAGTGTTGCCGAGCATTGTTTCGATACGCGCTTCATCACGTCAAAAATCACGTGACCAGTCCAACCGAGGCCTCGTTACGTCAGAAGTGTCGGACACGTCTCGAGCTGCGGTTTCAAGCCGCTTCGCGGGAATTTTGATGGAGGTGGCTTGTAATTGTTACAACTTTAAAAGAGTCTGAATCCCCCAAGAATTGTGGGTTTTGAGAGGAGATTTTGTTGACGGCATTTCTAACACTATACTAGTTATTCAATAAGGGAAAGTTTATATTAAAGCAGGTAAGAATAGATTACATCTAGTACAGATGCATCACTTGGTGACATTACATAACACTTACAAGATACACAGATTCACATCAACATACACCTTGGCCTATATAACACATTCATAGGTTTAGGTAAGTCTTGAGAGTGAGTTTGAGTGGTTGAAAGAAAGTGTGAGTGAGACAGTAAGGAAGAGATATAGAGGGACAAATATTGCCACCAAAAAGAGCACGGTCATAAACATGGGAGCACTTTGACTTAATAAGCCCGAATAAAGTCAAGTGTTTCATTTGTGCTCAACAGCAACACAACTAATACATACAAGTATAAGACAAAAGACACCAGTTTGAAAAGGAAATTGTTCATTTTATTTTATTTTTTTTTATTAGAAAGTAGCCATTTTATTGGTATAGCACATTTAAATGATGATTCAACTCATATTAAAAGCCTCTTTCCTACATCGCAATTTACCAAAGTCCAGGCACAGCAGCAGACTAGCAGGAGCAAAGAGAGTGCCATATTGGCAACAGGTGCCTTAAATAGTCCCTAACTAGGAGGGCGGGGTCAAGGGTGGAGCCCACAAGGGTGCATTCGAGGAGAGCAAGGGAATGCAGACAACCCCACTACATTCAGATAGATAGATACTGTGTGTGTATATATATATATATATATATATATATATATATATATATATATATATATATATATATATATATATATATATATATATATATATATATATATATATATATATATATATATATATATATATATATATGGAGAGATAGAGAGAGAGAGAGAGAGAGAGAGAGAGAGAGAGAGAGAGAGAGAGAGAGAGAGAGAGAGTGTAAACTTTCAGAATAACCTTCCTACTCCACAGTTTATATTGTCAGTGGAGAGGGATTCTTTTTTTTTGACAAATTCAGACAATATTCATAATTTATGTTCTGGGGTGAAATGAGTGAATGTTTAGAGCTGTTTGACTCTGCAGGTAAACAGCTTGTGTTGGTCCATGTGAAACAGACACTTGAACTTCTTCCAGGCTCAGAATGTGTAATTATGGTTAGAAGCACTCAAGTTCTACACAGATAACATGAAAACTAAATAAATGTTGATACAATTATACAAGATAAAAACTTTTTTAAAAGTGTGTAATACAGGTGCTGGTGTCTGTTGTTTATGTCAATTTGAGAGGTACTATTTGGAGCTTTTTTCAAATGGAGCTGATGACTGTAACGATATGTACATTTTGATTGGACATTCAGTTACACTAGGAACCAGATAGATGGCGCATGCGCACACGGAAAGCCGGTTGTTGGAACATGTGTAGTCCCTCGAGTAAATGCTTAATCCGGTGTACATTTGTAATATGAATGCAATTAACAGATAAAGCTCGTTCTCTACAAGTACCGTGTGTTTATTGAAGAACCCGCAACACAAACAAAACAATGACCAGTGGAAACTCTGCCCAGGGGGTTGAATTGTGGGTTTTTAGCTGATCTAAAGATTCAGTCACATATTTAGAGTGATATATGATCTCTGTCTTAGTCCTGATCCTGTTTTAGACAAAGCCTGGTTCCACGGTCCATAGACTTACATGGCCCCAAACACGAGCTAGTCTTCTGCTGTTTGGCTGCAGAGTCAAATGGCTCTGAACCAAGATTCAAATGGCTTCAATTATTTCATCAAAGAAATGTATTATTGTGTGAAATTGCAAAATCATCCATAAACGACTCAAAAGTCAGGGTCTATTCTACCGTCGTCGTGTCCCATGTGGAACAACCCCTTGTTTACAGCCTGTGACCAGCAACTTATTAATGAGTCATGGAAAAACAAAAATGTGACTACAGTGGGTCAGTTACTACATGAGGAAGAGATACTGCCATTTCAACAGCTCAAGATATTGTTTACTCCAGATAACAGACATTATTTCCAGTATCTACAATTGAAATCAATTTTCTCCAGATTTTCATTTAGCAAAACAAATGAAAGTCTAGATAACCAGCTCCAAACTATTCTCAGGAGTCACAGAACCGCTTCAAAACTGTACAAATTGCTCTGTTACAATTTTTTGACTGATGGATCAATTATGGAACAACGGGAAAATGACTTTGAGATAAAACTAACAAAAGATGAGTGAAAGACCATATTAGGGAAATCAAACTACATTTCAAAATGTCTTAGATATAAATTGATACAACTCAAAATCTATTTAGATCATACACCACCCCACAGGAAAAGCACAAGATGAACTGTAACATCCCAGACTCACGTTGGCACGGCCATGTCTCGACTGATACTCTTATGTGTTAATTGTGGCTCTGTCCAAAATGTCTGGACTGGGGTAAAAGACGGTGCAAATTATAAAATGCTACCTTTCAGCTCAGTCCAGCTGTAGCCATATTGGATGGAAAAGGGAATGGACTCTAAAATGGCGAAATAGCTCATTGCACTTGCCTATCTTTAAAATACACAATTCTTATTAACTGGAAAGTGTGTAAACTAAATTGTTTTCAACTGGATAAATGGAAGTCAGATTATCTGGAGCTAGTCTCCATGGAACGTGCAACCACTTGCTCTGGGTGACACCCAAACAGGTCTGACTTAGTACCGTCGCTTCTTAAACGAAAACCAACATGTTGAAACTTATTGTAACGCCTTAAAACTCGTACTCATACAGGATATGCAAACACACACACCAAATAAATATTGGTAAATTATGTAATAAAAAAAGGACTGGGCAGCAGATTGACCAGGGCAGGGCATCGGCCTGTGCTGGACATTTGAGGCACTGAAGAGTCTAGGTGTCTGATACACTGGCCAATCTATTTAACGGTCCATCTCTAGTGTGAACGTATGCGCCTTTGTGTCTTTGTAAGTTGTTTACAATATTGTGTCTAGAAAAAAAAAAAAAAAAAAATCATCAAAGATCATAAATTCTGATGCTAATTTCTCTTTTAAAGGATTATTGAAGGGATTCATATAAAAAATACAGCATTATTTAAAACAGCTTTGCATTTGACTAGAATTTGGTGAATGAGAACCACAGTTTATTGTAACTTGGGGCTTTTGTTTTCAACCTGAGGAGTCAATCGTAGAAGAGTTCATTTTCAAATTATATATGCAAAATTATATATTTACTAGATGAACAAAATGGCCCCTTTGAGTCGTCACTGGCTTCACAGATGTCAGACCCTGTCAGACATGTTGTTTTATGGAGCTACAGGTCTCTGTAGGAGGATGTGACTGAACTGTCTGTTTATAGTTGTTCTAAAGCTCCAGTCACACATTTAAAGTGATATTTGATTCCCATGTTGGTCCTGATCATTGTTTTTAGACAAAGCCTAGTTCCACTGTCCATACATGACCCCATCATGAGCTGGTCTTCTGCTGTTTACCTGCACAGTCAACTGGCTTTGAACATTCAGTATTTTTTTTTAATCAAAGATCACAGATTAAGATGCAAAATTATGTTTTAAATGAAAAAAAAAATAAATAAATAAATAAAAAAAAAAAAAAAAAACAAAGGAAAGTAAAAGCATATTTTTTCAAAAATAAAGGTGAATTTGTGAGGGAAAAAACACCTTTTGGCTATACATAAACACAGTTTTGTTTTTTTTTGTTTTTTTGCAGAAGTCTTGGGGCCTTAAAACTATGAAAAAAAAGATAAATGCAAGATGGAAATTAAGAGTTATAGGCATAGCTGCGGGGACTGTAACCTCATGAGCCTAATACATCCATGTCTATCAGCACAATCTGCTCTACAACATCACAAGCAGCGCCTGACGTCTTTACGCACGTCTGTGTCCAGCCCAAAAAGGCAAGGCAAGCAACGCACTGTAATTTCACCAGTCTTACTCTCCGCTTTGTCCTGCGCAGATGAAGCCAAACCCAGGCCTGTGACACAGGGGCCACGTGGTTTAGTCCCGCGCTTTTCTCAAAGTGCAAACAAAAACACTAAGTTCTGGTGCATTAGTCTTAAACAAACACAACCTGTATAACAAATCCAGCCTGTAACTCTAGCAAAGTCCAAACTTTAATCCCGGGGTCGTTCTTTTCTCTGTTTTTTACCAAAAGTCCTCCACAAAATAAAAAACAAAAAAGCAATCTGTGCTCAGAGGTTAGCGCTGCACATGAGCGCGGAGCATCCATGGATCTGTTCAGATAATGGGGCATCGCATTCAATAAAGTAAAAATATAAATGTATTTCAATACAAAATGTGAAGTTTTACAATTAGGCTAGCTTATTTTGAGTTTATTTTGATTTTATTTCTGTTATTAATAGATCTAGATCCCAGCACCCCTAGGCTATCATTTTGAAGTCCAAAAAAGCAAAAAAAAAAAAAAAAACAACCCCCCAAACAAAAAACAAAAAACAAAAAAAAACATAAGTAACCCCCCCCCACCCCCACCCCCTCTGCACTTTATCAATGATAATGACATACTTTATACTGCTGCAAAATTGATACTGGTGTCATACTGTGCGAATGTTTACACTTGGGTATTTAACGGGGTATTTAATGGGGTTTTTATTGCACTTAACATGCTATGTGGATGCTCCAAACGCAATTTCGTTGTTCTTATGTGACAATGACAATAAATAAATACTACTACTACACACGCGCGCGCACACACACACACACACACACACACACACACACACACACACACACACACACACACACACACACACACACACACACACACACACACACACACACACACACACACACACACACACACGGTCGTTATTTTATGGCTGAGTTGAGAAACAAATTGGGGTCGAATTGACCCCAGAGGAACTTCAGCGTAACTCTACTGGGAGGTATACACAAGGCTTAAATCAATAATAATGACTGATTTTTTTTTTTCCAGCCAGCGATTTGGGACCAACAGGAAATCTCAGACACTGATGAATAGTTAGTGCATAGATCAGGCGGGAGACTGGCAGAATGGCAGCCTTTCTGTTTTTGGACTCATTGTTGGAGAAGACTCCGGTGCAGACACGTGCTTCGTGTGTGGAACAGCAGGTACAGTATCACGTGTTCAAATCTACATAGAAAGAAATGTGGATATTTTAGTTACGGAAATACAAGAAAATTCTACTTTGACTTGAGATTTGACTAATTTGGCCTATACACTGATTTAGACTACTGTCCTGTTATTTTAAATTGATTTATTTTTGTACCTTGTTGTATCCTGATGAACGGCATTTTAGAAACAGCTGAAATGTGTCACATAAAGTAATCTCGTCTACAGGAAATATAGAATAAATATGCATGTTTCGCACGCGCAGATCAACAAACACCCGCAACATTTTGAACAGCTCTAACACGAGACGAGACCACGCGCTTCAAAGTACACTACTACAGCTCCACCTAGCGGCATAATGTAGACAGAACATTTCAATTCCAACAAACTTGTGCAACTTTCAGAAGAACTGAGTCAACCTGGTCAGTGTCCTAACCCCCTTCCCATATTTAAAGATTACTTTCCACGCAGCGATTTTGAACTTTGATGACTTTTGGCCTATCAGTAGGTATGTTGTAAGCACAGGATTCATATAAAATGTCCTTTCTGTCCGTTCATGTGTGTTGCTCCACTGACACTTTAGTGTGATAAAAAGGTTAACGCTGAAGTCATCCACAGACCTGCCTTTTTCCCGAAACACGACCGTCTGAGCATTCCTCAGTTTTGGCTCTGATTCAAACTTATTTCCAGGCATAAAAAAAAAAAAGTCTGAGATAGATTTTAACAGTTCCTCATCTATTTTCTGAATTATTAGGAGAAAGACACTGTAGTCAGGTCTCTGAAAGGCTCATATTAAGATTACAGTTATCCAATCCAATCCAATCCACTTTATTTATATAGCACATTTCATAAACAAATTGTTCCAAAGTGCTGCACAGAGACACAGTGACTAAAAATAAAAATAAAAAGAACAACAATGAAAATACATAGATACTCATTAATTTCACTAATCTTACAAAAGTAAAACCAGTAAAATCAAATAAGCGCAACTCTATAAAAAGTACAAAAAAATAAAAAATAAATAACTGTACATAAAATCAATATAATACAATAAAACTCATAAAATAAAAAATAAAAAAACACAGAGGACCACACAACTCACGCGGTGCTAAAAGCCAGAGAATAAAAGTGGGCCTTAAGACGAGACTTAAAACACTCGACAGTGGGAGCTGTTCGAACGTGAGGGGGCAGGGCGTTCCACAGTTTAGGTCCAACCACAGAAAAAGGCCCTGTCCCCTCTGGTTTTAAGTCTGGTCTTAGGCACCACGAGCTGGAGCTGGCCCTCAGACCTCAGAGCGCGCCCCGGGGTGTAAATCTGGATGAGGTCCGAGATGTAATCCGGGGCCAGTCCATTCAAAGCTTTAAAAACAAACAATAAAATCTTAAAATTAACTCTAAAATTAACAGGAAGCCAGTGCAAAGACGCAAGAATTGGTGTGATATGATCATGTTTTTTGGTTCCTGTTAAAAGTCGTGCAGCAGAGTTCTGGACTTCTAAGATAAGTTATACTATTATTCACTGTGGGCTGGAAATTCAAAATTATGGTTAAGGAATTTCATTGAAGCTGTATTATTTATTTATTTTTTTTCAAAAACACAATCATTAAAAAACAACAAAAATCTCTTCTATTAATAGAACCATTATGGCATCACAATTAGATGCCAAATAAATGATAGCTTATATAAAGTTTACAAAATTATACTCAAATCAAACAGTCATTATGCTCCAGGGCAACAGTACCCCTGCCCTATACTGGGATGCCCCCCTTCTCTTTTACGTATAGACAAACAGAAAGGACAGTGTGTCAGGATGAGCAATATACAACAAACACAGCCTTATGGGAGAGGTCTTTAGTCACAAAGGTTAAAGGTCACTGTGGGAGTGATCTGAAATAGAGGAAGCCTCATCCAGTATATAAACACTGCTGTGATGGACCAAGTGGTGTGAAAATCTGAACTCCAGGCAGTTACAGAAACACTGTTCCGAGACGTGGAAAAATGGCCAGCCGTTACAACCGTGAGTTTTTATCATTTTTATTTATAGAGATAATATGTATTAACAATGTATCAACTAAAACTATGAAGTCAACGAGTTTGATATTTCAAAACTTGTTGAATGTGGTCTTTCATTGACTATATATATATTTACTCTTTGTTAACACTACTTGCTTGCAAAAGCTGCTAAAACTTTTAATATCTCCAACCAACTCTACTCGAGCCTGCTCTCACTGTACTGTAGTATAAGACTGACTTCATGAATATATCCTCTAGTGTTTGCTACGTGTTTGCAGCCACCCAGTATATTTCAGAAATGTAGACCTAATGCTTATGAGCTGATGTGGGATGTAACAGTTAGGTGAGACAGAGCCCATCCTGATTCCTAATACTAATAAAAGGAGATTGTGACAGGACAGATTAGAGACAAAACTACAAACAGCAAAGGGAGTCTATATCTCTTAAATGTTGCCTATTGTTTCAGGTGTTATTACAGACGTGGATGTGAGGAGTCATGAGAACAACCTGGCACACCGCACCAGAGAGATCGACCGGGAGCGCCTGATCGTCCGCAGAGGACAGCCCTTCTCTATAACTCTGCAGTGCTCTAAGCCTCTACCTCCCAAACATGATCTGGACCTGCTGCTGCATGTCGGTGAGTATCAGTGAAATATAAACATGACCTAGTGTGTTATATCAGACTCAGGCAATACAGTCAAGATTTTCTTATTTAGATTACTATACCGACTAATGTTATAGCTTTATTCGACTTCCTCTGTATATAATGTATATTTTATAAGAATGTTTACATGAGCGGGTTGGTTTGATATATAATTATTTCAAATTTCTTATTTTTTAATATTTTCAACTACTTTTTTAAGGCTTTGTTTTATATCTCTTATATGTCTTAATTGTTATAATGTCTTTGGGGCAGACAGAATCCAACTTATTTGTGAGGCGTGACGCGCATGTGTCACTGTATTTGTGCCGTGTCCTGGGCAGTATTGTATCGTTTCTAGGCCTCCAGGTTCTTGAAATTTCTTATGAAATCCTCGCGTTTGCCTTGGTCTGCCTGTAGAGACGGTAAATAAAAGCCTATTCAGCGAGTTTTTTTTTTACTGTAGCTTGGTTACAAATGGTAGATCTAGTCATGTTTGATCGGTTTTCCCATTGACAAACAGCCAGTTCTGACTTTGACAGGCGCCACAAAATGCCACTAACAGCAGTCAAAGACTTACTGGGGCCGTTAGAAAATAAATACAATTCCATATTCTAATTCATCTGATGATAATAAGTACAAACTACAAACGGAATAAAATAATAAACACATACATAGCAATATATAAATATGATAATAATATATAAAATATACATAAAGTAGGCATCATTAGAAATGCTAAGAATATTAAATAACAGCAAAATGTCACCAAAAAGTAATGTAGGGATTTATTTCAGACATTTATATCATATAACATTTTGTGTAACATTATGATTAATTAGTTACAATAACAGTACAATATAAAAACTGCAATGTGGCAATTTATAATAAATGAGCAAAAAATAAATAAATAAAAAATCTGTATAATGTGACTGCAGCAAGTGGGACACACTCATAGGCATGAACTTTTTCAATGTGGCACCTGAAGCCAAAAAGCGGACCCCTGCTTTAGGGTTATCCAAACTTACTGACTGGCAACTAGATGCCACTAAGTTACTATAATATCTACAGAAAATGTTTTACAGTGATGATACAACTTGTTTGCTTTTCCTCTTATCATGGAAAGTACATTTAGCAACATTTATATTTCGTAATAGGTTATGACCTTCCTTAAGTATAAAATAATATTACATTGAATGTCATCTGGACAAGGTTCCTCATCAGGAGGACTTAACCATTTGTTACACCACAGGGAATGGGTGATGAAACTTGAAAACTGAATCAGCTGAGTGTAATATATGGGATATGTTATTTATCTGCAGTGGGTCTGATTTACTGTCACCTGTAAATTGTCTTTGACGTAAGACTTAAATACTAACATGAGTTGTTTTTAAAGGTAAAAAAGACAGGACTCTGATCAAGGTGCACAAGGAGCGGGGAGCTGGGGAGAGGTGGTGGTTCGACCACCATGGAGTCCAGGATGAGATCCTACTGAATCTCCACAGCCCGGCGAATGCTATTACTGGACAGTACAGTCTGACTGTGCAGCTGATGTCTCCTGACGGCCACGTTATAGAGAAAACAGACAAAATCAAGTTCCATTTGTTGTTCAATCCATGGTGTAAGGGTAAGATATGTTTCATGTTATATTTGCATTCAGTTCAATTTTAATAAATTTTGTACAGCTCAATATCAGCACAGCAGTCCCCTAACACAACTTCACAACAAGTGCTGAGTTTAACAACAAAAAAAAGTTAGAAATGAATTGGCAATCATTGTCAAGTAAAGACAGACAGATTGATCAATATTTAAGGAAACAAGTAAAATGGATAACTGTCTTTGGACCCTACAGGGAAAAAAGTAGTGGGAAAATAAGAAACACTGAAGAGGCCACAGTGAAGGAGAAATCCACTGTGTATACAGTATGATGTGATTTTCATGTTGTGATTTTAGATGACGTGGTGTATCTCCCTGATGAGAGCCTGCTGCAGGAGTATATCATGAATGAGAATGGGGTCATATACACGGGATCCAAAGATTACATCAGATCACTTCACTGGAATTATGGACAGGTAAGAAACACACAGTCAGTAATCAGTCAGACAAGCACTCTGTTTGTGTCAGTAAGGTCAGTCAGACAGTGCGACAGCTGAAACTTGTGGACCAGGGGTGTTAAAATGTAACGCAACCACACAAGCAAGGGCTGGTCTACTCACAGTGTAGTGACAAAGTGTAGGAGTGTAGAAGACAGGGTGACGAGTGAAAGGGGCTGGGAACAGCTGTCACTTTGTTTTTTTGTTTTACATTCTATATGCTTTTCAGTTTGAAAACTACATAATGGACATCTGCTTTGAGATCCTGGACAACTCAAATGAATCACTAATGAACTATCAACTGGACAGTGAGAAGAGAGGAGACCCGGTCTACATCGCCAGGATCATCAGTGCCATGGTAGGATATATTATTATAGTCCAGCCCAGAAGATTCAAGATAAAGCTACACATAACAAAGCCAAAATTTTAGTTAGTTATGAACTTACAGGGTTTTTAAAAAAATGTATTTAATTGAAATAATTGTAAAACCCTAAACTCTTCCACTGAATAAGATATTTCTTAATGTTTCTGATCAATACATTTACAATTCATTGCATCCCAGTGCTTCAAGTTTTATTTTTCCATCTGGTTTTAATTCAGCAATTTTTTAGTTAACTGACACAGATTACAATGTCTAAAATGTTTTGCTTTGTAATATTGCTTTATCTTTGTCTTAAGTTGTATTTTGTTTGCTGCAGATTAATTCCAATGGTGACAGAGGAGTATTAAGCGGTCGCTGGGTTGAGCCCTACACAGATGGGGTCTCGCCCAGTCAATGGACGGGCAGTGTGCCTATTCTTCAGAAGTGGAGCAAAGCCGGGGCCAGAGCGGTCAAGTATGGACAATGCTGGGTGTTTGCTGCAGTGGCATGCACAGGTGAGATGATACTTGATAACTGTTATGTAGCAGGTCATTACAATTATACATTATTAAACAAACAGTAAAATATGTTGTACTAAAGTATAAAATGATTGTCTTTTCAGTGTTGCGCTGTCTTGGTATCCCAACACGAGTCATCACTAACTTTAATTCTGCTCATGACGTGGACGGGAACCTCTCTTTAGATGTCTTTTACAATGAAAGACTGGAGAGAATAGACCGGGGCAAGCAGGACAGCAGTTGGTAGGACATCCTCCACACTATAAGTACAATTTTATTGCAAATACCATGACTGGACATGAATTTCCCCATTGTGGGAGAAATGGAAGTTTTCCTATCTTTTCTTTTGACTACACTTGCCCTGATTCGTCTTTCAATAAATGTAAAATTTTAGGAACTTTCACTGCTGGGTAGAAAGCTGGATGAGGAGAAGTGATCTGCCTAAAGGAAATGATGGCTGGCAGGTACTAGACCCAACCCCCCAGGAGCTGAGTGACGGTATACTTTCAGATGTGTTTACTGTCTATTAAATCTGATTAGATAGATACTTAAATTTGAGATTATATTTGCATACGCTATGTGTACTTTATTCATATCAACTTTGTAAATATTTAGGAAAGTTTTGCTGTGGCCCATGCCCAGTGGCAGCCATAAAAGAGGGAAACCTGACAGTAAAGTATGACGCGCCGTTCATATTTGCTGAAGTAAATGCGGACATTGTGGAGTGGATAGTTCGCAGTGATGGTCAAAAACAAAAGGTAATGTCACCTGATAATTCTTGCTTTTGTTTACAAAGATTTAATACTAACATACATATTTAAACAGTTGAGAGTGGATGAGAGAAATGTGGGAATGTATATCAGCACGAAAGGTGTTTGGGGTGACCACAGAGAGGATGTGACTCAAAATTACAAATATCCAGAAGGTTAGTAAAATACATTTGGAAAGGTTTGTTTAATGTATAATATTTTTTTCTGATAATAATTTTACCAGTTTAACTAACTACCGTTACAGGCTCCATCAAAGAGAGAGAAGCATATAAAAAAGCCGGACGAAGAACTCCCATATCAACCAATGAGATCACTGGACTTAAAAATCTGGAGCTGATCATCAAACATACAAAACCTGTGTTTGGGACAGACTTTGATGTCATAATTGAAGTAAAATAAATTAATCACAAGTTATTTAGTTGCAATTTATCAGCAGCCCAATAAGACACACACTTATTTCTCATTAGGTGAAGAATGATGGTGTTAAAGATGTTCAAGCACAGCTGACAACTCTGGCTGTAGCGATGACTTACAATTCCATACACCAGGGGGAGTGCAAGAAGCAGATAGATCACATCTCTCTCCCTGCTCACAAGGGTGGGTGACATCTTTAATGATGTTCAACTTCATTTCACAGTTTACATGTTTGTTGAATGCGTAATACAATCACAACTAAAGCTGTATTATGCTGTTGTTGCTTCAATCTTTATTATGTTTAACTCATTAGTCTCTTGTGCTTTAGTCCACAGAGAGGTTTTTCGTCTGCACTATGATGACTATGTGAGGTGTGTTTCTGAGCATTGCCTGATTGGATTGAAAGCATTCCTGGAAGTGCGCGGGGAAAATGAGCCCATCATGAAAACAGCAAACATCCCACTGAGCAAGCCTGAGCTCCTGATTCAAGTGATTATAATCTCCCGACATCATTTAAGTCATTGTCAAAAAAAAAAAAAAGTTTTATTTTAATCATTGTATATTATTTTTTAGGTGCCTGGAAAAGCTATGGTGTTTGAGCAACTGACCAGTACGATCTCTTTCACAAATCCTTTGCCGGTGCCACTGAAACGAGGAGTCTTCACAGTCGAGGGAGCTGGCCTTCTGGCTGCCAACTGAAGTCCATGTTAAGTAAGTGTTGAAGCATGTCCCTAAAGCACATTTATTCTGTTAACTTTTTTGCATTTCTGTGTCTTTTTCAGAGGGGACATTGCTCCAGGCCAGAAGGTGTCTGTAAAACTCTCCTTCACTCCTATGAGGACTGGAGTGAGAAAACTCATGGTTGACTTTGATTCAGATCGATTGATGGATGTGAAGGGAGTTGCCACTTTGGTTGTCAGAAAGAGAAATCTTATGATTGGACCATGTGTTTAAAAGCTTATTGAAATTATTTGTGCTTCTTGCTCAAATTGAAAGAAGATGCATGCATGTTTTTGCACATGTATCCATGTGGTTCATATACAATAGAACATTAGATTCTCGCAGATACATTATTATGTTTACAAGTTCCTTTCTAGCTGTGTGTCTCTTCTTTTGAATACCTTTGGTAATTACCTTTTGGCATAAATTCTGCATTTTTCTAATAAATTACTTTTGCAACATTTTATCAAATGTGTCTTCTGAATTTGCCAGTAGATACACACTGTCCAGTATAGAAAATAAATAAATAAGAACATAAATAGATTAATAAAATATAATGGAATATATAATAAATAAATAAATTAATAAATCAATTAAAAAAAATAATAATACCCCCAAAAAATGTGGAACCATTGTGCTTGGCTTTAGTTTCTCCGTCAGGGCGAACCCATTTCACTGTAACACACGACGTCATCGGTGTTTTTGCAGCTCCAGAACATATTCTGACTGTCTGAGCTAGAGAAAAGTAAGTCACATGTTTACAAAACTAACGCTACTGTGTAAAGGTTAGGGTCGGTGTAATTTATTTCATATACCAAACTGTTCTTGTTAGTCGCGCTTGTGCACGAGCTGCTACAGAAGTGCAGAGTCAATGGTTAGCACTGGTGGCGTTGGACAACGTCTGTTATCATCGTTCACTAAAGCACTGTAGGATGTTATCTCTGTGTTTGATCGTTTGGCGTTTGTGTGCTTACTGAAACAAATGTGTTGATTGTTTGAGCCAAGTATTGGAAAAGGTAGAATACTCTTTTATTAAATAGCATTATGCTAACATAAACCGCTGTTAAATTCCGAAATGGTTTACACATATTAACAAGAGTCGATAATTAATAGAATAGAATAGAACAGAGTAGAATGAAAAAAGGTACAGTAGAACTTAGATGTATTTTGGACTGTGCAATATCTAAATGTGCAGTAGATTATGTTGACCACGAGAGGGCAATACACTCCATATTATTGAACAATATAAAATATTGACTTGAAATGCAAAAATAATGTTAAATGTGTGTTAACAAATAACACATGTGTATTATGTTGAAACTTTGTAAAGGGTTTTTTCATGGTTAAAGAGAAAGTTCAAATAGATGATCCAAAGTAAAATGATCCAAAGTACAAAAGCATCTCATCCAAGTTATTGCCTGTCAGACTCCTATCTGAAGTATTAAACTCAGAGCTGTTTGCATTTTTTAAATAGAAGGGACCATTTACATGGCTGAGGGTGTGGACCTGAGTAGGAAGTTTGTGTCTGAGTCTGAACTTGATGAGAGAAGAAAAAAAAGACAAGAGGAATGGGAGAAAGTGCGAAAACCTGATGACCCAGAAGGTAACATATCCATTAAACAAGAGCCATAGTCTTTCTTCCACTGTCTTTTAAGTGTCTTTACTGTGTTTTTTTTTTTTTTTGTTTGTTCCTCAGAGGCACCAGAGGAGGTGTATGACCCTCGATCTCTGTTTGAACGGCTACAGGAGCAGAAAGACAAGAAACAAGAGGAATTTGAGGAGCAGTTCAAATTTAGTGAGTTTCTAATTGATCATTGTGTAAAGACACTGAGCAGCTGTAATTCTTCTTTTGTATGTAACACAGTCCGACCTCTAACTCCACCTCAAAAACCTTAACAGTCATTATACAGCCTATAACCACCAGATGATAAATGCATGAACCCTAATGCAGTGTTTCTTTAGTCACAACAATATTATGTCAGTGAGCCTTTTTCAGCATTTTCTTGGTCAACCTGTTGGTGTTTTATCTTACAAAAAAAAAGATTTCTGTACTTTTTTTCTGAATCAGTGCTATGAAATGTGGTTTATCATTTTTACTATTCAGCTGCTGTCTACATTTGTGAACAGATTGTTTAATAAGCGAGGCAGTTCAACTTTATTGTGAACATGCTTGGGTTTTTTTAAACTGAGGTCAGAGGCATGGATTATTTTTTGTTTTAGAAAGATGTCATAGTTTGCCCCATGTGTTGAGCATGTGTGTTTCCATGGTTACAGAGAACATGGTGAGGGGATTGGATGAGGACGAGACCAGCTTCCTGGACGAGGTCTCCCGGCAACAGAGCCTTGTCGAGAAGCGACGGAGGGATGAAGAGAAGCTTGAACTGCAGGAATACAGAATATCCTTTCATCCACATGTTGTTTAGAGAAATTACCATTTTAATGACTCCCCATCACTCACTGATTAAATGAGCTAAAATGTGTTTTCAGCTACTGTGTAGATCTGGGTTCTTAAAATTAAATCCTTAAGAACAGTGGGAGGAGACATTCTGCAGCTTTTTCGAAAAAAACAAAAAAACAAAAACATATTTAGTGAACTTTACCACAACTTTCCTTCAATTTGTGGGCATTGATTTTAAAATTCTGATATATTAGTAAAGACAATAATCGGTTACTGGCCACAAAAAATAGCATATCAACATCTTTACTATAGGCTGTAGCAGGCATGCAATTAAATCCCTTCTCCAAAAAGAGCAGCTTGCACCCTGGTTTTGTTCTACTGACTTATCAGCAATATTTTCAAAGACAGTTTCACTTTCTATGCTTCAGTTATTCAATCACCAGCACTTTAAATTCAATTTTATGGGACGGTAACTGTCTGGGTGAGTTCTTTACACAGAAAGGTCTTCTCCAGGCACTTCAGTTTCCCCTATCAACTCAAAGGTGCAACATGGGTAAAATCCTCCAGCTCAGGTAGTCTTGACCAAGCCTACCTCAAGATCATAGACATGGTCCCTGAGGACTGCATTGTTGCACTCACTGTTCCTGAGGAGATGCCCCTGTGGCGTGACAATAAAGTGTACCTTACCTTACCTTATCTCTCATATGTTGTTACTACATTTGGTGGCCACATCAATTAACACCAGACAAACAGGGTAAAAGCTGTCAATGAAATGCCTCTTGCCTGAGCTACTTGGTACAGTCTAAAATATGATTTGAAAACCATGCTCCTAAATGAAAAAAAAAAAAAGAGTGTCTAGTTTTATTAAACTGTCTCAGTTTCCTCCTGCTTTTGGCCAATTTACTGCATTTTCTGCTGGCTTTACACTTGGAGACTGTGCATGATGCTAATATGGGTCCTCAGTGGTTGACTCATGATAAGCAGCTTTGCATGTGCTGGCAAAGGTACGCCAGCTCCCTCTGCATCTTGCAAACATTAGAATGTCACAACACTGGTGTGGTGATAAGAGTAGTTCTAGTATAATTGACATTTTGTGAACAAATGTCATATTGTATTTATGTTACTTTTATGTATCCAATACAAATGCTTTTTCAAGGATGTTTTCGGCATTGGGTCTATGGTCTTTTTATGGGGTTGTTTTGACTACCTGTGGTAAATGGTCTATGGAAGACTGTACTGAATAATACGTTTTCTCCTATGAAATGGACAAGATTCGTGTGTAGCTGCTCAGTGGTCCCTCTGTCAACATTGTGATAGACAGGCTCGTTTGCAGATGAAACAGAAAAAAGGGTTGTCGTGGAAACTGTATCACAGACTGGTAACTACGGTGACAGTGAGTATAAGCTTGCTCAGAGAGGTGGAGATGTTAGTTAATGCACAGAAACCTGGGGGCCATGAACCAGTATGTCTGCCACTGCTCTAATTTGGACCTGTCCCATGGTTTTGAACTCCCATGTCCCTTTCTCTTCTTCTTCTGTCCTACTTCATGCCCCCTGAGTCCTTGTCTAACCCTTTTCTTGTTTTAGACCTAATCTGTGTCATTCTCAGCTGCATTTTCTAGTTCACAAGTGTGTCACTGTTCACTTTAATCCTAATGCCAGCCACCCGTTCATCTCCATTTTAAATCTCATGTTGTCTTGTTCATGTTTACCTTAACTGTATAGCACAGTGCTATTGCAAAGCATTCAGCAGCTGAAAACCGCAGAGAACCTGAAAAGAAGACGACATCTAAACAATCTGTAGGAGAGCAGCGAACCAGCCATTTATCCCAGGCCCATCTACTGGCAGGAGCTGTCAAGAGGCGCAGGTATACCTGCAGTGATGGAAACATTAAGACATTAGAATGATGTTTTATTTAAGTAATATTTTTACATGTTCCAGGAGATTATGATGGAATTTGATCTTTTTATTATATTATGTCCCTACAGTTCCTCACAGTCATCAGACAGTAGTAAAAAACAGAAGGTGGAAAGTCCAAGTTCAACAACAGCCGGGATGGGAGACACACACACAGGTGGGCTGGCGCCAGGATGTGAGGGGAGATGTCAGGGGAGGAGTAGTCTGTAGCAGTCTGTAGCAATCTCTAGCAGTCTGTAGCAGTCTGTAGTGAACAAATGTGTCTGTTTTAGCTGTTTTAATGAGGATGGGTAAAAGCAGTATTTTTCCAAGTAAAGGTCTGTCTATGCAAAATGGTATTTAAATGATCACATACCCTTTCCTTCACACTTTCTTAAACTGACTATTAGGGTGCATCTTTAC
Organism: Periophthalmus modestus; assembly: GCA_019594935.1. NCBI lineage: Eukaryota > Metazoa > Chordata > Actinopteri > Gobiiformes > Gobiidae > Periophthalmus > Periophthalmus modestus. The sequence goes on along the minus strand of JAIEZT010001390.1, from coordinate 26,933,733 downwards.
TTGTCCTGGTTTGGTCCTGTTTGAGTCCATCTTAATCCTGATGTAGACTTCATCTGGTCCTGTTGAAGCCCTGGTTTAGTTTTGAGTTTAGTCCAAGTTTAGTTAAACTTTTGTTGTGGTGTGAAGTGTGAATAAACCCTTAATGTAGTTAGTACAAGGGATTTATGTGTTGTGCTGTTCAGAGCAGGAGCGAGGAGCACCTGGAGAAGCCGGGGGAGCTGAGCAGCCACAAGGACCCACATCTAGAGCCCCCTCCACCCCCCAGGGAGCTACCCGGGGCGTGGTGCACCTGCCCTCTGCTGCTGTCTGTGTGGGTGTTCTACCTGGACTCTGCAATTACTCCGGCAGCAGTGACTCTGACAGCAGCTCGGACAGCGAAGGTAGCGTGGATATAATCATGTCTCCGTACCCCCGGCAAACCAGGGCATACAGATAGATGCATAGAATAACTGTTCAATACATATTCAGATATTATATTGTGACTGTTAATGTTTGCTCCCAGTGAAATCCTCCTATAACAAGCTGTGACGTGACTTGACTTAATATCCAAACTGAACCTGTGCTTTTTCTATTTGTGCTTTTTTGATTGTGGCTCTCAAACGTGACGCCTCCACCCATCCACCTCCATCCTTCCCTCAATCACATGCGTCGCAGTTTAAGCTGGCAGCCAATCCCGTGCTGTCTATCCTGACGACCGCCCGCCCCTTCCCTTCCATCTCCCTCTCCTCGTCCCACCCTGAGCCGCAGTGGCCGTAGGCTGTACTATTGGCTGAGCAATGTGATTGACAGCTATGGCGCATTGGAGGAGACTGCTTACACTGTCATGCGTCTTTTTAGGAGAGGAGAGCAAGCCCTGACAGGATACCACCCCCTCTACCTCCCAGAAACCTGTGAAAAGTGCTGGTTTTGTGACTTATCAGTGATTGAAAGATGTTCAATCGTGTGCTGCTCTGCTTTTTCATCGGAGCTGATGAATAAAGTACTTTACCTCTATCTGTATGGTCATTACCCAAGTTACATTTGATAAAACCAGACAGAAACATCTAAAACTTATGTTTGGCTGTATATTTAAAAGTTGGTAAAGTTGCTATCACACAGGCACATCGTTTGAAATCCTGTCATGATTTTTACAGTTGTGCAGTCTTGTGAAATGCTTAAGAGTGGGAATTATCAAATGTATCACACTTTTAAGTTTAATAAATACGATTACTTGTAAATGCTATATTTTTTACTTTCTTTGATATTTATAATGATTTTGATGTATATAATTTGTGTCAACGTACTTCTGTGTGAGCACTTCAAGGATTATCTTGATTAGTTAGTTAATTGTATATAAAATTTGCAGCAGTCACAATAGACTATGTACATTAGACATTACTCTGCAGTTTTGTTTTTTTTTAAGTGGTAAAAGTTTATCATCAGCTAGTAACAAACATACAAAGAAACTTAAAAAAACTGGTGAACATGATTTGATCAGATTAAATTGGGATAATTGGCTGTGAATACGTGTACTCAGTCTAGACGAAAAACTGGCTCCTGGAGCTACAATAATTAGACAGTTCAAGGTGAGACACAGACAGTGATAAAAGCCCTACATGGAAATCTGTCATACAACATTTAATTTGCTAGATATCTGGGCTGCAATAAGTTCAGTGACTTTGATAGTGCTTGCTTTAGTTTCTTGGTTCATGTGAAAGATGAAGCCATCTAACACTGAGGCACTGCAAGGAGTTGCTATGACAACAAATGATATACCAAACAAAAAAAGATCTCACATCAGGACTAAAGCTTTAACAGGACCAACCACCAGTGCAGAAATGGAGAAAAATAAACAGTTTATTTACAACAGAAAAACACAATGGGCACAGGGCATTTTTGTGAGCCTTGAGTAAATGACTTGCATTGCCCAAGAAGGGACTGGTTATCTCTTTAAGCCACACAGTAATGTGTGAATGGTTTTAGTCCACACTTCCCTATTGTGAATGTGTTTTGATAGCATTTTAGCAGAATGGTTTGTTGATTTCTCTCTGCATACGTACAACACAGATTGCAATTAACATGTAAATTCAGTTTAATTTAACCTGAGTGTGGACAAAGACACAACTTTATAAAATTGGCCTCAGTTTGCACACGTCTGCACAATAAGACACACATTAGCATTATAGCACACAAGTTAGCACTGCATAAAAAGTACATTAAAAACAGACCAAAACAGCATCATATAAATGTACATTCAATAAATATGCATATTAGGATCTCTGCTGACAGGAATACTCTGACACGGTTAACACTTGTCTTTCAGCAGAACTGCATGAATATATTTACAAAATATAAATATAGACAACTACTTCATAAAATAACCAAAGAATTCATGCTCTCATAAGTGTTTGTAAACAATACAATACTGGCAACATGCAAGAGAAACTGGAGTCAGTGGATAGACAAGGATTTTGCAAAAGCTGGCAACATAGTCCCATGTTGAACTGCTTTTTTAGAGACTTGTGCTGCTACAGTCCTCTATAACGTTAAATTTTACCCTCCAAAATCTTAAGAATCAGTTACTTAACCAGATTATTCAGTGTTCATGAATAAACCGCTCTTCTTTTGACTTCACATACTCATGCTGAAGGACCTAAAGACCTCAGCAGTGCATCATTCACTGATTTATTTCAGCAAAAGGGGGACTTGCACAGGATCCACTCACAGACACACACATGCATGAAGCAAACAAAGTCTGATCCATTCGTTTCTTAAAGAGGCCAGTATTCCTGCATAAGTCAGTTGGCAGTGTCTGCCAGGTGCTGGACATACCATCATCACAGTTGTGTACGCAAAGAAATGCACACTAGATATTAACCAAACAACAGAGCTTGCTTCAGTGCTCAATCCACAACTTGACTTACACATGTCATTCAGTACTGTTTCAGTGAACAACAACTACATATTCTGGAGCTAATGTACAGGGGACAGTGCCTGGTGCTGCCTCACTCGGGTGCAGGGTTGGCGGGTGGGAGATTTCGCTGCTTGAAATACTGGGTGACTTGCTGAGGGAGCTCCGCCAGCACTGACTTGGCCAGGGTCTCCTTTGGAGCCTGAATGGAAGACAGAGACAGAGCATTATCATTTGTTTAGAAATTTTCAGCGTCCAGTCATAAAATCTGCCAATAGGAACTCACTATAAAATTTGGTAAGGTAATGTTCAAATCTCATTTAACATAAATAAGCTTAAAACGTCATTATGGAATGTCAGAGTAATAATATGCTTTGAAATCCTCCATTCATAAAAACTTCACCTTATCAGTTATTTTTCACTTGCCACCCCCAAGTCAAAACAGCATTATTGTACCAACAGACATGAGCATGAAACATGGTATTGCCCCCTGCAGGTATCGTATTACAAACATGTATGAATGAAGCGGTACAGTACAACAGTTGTTTGTGTAAAGCAGTTGAACTTTCATGTTGAAAGAGTTACAGGATGGTTTTACGCAGCTCTCGTGAAGCAGCTCTGTGCTGTCAGCTGCACTCTGGTGTATGCTGTTGTCTCTCGCCCTCCCACCAACAAATTGGACTCATGCCAACAAGCCTGTCTGTTCCTCCCACTTCACAGGAAGTCCGCGCACCCACTGCCAGCCCACACAGAACACACTAAATGAATGTAACAAGGACAGTGTCATTAACCTGAGAGTAGCAAATCACCTAAAACACCTCCCCAAGTGTCTATTATGTAAATGTACAAATAGTAATGGACTACTGCCGTTGTTACCAACATACAGATAAGTAAGGCCATTAAGAATCTTCAAAACTACTTTGACAGTTGAAGAAGGAAAGATTCAGATTAGAACTCACATTGCGGAAATCTCTAAAAGGGACAAATTGCACAATGTCCCGGACAGCCTCCTCTCCAGTGCTGGACCTCAGGACACTGGCATCCCCATCCAAGAACTCCATGGCAGCAAAGTCGGCGTTCCCCACTCCGATAATGATGATGGACATGGGCAGTTTGGATGCCTGGACGATGGCATCCCGAGTCTCGTCCATGTCACTGATGACCCCGTCTGTGATGATGAGGAGAGTGAAGTACTGCTGCACAGGGGAATGGACAACAAGTGTAGAGAACTTTACAAATCTGTATCCTGACATTGTGCATAATCCACAGCAGACAGTACAGAATATATTCAAACCATATATCAATCCTAGATTAATAAAAAATGAATATATATATATATATATATATATATATATATATATATATATATATATATATATATATATATATATATATATATATATATATATATATATATATATATATATATGTGTGTGTGTATATATATATATGTATATATATATATATATGTATGTATGTATATATATATATATATATATATATATATATATATGTATATATATATATATATATATATATATATATGTATGTATATATATATATATATATATATATATATATATATATATATATATATATATATATATATATATATATATATATGATAGATGACAACAAAGATAATACACCAATACTACACCAGACTACGCCAAATAAACACAAAAAAAAGTTGTGCCACGTTGCCACAGAATTTTGTGTGATAGGCACTGACAAGGTGACTACTTTGAACAAAAGCTCCCTTGCACTGTACACACAGACACAGTGGGTGGGCTCTGAAGCCTGTCCCTTTAATGTACTAACAGCAATGCTCATTAGAGCATCATTCTCACACAGACAGACACGCGGCTGCAGGCCAGTGCAGTCAGGGAGACTCGCAGGTTCTCTCATTATCTGAAGTTCAGCAAGACCAGACCGAACAGCCACAGCCTACAGTGCTTCCACCTACTCCCACACACACAAACCACATGGAGCTACTGCACCCATATGGGGCCAGTGCACTGGCACCAAGGCTGTCACATGTCAAACTTCATCTTGTCTGATCACATAACATAATAAAAACACACTGACTTTCTTCCAGAGACAAAGAGACAGCTCACATTGAAGTGAATGCTTCTTAAAATTTACTCGCGTGTTTTGTTCTCAGCGGGTGACAGGGTACAATTAGGGACAAAAAGCCCCGTGGGAGCATAATGATACCCAACTACAGTAGCTTTGGAACACTAAGGCAGGAGACATGTCACTGCCTCCAAGGAAGAGGACAGAGAATAGGGTCAAAGTTAGACAGATGTGTAAGCTACTAGTATTTTCCTTAGATAATGTAGAGTGTTAGATATTATTTTGATATGGAAAAATAAATTGCATTTTATTTCATGCATCCTGATTATTGTATAGCCAGGCAACAGTAAGACAATTGACAGCTTGCAGCTGATACTTTGTACTTGGCTTATTTCTGTCCCCAAGTGACACATTTAGAAGAGTTGCCACAGAGAATTATCAGTGATTACACATAAGGCTGCAAACAGTCTGTGAGCAGCCAAACACTGGCCTGGATCTCGCATTTGTGACTTCAGCAGAAGCAAGGTGAGAAAATCCATGCTGTGGTACAAATGGCAAATAAATGTTTGGGTATAAAAAGCAAACTGAGGAAGACTTGTCCACACAGCCATTATATTTTTGTGAAATTACACCAGATCCCGAGTCCCTATTTGTCACAATATGCCAGATGCCTGAAAGTCCATCCTTAGTACAAATATGAGTGCTCTTTTACTCCTGTTTGTTATGGCCTGTTGCTGCTCGTACCTCAGCCAAAGTCAAATTTCCATGTGGGACAATAAAGATGGTTTTGATTATTTGTGTTGGATCCTTAGATGGGAACAGACTAAACAGTGGGTGATATTTAATATTGTGCCTTTTCTCATTGGCAGCTTCAATTATTAAAAGCACAATTGAAGCAACTACATTTACTGATTGCACATATGCATAATTCTGCTGTGTATCTTTTATATTTATTTCTCCTGATACCAGGGGGAAACCTGATCTGACCCATGAAAGTAATAAAATATTCCTGAGCTGAGGATTATAGAAGAGGGAATATAGTCTGACAAGACAGCCCCTCATTGAAATGCAGGCTTGCCTTCACTACTACAGCATGTAAAATCACATAAAGCATGTGTGTCACCTACCGCTGCTTTCTCTTGCTGAAGGGCCTGGGCAGCAAAGCGTGCTACATGGTTGATAATTGGAGCGAAGTTGGTGGGTCCATAGAAACGGATATGAGGCAGGCAGGCTGAGTACGCTTGTGCGATACCTTCCACACCTAGAGACAATTTACAATAAAAGAAATTACATCGCATCTGTTATCTGCAATTATGTAAGATTTACCTCATGAAAAATCAGACTGTGTACAGGAGCTAACTGCACTTTACTTTCTAAGCTTAATGCAAATTCCTTCAAATCAGTAGTTATTGTTTGGTCTGCAACTCTGAAGAGCACTGCAGGCTGAGTTAGCCTTTTGAAGAGAGAACGCTGCAATGTTCTCTCAGGCTTTTTGAAGATAGCTCATGGAGTAACCTCGGAGAGAGGGCACTTGTGTAGGCAGATGTTTAATAAAGATGTGCTGTACGAGTAGAGATTGGTCTTTAGCTCAGAGATTATGAATGCACGGGTATATTTAAAAGTCCTCCTGATAAGATAAAAAAAAGTATATTTCCTTTCATTTGAGTGTGCTTGTCAATAAATGCATTTGCTGCTGCCTACACAAGTGTTCGTGCTGCATTAAGCAGAGCAAACACACAATGATGAAGTGGTTTGTAAAACACAGGACATAATTCAGATCAGCTAAGATGGAAGAAGCACACCATGTACTTACTTTAATGTGATTATGACTTTAGACTCAATCTACTAACGTAACTGGAAAGAGTGGCTGAAATTAAAACATTAAATTATTACTTTTAAGTATGAATAGTAAGGATTGAGTCAAACTTTATAGCCTTGGATTCAAAATTTTGCATTTGTTTCCAGCATATTGACACATCAACTCGGCCTGGTGGCATCACCTGCTTGTCTAAGGAGATACGTTCTTTTTATTGCCTTACTGTAGAACATTTTAGGTGAAGCAACATCTCCATGGATACAAGCAGGTGATGAATCCTGAAAAGTTACATGGTGCACCAGGTGCACCAGGGTAATTCAGAAGTTGATGGTGAAACTCCACACTCACCTGAGCAGAAGGGGTTGGTAGGGTTAAAATTTATGGCAAACTCATGTGAGACCTAGGAAACAACAGAATTGTCATGAGGTCCATCATTCAATATTCGGAGCAAAATATTTAGAAAATACTGTCCATCTCTCCCACACGCAGCCTCCCACCCTCTGTGTACCGCTCTCCTTTGTCCTTTTCATCCGCACACTGCCATGGCAACACAGATGGGTTGACAGTTGCGTAATCATGTGAATATGCATACTTGGGTTTCAGTGTGTGTACAAGTGTGTGTACAGAGTTAGGGCTTGCTTCAAGCATTTGCACCTCACACACAACAAAAGCCTATAACCGTTGAGTCTGTCTAGCACATGCATGCACCTACCAACATCAACAACAACCGCACACACGCACCTTCCAGTCTGGTGGGAGTTTGGCGCCGAAACCCAGCGCAGGAAACATTTTGTCACTGAGAAGAAACCATGACAGATAACAGATTAGGATGTTAGTTAAATCTGCATTTACATTTTTTTCCCAAATACATTCTGCAGGATTTAGAAGACATAGGAAATCCTGTTACCTTTTTAACTAAGTATCAAATGTATTTACAGGAAGACAACAAGAGAGGTGATTTTGGGATCTACAAAAATAAAAAGCATTGGATATCTATCTATATCTATCTATCTGTATGTATGTGTGTGTGTATACATATATATACACATTCCCTTAGATGTGTGTATGTATATATATATATATATATATATATATATATATATATATATATATATATATATATATATATATATATATATATATATATATATATATATATATATATATATATATATATATATATATATATATATATAATATATATATATATACATACATAGTAAAGATAGTAAGCCTGGTAGTACATACGTGTCGTAGTCTTGTATGATCTGTCCTACTGCCAGGATTGCTGCTAGGTACTCGTTGCTGCCGAGTGGATTGATATAATGGAGGGATGATGGCTCACAAGGGTTTCCATTGGAAGCCGTGAAGTCTATACCAACCTGAAAAAAAAAAAAATCAACACAGTTTCCCCAGTTGTAAGAGAAAACCATATAAACTGTCTGAATTTTCTATAGCATAGTCATACCAAGCACAGCTCAGTCCTCTGTGAAATTTGTGGGTAGCTCCCTCTATGAGCTGCTTCATCAAACCTTATAATGCTCCCTACAATGTGTTTATGTTCCCTGGTCCTGTAAATAAATCCCAAGATAACTGTTGCAAAAAATAATTGCTGACTTGTGCATCAAAACACCTAAAAATACTGTGGTTATATATGACTTAATATACCACTCTTACCAACAAAACACAAGGCAATACTGTACACTGTCCTTTTACAATGACAAAAGTATCCTGAAAGCACAAGTGGAGTATTTTTAACACAAATGACCACAGGGATACACTGCAAAAGCATACAGTGTGTAATAATAATCATCTTCTGGAGGTCTCCGACACATTCACACAAAAACTCACACAGCTGACACAATATGAGATTAGGAGTGACAACCCTTTCCTCCGGCACTCAATAGAGGTTTCTGTGTTGACAAGAGCCCGACCCATGCACACCGCCTACCCCCTATCAGCTTAGACATAGCCAAATATCTCTCCTTTTGTGGGTGCCCAGACTGTATTAAAGAAACAATGTTCTGCTCCATTTCAGTGACCAAGAAAAGAGAAATACAAAATAGAATAGCAAAGAGGTGGGGTAGGTTAAAATGTTTTGAAAATGTTCATACACATAAAGTGGGGGTATATAAAGCAGCAGGAGGTGCAGGAATGATGGACAGATGCATGCAAGGTGACAGAATCAGGGTGCTGCTGTGCCGGATATGTGCACGCTTGTATGTTAGCAGGGAAAAGCAAACACATTTAAGGAAACAGCACGCACAGTGTTATGCTGTAGGTCCCAATTAAATCAGACACACTGGGAGAAAAACCTACAAAAGCAAAGAAAACACAAGTTGTTATTATTTTGCATTACAGTTTTTTATGTTGTTCAGCTATTATGTAGAGCTAGTGGAGTAGCTTCAGCAAAATGGGCAATGATCAGACAATCCACTTCCACATACTTCATAGATGATGATAGAAAACTCCAGCTGCATCTCAGTTTATTCTGGGATTTTATAATTAATCTGCCTGGGTGTCTCAAAATCTTCGCAATCACGGTTTAATCGTAGAAGAGGTGTTTGTACAGTGAGAGAATGGCAAAGTACATGGAAAGAAAAGTTGCTAGTCAAACCTCCAGTAATCTTGCTTTATACATATAAATATATATATACAAGCCAATATTTGTTTAGTTACTTATTTTTTATGTTTTGGGGATTATCTAAAGGGATAATATACTGAAAAACATTAATGGTAAAGTACATCACAAATAACCAAGTAAATCTGCGGGGGTCTTGCAGAGATGGCTTGTTCTTGAGGGGGTTGGGGATGTCACCCACCACATTTCTCTTGCACTGTATCTCTGCTGAAACCTGACAAAGCTATTCCCCTCATGAGCATATATTCTTTATATATCCCTAAATTATATCAGGCCCAGGATGTGAATAATAGTATAAGTCATGGTAAAAGAGTCTTCTACAAACACCAGCAGCTCATGTTGCTTTGTATCAGTGGGTGCAGCACTGCTCTCTTCCTTCAGCTCGCACAGCCCTAAGGAGAGACTTTCCCCTGGTGGAGATTAGGATTAGAGTCATAAATCTGATTGAACACCGCACCCAATTTTTCTTTTTTTCTATCTGTGTGTGGCATTTTATATGACTTTCACTATATCCAATACAGAAGTGACTATAAGCAGTACAAGTAGATGGCATTCAGGAGTGAGAACCTTCATGAAATGTGTCCAGAGCAGAAGACATTTGCACACCTTTAGCACTGGCCTTGCAAAAGCGATAAAAAGCACAAAGAATGGATTTGTGTGAGAGAGTGAAGAAGGCATTATATGTGTTGAGAATGTATGTATATGCAAATGAGAGGAAACAGGAGGCAGAGGGATGCATCTGTGTTAAGACAGTCTTAGGTGTGTGTGTGCAAGCCAGAGCCAGTCTGTGACAAGATTAGGAAGGGAGCAGCAAGGATTTAGGCATTCCGCCTTAAATTTGCTAATTTCACTGGTGAGAAAAGGCAAAACCAGAGAAATAAAATGTTGTTCATTGCCAAAAGGATGAAATATTGGAAACAAAAAACAATTATGTAATATCTAATCATGAAAAATAATATTGTTAATGCTACATTTGCAAGTTAACCATTGATGTGATTTAACTACAAACAAAATCATTGAATGTCTTTCTTTCCCATGAACTTCAATAATGAGATAACAATAGTATCAGCCACAACCTGATTTTATGAGTGAAGATCTGTGACCTTTACTTCTCCTGACAGTATGCAGTATGCGTGATTGCTGTCCACACACTACAGTGAATCGCTCCCTGTTTGAGAGGACCTGGTGCTGTACTCTCTTCAAAGCACTTATGGCTAATGGTGCTTCTGAATCACCTTTCTCATTCAATGCTGAAAAACACAATAGTTATGTGGTGCTTTTCCCATCAACATTCCTTTGGATCTGTTACTTTTATAATGACTTCCCTAGGTAGTCTGTGTAATTGTAGATCTGAGATTGACTATTACAGCAAGTAAGTCCCACTTTAAATTGCTATAAGCTTGCTTTTACAATATGATCATTCTAAAGATTTGCATGCTCCAAGAAATGCTCATTCAACTTGAAATTGGATACTTACACTGTTAGCTTAATCTTATCACAGCACTATCAATGACGACAAGAATACACCCTGCATGTGCACCACAGGGTCAATGCACTTTCTTTGTAACCTCAATTCTCTTGTGTGTTTCTGTGCTTTTCCCAGGATTTCACCATGGCTTTAGTCTGGCCTCAGGAGCATTCACAACAGCACGGCTCACCCCCTGACAGCTCAACACGAGTAAAAGCACCTCTGCGCTTGTGCTTGGCCAGGCCTCCAGGCAGACAAGCGCTCCACATAATGACTGCATTACCTTTTACAAGAGCAAACATACACCATCACTATACCCAAGAGAAATGTGAGCGCTGTAGGCTTTGACCAGATGTCTTACAAAAACATATTCAGTGCTTGAATATGTGTACACCTAAAATTAGACCCGCTGCTGAGTAAGGTCAGAGTTACAGCAACAGATTTAAAGCTCCCATAGTCTCGCATTGTCATAAAACTTGACCCACTAAATGGCTGCTGTGAAATTGTGTTCTACCTGATTCTAATAATTCAATTAGGTTAATTTGGCTACCATAAAACTCATGAGAAAGATGGCAGGAAAGGCAGGCACATAATGTATATATCTCAAAAGAAAAACAACAACCACTCCGGTGTGCAGAAAACCATCTCAAGCATTAATTACAAAAAAGTACGCATACGAGGCACTTGTCATAACTTGGTATTTAACATGTACTAAAAACACAATGCTTTAATACACAGCTTCAGGTTGAATGGCAGGCAAGCTGGGCATACTAAAGGTACACCTGAACTTTAAAGTATACCTACAGAAAAGCAGCAGAGATAGTCTACAAACACAGATGTATTTGACAAACAATGAGAAGCCTTTTCCTATTCTAATGTACTGAAAAAGAGCACATTTGAATTTCTCATTTTGAGGTACATTATGTTCAGACAACAAAGCACACTTTCTGAAATATATCATTGAACCATCTCCTACGCATGTGTGCAGTGCAGACTAGACAACCTTGTGAAGCACAGGTGTCTTATTGGAAAGGAAGTGCTACACAATGAGGCATGCCCAAACTCTATTAACAGAGCCTGTTGGTGAGAAGTCTGCTCACATCTGCACATTTCCTGGTGTCTGGATGGGTCTAGACAGTGTACAAAGATGCTGACTGCACTGACAGGGCTGTCCTGTGCCAGTGGTCCTGAGACTCTCTATATAAGAAAGTTAGTATATTGTTTGTGAAGCTATTATTAAGCATCGCACCCTCACGCTTTCTCTCAGCTCCAAAAGTGTGACAACACCAGGGACAATGAGTTCCTCCAACACAAGATAAATAAATTATATTTTCATCGATTTTTATCCTCTTATAGTCATAATTTTTGTCACTTGTGTTATTTATGCTTAAGTCGTCATTCCAACAACAGAACATGAAAGACCTATTTAAAAATAAATAAATAAATGTAATTTAAAAAAAAAGTAATAAAAGAATAAGATTATTACATAATCTAGCAATTAAGTTTTCAAGGTTTGATTTTTTTTAATGTGAGCTATAATTACCACTTCATCATGTAATAAAATGTATTTTTATTAATTTGCAACATTATATAATACAGTTATTACATTGCTCTACTGAGTGGTAGAGCATGGGGGTTTAGATTGTCTTGAGGCAGCTTAGTTTTACTACTTTGTGTTTGGATGAGGCACATACACTCAAATGATCTATGAATGTGTAAACAGGACATCATCCTACCTCCTCCCACCTCTAACCCTAAACCCAGTATGAAAACACAAGCTGTAAAATGTGTTAATCGGCGTTATTTCAGTTACCGTGATATTTCCATCCTATTACTGTTTACTAAAGTACAACCCATTTTCATGGGGAAAAAAAACACATTCTGAAATAATCTTCTCAATGTGTAGTAACTGAAGTGTATTACATAATGTACAACAATGAACAATGAGAACAATGTGGTTTTATTATATGATGAAATAACAATTATATTATTTCTATACACAGTAATACACGCTACATAATGGATTTTTTTTTAATATCACCCTAAACAAATCAATATTATTTACAGTTTTACGCAATACCATTTGCATATGGTACCTATTTAGAATACTACACGCAAATCATCCTACCAACAAGCTCGTATGTTTTTCTATTTAAATCATCACTGTGTCCTTGAATTTTCACTTTTTATATAAATACTCACAATTTATGCACAATTTTCCCAACAGTCTTTTCCACCATCTCCTCACTGCAGTTCCATCTCTTTTATGCAAATGATCGTGAGCCAAGTCTAACCCTGGCAGATGCAAATAGAGCTGTTTCCTATCTGTTTTTAGCGGGCACAGTACGCTACAGCAACATGTATCTCATTATGGCATCGGCACAGAGGTAGAGAAGAAAGCCATGCTAATATCATACTCACTGTGAACATGAGCTGGCAGCCGCCCAGTATGTAATCCAGGAAGGTGTAGTCTCTTGTTATCTAAAAGCAGGCACAAAATGCAGAGTTAGACACTGGTGCCGTCTGTGTAAGTCCAAGTCATTTCAATTAGTGCCACATTTCACAACTATATAAATATCTTTATACAGCAGTATTATTTGAGACACACTACCTCTAGACATATCATTCCAGCAGTAAAGTCCAACTATAATCTTATTCTTAACACAATTCCACTCCAGTTACAATGAATGTTTAGCATGGCTTTTACTGTCATTAGTCTAATCCCAGCTGGCAGCCAACAAATATAATTAGCGCATTAAGCTGTCTAGTGCATGTGTTGCAAATGTCATTGTCCTGGTATTTCTATGTGTGTGAGAAAGTGTGAGTGCCTGGTCATGACGAAAGATAGAGAAGCATCAGTTATGGAAGCCTGTCAGCATCATACACTCTGGGGCTCACATATTTAGGGCAATGATTACCAAACACTGGGCCAGCTCCAAAGACGGGTTCAAAAATAACAAACTTCTTTGTTATTACATACAAAGTGTCTGCGTTCACTGGTGTGTGAATGGGTGTGTGAATGGATGATGTGAATGTTTCCTTGATGTAAAGTACTTTGAGCGTCTTGAAGGTGGGAAAGTGCTATATAAAAATGTGATCATGTGTGACCATTTAGTAGAAAAGTACATAACAATCAATAAAAATAATGTTTCGGTACATTGCTGTTGTTACAAAAAAACTTTATACATGTTACCAATAAAAAGGCACCACAGTAATGATGAAACACTATCTTAATGCAATATATATATTATTGGTTCGCGATACCTGTGGTCTTATATTAGCTCTAATATAGATTAAGACCATTTTATAACTAGTTTTAATGGCCCGTGGAAGTAGCCTAAAGTAAGCAAAGAACATGAATGCCCATGTTTCACTATTGTTCTTGAGGTATTCTGTAATTCAATGTATACTCAATATAACTACATACAGCATACATGAAGAACCTCAGATTCACCAACTACAGTCGAGTGTAAGCGCCTAAGAGTCTCACTGGGATTTTTCATGATTTTGTTACCAATGACGTCATAATTGTTCTATATTTGAGCACACTTGGCTATTACAAGTGCTGGGACAGAAAAAAAAAATGACTGAATGGATCAGGGAGGTCTTGCTGGCTAATCAGAGCTCATTGAGTTGGGAGCAGAAGGACCTCAGAATGGAATAAAACAGGGCATTTACAATCAGTGGTTGGAGACTTTGAAAAATCGCTGGGCATTTCACAACCTAATAGATGGTGCACTGAATAGTAAAAAGGTTGCCATAACCTTGATGGTTAAAGTTGCACAATGTACCTTTTTGGTGGAGGGCCACCACCTTGTTATATTTTCGCCTTCAATATTCCACAGTATGGAATTAAACATATATATCTCCATGGAGACATGCTGGTGATTCCCTTATGCCAAGTTACTGAGAGCTGATCTCACAGCACTTTATAGCAATAAAACACCTGTAATTGAATACATGTAAGATAGATAAGTTTAATGCCTCACTCCAGGCAAAGACACAACATCTCCATGGAGACACACGGATTTCAAACGCTGCACATGAAAAGTTGCATGGAGAACTAAATTAATTCCATCCTTTGATATAAAGAAGTGCATTATGTGATAATAGAGGTTCACGCTCACCTTGCACGATTTGACAATAATAAACCCAGAATTTTTATAGCTTTTCTTTTTCTTTTGTTTCTTGGGGTTGATACAGTCAAACTCCACCTGCAAACAGCAAAGAGGTCACATGTTCGGACATGTGTGAAATGAGACGAATCTGAGGTGATACAGGTTGATAGCAGCAGAGACGTGACCACTCAACTCCTTCAGTAACTTCAGTGTGACAGAATCAAATCCAATGGTGAATGTGGGGAATGATAAAATGCATGTACTCATATACACTGAGTTGTCATAATCTATTTATCATTACCATTAATATATATATAAATATAAAATATATATATATAAAGTTATTTTGATCATGTAAATGTGAAGATGGCTTTATTATACATATACAATTAAACATTATAGTGCAACGATGCCCAAAGCAGGTGTCCATTAAGATGTGTGGAAAAGCATTACGACACACCTTAACAGTAACAGACGTGATCAAAGCCAGGCGGAGCTCACTGACAGGTAGCTCTAAACGTCTTGTAGAGTTATGCAGCTCAGCTAAAGACTGTTTTTCTTGCTATATCCTGATCCTCCTCTCTGCACTCTTTCCATCCCCCTCATCCCCGTCTATGGCTTACTCACATGTTTTTCACCAACATCACTAGCACACATGAAGAGACACTGTGCAGGAACAAGGTGGATTTGGCATAAATTCAGTTTCACAAATCAATCATGTATGCACAGATGCACACACAAACACAAAGTTACTTCTGAATAAGGGGTCCCCATACTGCGCCTTTAGCCAAGCAGAAAACACCAGAGCAAACAGCAAGAAATCCCAGGGGTGTTTATTAATTAGCCGCTTAGACATGACCCGTGCAGTTCTCTGCGGTTACATTGTATTAAAAAGCTGTTATGCAAATATACCCATGATTATTCTAGTTTCAGTGTTGACACAAGGAATGAGGGGGGTTTGGACTGCAAATTAATGTTGCATGAAGAGAGGATATTCTTTTAATTTGTACTGAAGTAGAACTTTGGAGCCTGTAACAGAAACAAATTTACACAGGCATCTGCAAGCAAAAACAATTACTTTGTGAGTGGCTAATGGGTCTGATGGCACAGGAGGGCAAGAGACTGCTCGTTTGATATTTCTAAATCTCTCTCACGTACATTGTATTCTTTATTGTTATTGTTTTTTAGAAGCTGGGGTATCCCACTTCATTCTTGTAAATGAATACATTTTGTTTTCAGTAAACATTTTATCAAATGTGGGACTGGATAAATTGCTAAAATATATTTTGTTTTCAGCTGGCATGTTCAAATGTACTAGTTCATGTGAGTTTAACTTGTACCTCCACTCCATTTTGGGCTTCACTCATCTTGGCAACAGTCGTCTGAAACTCTCCAATAAAGTCATGTCCCCCATCGTTATCATAGTCATAACACAGCACCTGCCACACACACAAACATGCACACACAAGTAGCAGTAGTCCATTTTCCTTTCACGTCAAAGAACTCCATTTGCAATGTGACAAGATTACACTCACCTTTATATTTCTGTGCACATCCCCATTGCACAGAGAAATAAGAGGCACAGTGAAGGACTTCCACGAGGGGTCTAAAGTGTTCTTTATTACCTAAATTACACACAAATTGGCACCTCTCAGTAAAAGTAAACAGTGTGTAGCGCAGTAACCCCGCCAGTATCCCAAATGCACATGTAAGTCACCTTGAGCGCTGCCAACGGATCAGGTTTAAGGAGCGGTTTGGTTGACAATGACAACTCATGGTCGACAATAATGACAGTTATCAGGATGCATGACTCACCTCTGTCCTGTGCACCAGCATCCACTTGCTGTCTTCTCCCTGCTTTTGAAACTCCAGGTAGGGGTCTGACTTGCCAAAAAAATCCTGCAAAGGTAACAGTGAGAGACTGATGTATTAACTGTATAGGAGAATTATTATTATTATTATAATTCTGGAAGTTGCTGTGGGCACCGACATTGACATTTTGGTTGTATTACTTTGCATGGGGCTGTCGATCAGTGCATTGTTGACTTGTTGGTACACGTGAATACTCAACATTTTAAACAAATCAACCTACTTTATATCAGATTTTGGCCACGAAACTTTTCTCCCAATTCTATTGGCAGAATAAGGCCAATAGAAATCCACACACAATGTTGTCTCTTATCATTATTTGTTAGGGATAGGCTCCAAAAAAGTACCATATTAATTCACATATTTGCACCCCTTTTTGAACCTATTGTAAAGTCACAATTTTACCTATTTGTACTGAGAGAGAAGAACTTTGTGCCAGTTGTTGTTTTATGTGCCTATTAAGTACACAAATTTGCAGTCTGACAGTTGAACAGCGTATTCCACCAAAGAAATCTGACCTGTCCTCCAGCTGAATTTTAACTAGAACCGTTCTGTTGTGATGTCTTGTGAACACAAACTTGTAGACTAGTAACATTTCCAGGCAGGTATTTTATAGATGCATTGTATTTCAAAGCATTCGACTCTCAGACATAGGGAAAACACATTATTAGAATATTATTATGTTTTAGTTTAGACAAAGACCACTCAGTGACTTAAACAACCTTTCATTTCTATTTTCTCAATAGATCTGTAGCTTCCACGGGAGTTTGACCAAAAATAAATGAATCCTACACAGAGTTGATTTCTAGTTATTTTTTATACGCCTCACTGTCTATTGGTTGGCAAACACAGGTGAAAAGTGTGATTGCATGTACTGTAGCTCTGCTGTGAGTGGGCTGGTATATGTGTGTTCGCATGCAGAAGTGTGTGGAGGGTCTAAAAGCCTACCTTCTTATCCAGTTTGCGCCCACTCAGGGTTAAAGTGATGATTCTGTTGTCAGACAGCTCCTGAGCTGTTATCTAAAATAACATTATGGCACAACATTAGCAGCAACAAAAACAGTGGCACCTATGGGCACTAGCACTAGCCAGAGCATCAAGAGCAGCAGTGACTGACAGTGCAGTAAGGCTATCATCACACATATCAACATACCAGCTGCCACTTTATGTAACGTTACAACAGCTGTTAAAATACAATGCTGTGAATTAGGCTCACCGTAATAGACCCTTTGCCAGCCGGTTTCCCGTTGGCCAAGATTAGTGGTCTGTGTAGTTTCTTATTTGACACAATCTGGAGGACATCAAAAGCTTTCATTATTTAAACATGGGGACTGGGGAGTGAGAAGTGAATCAGTATAAATAACACTAAAACTAATCACTGCTAGCTTATTATTTGAAAATGAGTGTGATGTTGGGATGAACTTTAACAACATGAAGGAGCATTTCTTAGAGTTCTAACAAATGATCTAACAAGGTAGCAATGATCATTATTCTGCTCCAGAGAGGGAGTACGATGGAGCATCTTAAACCGTTACTGAGCACCCACAGGGCATCACAAGGCAAAACGTTCAAGTAGCAGGTAATTGTGACACAGACCTGTGGCCCAAGTGCAATATTAATCCTGTAACATTAAATCATGTCCTTCCTGTCAGAGTGAATTTAATTCTATTGTTCCATGTTTGAATTGAATGATAGTGCTGCCATACCACTCCCAAATTGCAGATAAACTCCCCGAGGAAGTCGTGCTCATAGAGCTGTGTGGCGCACTTGTCTTCATCAAACATGGCAAAGCGCAGTTTCTGGATCTCCTCAAAGTGATAGTCCACCTGGAACTTCTTTCCAAACACTGGGTTCAGGTTGTTCACAGCAGTTTCGGTTCGGCCAAGCTGCAAACCAAAGCATATTGGTGCAAATGACAGAAGAAGAAAGCTTAAGTAGCAGTTGGCTCAGCCTGTGGAAAAAAAAAATCATTTAGCACACTCATAAATGATTAAAATAGCAATAAGCATTAATAAAGGCAGATAGGCTATCTTTGACATACTGAACTATTGCTAACTAAAAGATAATCCAACACAATGTACTGATGTAATATTAGTAGAAAATTTGTTTCACTCTGATTTTTAAACGTTTTCGCTGACAATGCTATATCCATAAAACATTTAAATGTGTTGTGTTTAATTGCGTATACAGTATAATTGCTTTTGCAAGTAGGCCCTGCTTGGACTTACTACATATGATCATTTTCATTTTTCCGGACAGTCTGCAGACAGAACCATGTGTGGGTGTGAGAGCAGTGAGAGTTCTGTAATTAACTTTAAAACCTCTGTACATGGCTCTATGACTGATGGAGCTGCAACATTAACTGCAATTCAAAGTTGCAATTTGCAACTAGCATATTGATGCATTTATATAAGAGTTAGTCTTCATGGGGTCTCATTATGTATAAACCCTAGTCTGAAAAATGTTCTGAATTTCAAGTATTTCTCAAATTAGTGGTTATATTTTACTTTTTCCTCAAATGCTCCAGGACATGTGTAAAAAGTGCTGTGTTATCTGAATCGTGATTTTAAAACAGAAATCACAAATATTATCACAACTCTTGTCCACAAAATCACTACTAGATGTTTCCAAAATGTCATCTTTAATGACTAATCCCTGTGGCTGTGCTGCTTTCCAGTGTGACTAAGCCGCGTCCACAGCCTGATTTATTTAGCCAAGACCTGGTCAGTGTAAATCCAGCCTCTCAACTGAAAAGTCAGGTTTGGATAGCCATAAAAACACTGACCCAAACACTTTATTCGTGTTTTTTTTTCTTCCATTTGTTCTACATATTTATTTCCACTCTGTGGTTTGAAACAACAGAGCTTGCTGACCATGACAAAGAAAAAATATTTATTCTTACTCTGTTACTTAAAACTATTCAAATGAGTTTCTCTATTTCTTACTTAGGAAAGACAACATACAAGTTCCCACATTTGTGCTACATCAGTCTTCAGCAAGGCAGAGATTAGCTTTAGGATTTGGAGTTCGCAAGAAAAAGAGAATCAAAGGATTTAGAAAATAGCCTGATTAGTCAGCCACTATGCTGCGTCATTTGCATAGTTGAGATCCTCTCCGGGTGAGCTGCCACTGCTGTGGTCTTCTCCTGGACTTGGGACTATCCGTTATTCTCGCATGTGTCTTTTTCCTCCTTTTTGTGTTATATTCACACCTGCTCTTTGGATGCCCTGTTTTCCCTTATGGAACCAGCTGCTGCTCACACCTTCATCTCAGGACAGGACAGAGATAGACAGAGCGACAACAGAGATCAGGAGGCACACGGCTGGGGTCATAAGGACACAACAAATAATGCTGGAGAGATGTTCTTCCTTAGATGTATCCTGTACCTTTGGTAAAGCAGCTGCACTTCATTCCTAAAGTAAAAATCTCCATGTATACCAGCTTAGGACCAGCACAGAGAGGGCGAGTTCATAAGGGTCTGACTTGCTAAGATAAAAGGTAACTTCTGATGCTAAAAACAAGAAAACACAGAGGAGCTTGGTGAAACTGACACAAACTGCAAACTGTGTGTGAGATTATTTACAAAAATAAAAGGTTTCATGTCTTGCATCTCCTCCTCCGTCCTTGCCTCACTCTCGAAGCACTATGCTTTTGTTTCCCCTCCCGTTGCCATAGAAACCATGTGCAGTTTAACATTGAAGGCCCCTGCCCTGCTGACCGTCAGCGCTCCAAACCCGAGGCACTCGCCTACACTCACAGACACAGCATACAGCCTGCCCTATGGACCTGCAGCAGCCTACACCAGCCTCATCTGCTGCTGTGTGCTACACTTCTGCAACAATAGTGCATCTTTCCTTTTCCTGTGCTGCTCTAAAAAAAACCCAACAAAAAAAAAAAAACAACAACTCAAATTGTACAAGGTGCACAATTAAAAACATCAAATTCATTAAAAAAAAAAAAAAAAAAAAAGAAGTTATATCTTTGCAAGTACGGCTGGGCGATATGGTAAAAAAAAAATATCAATCTTGATTTTTGATTTTATTTTTTCTTTTAAAAAATTAAATAAAAATGGGTCTTAGTATTAATTTTATGAATAGAAACAAGACAGACATTTATTCCCTGTCTGAAATCCAAACCACATAATTTGCTGACAGAGGACTGGCTTTTATCCTCTCAACCTACAGGTTAGTAGCCCCTTTTGTTGTTTGGGCAGCAAAACAAACATTGTGTTGTTAAGTAGTTAAAACAACATACATTTGTGAACAGATTTTAGCAGCCACAAGCTTGATAGATTATTTGAAGCCCTTGTAAAAACATTATAGCACCATCAGAACCTCTTGCTTGGAGGTGGGACTGTTCGGGTGATCTGAGAGTAGCGTCCTTGTTGCTGAAGTAAGACGAGAGCAAAGACTGTGAGCTCCAGTGGAGGGCAGGAGGGTAAACAAAATGACATCAGTAAGTCATTTACAGTTACAAGTTAGGGTTAGGATGGGAGGAGGATAGGAAGATGGGGGTATTTAAATAATTCGAGCTTTCTACCATGTTATAATGCTGTTCCATCCTCATGCCTGAAGAGGAAATATCTATACATGTTTCAGTAATTTAGCGGTCTCTCCCACGCAACAATTCTCCATGAATTTATAAAAACATGATACAAAAATGTACACAACAACCTGAAAACCTGATGCGATGTGCAGTAGTTTCATTAGTGGGATGCACATTGATTGTGTTGTGATAGCGCTCTGAAAGGGGAGTGGGGGAGGACTTAGAGTGTCAAAAACAAAAGTGAAACTTATCAAACATATGAATACATTGTTTTCTGCAAATAGCATTACCGCAATATAGCATAGCAACAATAAAAGGTAACATGGTGATCTAAATATGTTATGTGTTAATACCCCATATAAGTAAAATACCCCCTCTTTAATGACCTGGACTTTGATTTTTTTTTCTAAATAATCATAAGTAAGCATAGGGCTATAGGTGGAGATGGTGGTAGGTGAAAACAGACTTTTTCTCAGCACTTAAGCCTCAAATTCAAAACAATGCAGAATTACTCAAACATGCATGTATCCATCAAAATATAACTTAAAGTGAGCTTATACAAGGGAACTGTTAAAACATGGTACACTTCTAGATAATATATCCTTTAAGTAATAAGCAGCACATTATGACTATCTCAACTGTTATGCCAACTTACTGGGCGCAGCATGCACAGGCTGAGCCAGATGGTCAAGACTTCATGTGTTTGGATTCGGCTCAAAACATGCACCACATTCAAAGTAGAAACTACAAAGACCACAAGTGGCATCGGGAAAATAAACCTTGAATCTCACCACGTATACTTTCACTCCTCAAAATCTCCAAACCCCGTACCATTGTCTGATAATCTCCTCTGTACCACCACAGGAAGGTGCATGCTGATAATAAAAAAAAAACATTATCAAACTGTTCTGCTTGACTCTACACCATCTTGGAGCCATTTTATACAAAGCGTGTCTACCCTTTTGCTTTAACCATTTCCTGGTATTACAGTGGTAGTCTTACCTCTACCCAGTTCCCATCCACCTCATGGAACATTACGCAGAAGGGGTCCGATTTGGAGGCTACATCTCGGTCCAAAAGGCTGGTGGCAGTGACAGACAGCTCCACCCGCGTGACACAGTGCTGAGGGCCCACGCGTGTCTGACCATCAGTGGTGGAGCCCAGCGTGTAGGCCATGCTTTTTACACTCAATGGTCCTAAAACACAAAATACAACAATTACTGTAAATACATAATTGTAAAGCTATTAAAAGACAGGATTCATCTGTTGTATAGATGGACTAACACAAGCACACACATTTCACCATGACTTCTGCTGCTCAATTATGGAAAAAATATATTTATTGTAATTTATTAGCGTGTATAAAGCTGTAGCAGTGATTACGATGCTGTACATTACACTGAGTAAAACAAGAGCCCATATAATTAAAAAAGAAAACAAACTGAAAAAAATATCTAATTAAAAATTGAATGAACAGTTTAATAGGACATAACTGTTGTTTTTATGGTTAAATTTTTGGGATTGTTTGAAGAAATAAATGCAGCCAAATTGTGGATAAAATTTGCTAATTGCACAAGCCTCCGTTACACCTCATAAAATCACCATAGCAAAACATCAGCCTTGCTTGGGTTTTTCACAGTTTGTGGCTTTCAAGTAATGTATATTTGGTACATACTGTAACTGTCTGTATATAAAATGATCCCTGGGGACTCAAGGACAAACAAGCAGTGTTGGTAAAAGAGGCTTGCGGTTGAAGCTGTGTTAAAGGATGCTGACTGTTGCTAAGATACTAATGTGTCATAACCAACGCATACTCCTCCCAATCTGCCCTGTGATGTCACACTGTGGGCTCAAAACACTAACATGTTTTCATTCACTCATTCATTCATAGGGACAGTAATCAGCCAGCTCAGGTTTGATGTATCCACTCACAGGTGTTTTTGACAATAACAATACAACAAGGTAACGTCAATTGCTCTACTTCTGCTCAGATTCACACATCCCAGAATCATCAAATCACTGAAGGAAATTAATAAACATACTACACATTAGACCTACTAAGGCTGGACATTTAGGTGCCCTGTTTGTTTATTTACATGTTTCCATAAAATACATTAGTCCAGCTGGTTCACATGACCTACCTGAACACACACTCACACACTCTCTCTCTCTCCAGGCTGTCACACCTGTCACCTCTCTGCAGGGTTCAACACCTGACGCACGGGTTAGTTAAGTGCGGCTGGTAGACAACCAGAGCAACATAAAGCTGTCTGTCCCCTTACAACAACAGACTTTAAACACAGTCATTAAGTCTAATTAATGACATGTCCAGCCTGTCATATTCACGCCAAAGTGTTCAACCCAAATAAAGCACAAACAATAATTTAGTGTCTAGCTAGATATGGAGTGGAAATTGGGGAGCTTTTACATTTTGTGATGATGTCGATTGTTTTTGATCAATATCAGTTTAGATTCTTAACAATATATAACCAAAGGCATGTTTTTCATTCTACAGATGCAGATGAACTTGCCTGGAGCTGCTTGTAGTTCTCACATCAATAGAAAAACACAGTGAGTGCATTTATTGTCTCTCGTCAAGTGTTCAATATGATTCATCAAAAAGGTATACTCACCTCACTAAATAAACGACGACCAACTTCTGCTTTAGTAGATTTCTTTTTGTTTTTAACTTTTGCGCACACTGGCCAAAGAAATAATCCGTGAAATTATTTTTTGAACGAGATCGAAAAAATACAATTTGATTCTGCCATTATATCCACAATAACGTGGCAAACGCAACAGTGTGTGTGGCTGTAAATCATCCCCGGTGATGGAACTCTTCCCTGTGCGCACCGCGGCTCTCGGATCATGCGCGTAAAGCGCGCGTAAAGCGCGCATTAGCGGTACCTCAGCGGAAGTGCAACTTCAAAGTAAAATATTATTATTTCATTTATTGAAAGTGTAAAATGTCTCTTTCAAATATCTAAATCTGGAGTTATTGAGATTAAATGTCGAATATAGTAATCTTTAAACTAATAATAATAATAAATCCGGCATACATTGGAGTTATTTTCATAGATCCATATCGTGTAGCCTGCTGCTTGTGTTGTTGAAAATGCCACTAACGCCCCCTTGTGGCAAGACCAATTGATGCCGTTAAGATCAAGGCATTTTTATGAATGTGTTAAAAATAAGTATTCTCCCTATCATTCAAATAATGGTGCATTTTTTTAGACTGGAAAAAGGCGGCATCACCACTTTTAGCCACAGGATACACCATAAAGCAAATCTGGTGCTGGCATTTCAAAGTGTAGTGTGACATGTTTATGGTTACAGTTCTAAGTTACAGTAAGTTATAAATATTATAGTTTATAACTTCTGCTGGCGTGATTGAATGCCTGTAATTGGAGATGCAATATGTTTACTCCTGAAATAAATAGCAAACTCAACAAGAGAAATGAGAATTTTATTCCACAGCAAATAAGAAAACAAAATGACAGTAACACAAATAAATACAAAAATAGAACACATTGCACTTCATGCATTCTTCATCTACATTTTACATTCAAAGTCTTTCTAAACACAGCTCAAAGTTCAAGTAAAAACAATATTTATATGTAAAATAAATAAATAAAAAATAAATAATAATAATGACAACAACAACAACAACAGTAATAATAATAATAATAATAGAAAATTACCAATAATTACATACATACATGGGTATACTTTGTACTGTGCATTTCAATTTTGTTTTTGTTTGTTTGAGGTTTTGAAAGTTGTGGTTCCAACATTGGTACTTTAGCACCATTTATACAGGAAGTCTACTGTTAGAACATGGAAACATAATCAGGTCTTGTCACATATGCAGGCCACAGAAAGATTCCAGGACTCTTGTATTATTTAAGCAAAAGAACATTACATCTACTCAATGTAACTTAGCTTATGTGACCAAATCTGTCATACTGTAATATCGTGCCAATATCAAGTAGAGTTTATGTTGAGGAGAAAGTGAGCCTTCTGTCCTTTGAAGTGAGCCTCTCTGCATCAGCCAGTGATACTCTGTTTTTCCACAGCCTGGAAGAGGATAAGACAAACTTTTAACTACGAGCCGTAAATAAAAAAAAGAAAACTTCTGTCAATGTTGGTTTACCTGATTATCTGCACTGCGGGACAAGATTGCAAAGCTTCAAGTAGGGCCTCAGCACCAACAAGACTCACATGGTTGCACTCCAGACTGAGGAAAAACATACACTGATCTTTTATCTTATTGATTTGTAAGTAGTTTCTGTATGTATATGGATTATGGGTGTATACTAAGATGCATGTAAAGACAACACAAGATTCAGATTGAGCTTACTCTATTTTTTCCAAACTTTGGCAAACATGCAACACTCTGACCAGAGCGTGAGCCACACCATCACCACAGCTATTCCATCCCATACTAAAAAAAAAAAAATCAACTGGTAAATAAAAACATAATGAAACATGATGCTACCTGATGTACGTTTTATGGATCTGTATTGTTTTACCGCACATCCTGTATCTGAGGACAATTTGCCAGACTAGCAACAGCAGCACACAGCTCTGATGTTCCAACAGAGGTCAGACTAACAATAGAACAGGAAAGAAGAGCAGCACTGTGTAACTTAGGACATAATACTTTAGGTCACCAGAATGAAGCCTAGTCAATGGTCTTACTTAATCTTGATCAGGTTCTTTAAGCTTGATATCGCTTTAGCCAGATCCATTGAACCTTTAGGTCCAATTTTATTTTCTGAAATACTAAAGATTAATAAAACAAAAAGTTACAATATTTTTTGCAAATTATACTATAAAATCAACACAATGTATGAAATCAACACAATGACTTACTCAATCTCACACAGGTGAATCAGTGATGGGAAAACAAGTGCCATTCTTGCTGCAGTAAGATCGCTCAGATTGTTACGTGATATGCTGTGAAGTAATACAACATTTATTGCATAAAAAATAATTAGAACTGCACAATGTAAGATGGTGGTCTCATCGAGATGTTATTGCTTAGCCTGCATTGTTCCACAGTATGGTTTTAAACTTATCTTGCCTTGAATCAATTATAGGCACTGTTTTAAAAGCTGCTGTCACCTGCTTGTCTCCTTGGAGAAAGACAAGTTTTATGTCATTCTATAGAGGCAAAAGAATAACATCTACATGGACCAGATAGTTTTTACCCTCCACCAGAACATGATACATCTTTAAATAAATGTAAACAGTAAATCATTCTTACTGAAGCTCCTTCAGAAAAGTGCAGTTTTTCAAAACCTCCAGGAGCTTGTCGCCTGATTGGTCATTATTAAAGGTTTGGGACAAACTGTAAAAAATAATGTCATGCCATTTCAGTATGCCATTTTTATGCCATCAATTCAACATGAAAAGAGATCATCCAGTTCAGTAACAAGTAAAATAAGTAGGAAAATGATAGTAACATAATGTAAGGAATAAATGCTGCCACAGAAAAGAGCATCACAAAATACACTTTGTCTTTTGTTATGTTATGTTGGTACAATCCTAAACTGAATAATATTTTTGCTAATGTCACGTATATTCAAAAAATTGTCACGACACCTTCACACACAAAGTTTATAAAACCCACCAGATTTTTTGAAGATGCGTCCAGAGAGGGAAAAGCGTCACTAAAAGCTCTACTTCATTATCAAGTATCTTCCAGTTGTTCATTCTGAAAATAATATTGGAATTAGTACTTGTAACTTTGAAAATGTTTTACAGAAACTTGTTTTCAGACTTACTCTAAAACCTCCAAATGTACAAGCTCCTTCATGGCAATAAAAACATCGAACACGCCTGATGATGTAGATACATTTCTGAGCCTACAACATAAAAGCAATTATCTCTCAACAAAGCTCCCAAGAAATGTATAGACCTTTTTATTTTCAGTTGTATTTATTGCAATACTACTAATTAAATATTATTGTTATTATTATTATTATCAGTAGTAGTAGTAGTAGTATAAGTAGTAGTAGTAGTAGTAGTAGTAGTAGTAGTAGTAGTAGTAGTAGTAGTAGTAGTAGTAGTAGAAGAAGTAGTAGTAGTAGTAGTAGAAGAAGTAGTAGTAGTAGTAGTAGTAGTAGTAGTAGTAGTAGTAGTAGTAGTAGTAGTAGTAGTATTATACACATTATTTCACACAGTTGGCATTTAGACTGCATTATTTGTGGTTGATAGTACAAATAGTTGAAAAGCCTCTACAGGGCCCAAATACTATTCCAGTCCCACTTAGATCAACACCTCATTTTGAAATTATTTATGCACTGCCCCGAATAGCTGATAACAGGACTTTTATATGTGGTTAAGTAGCACTGACATTACAGTTATGTTGTGTCATTGCCAGACACCGTCAAAGGGTATGAATTTAATTACTGTACTCCTGTATGAGGGAACAAGACCCCTGAGATCAACGGCTATAATTTTATTTCACTCTAGTAGAGTTGTTGACATGAAGGTATGATAAACTGCAGATACAGTAGCTGCAATCTGATCGCTATGTGAGTGTGAGCAAACGCATCTTATGCAGGGAATCAAAAATAGACTATTAGAGAGCTGGACATATACTATAAACAAACATCGTAATAGTGCCAGTATGTACACATGAGACTAACAGGCAAATAATAAATCTCTCACCATTCATAAGTAGTAGTGCTAATGATCAAATAAATAAATACATCTTACTCGAGACGACGTAATGCTTTGGCTCTTGGTAGTGACTGGACTAGGCACATTTTGCTTTCTTGATCAAGCTGCACACAATTCAGACTAAAAATGAAAAAAGAAATATGTATTCAATTAAAAATAATGTTACAGAAAGTAAGTCCTTTGTATCGTTTTATATGGTAAATCAAGTTTCCATTATAGCTTGAGTAAGTTCATGGTGATGACCTTGTCTTTTCCATGGACAACTACAAACCTGTTTCTGTAAAACCTGTCAACAGTTTTAAACTTAGTTTTATGGTAAGTTTAGGCATTTATGGGGTCAACATGAAAAAGGACAAACTATTCTGAGATACTGCACAATGACATGCAAGAGCAGGTGGTGGTTATTCATTTCTGTATGTTTGTACAACAAAATGTACCAAAATAGCACAAACTGAATATGTGGAACAAAGGCTATGGTCCTATTAGATTATGAGGCTACATTAATGAAATAGTATTGAAATAAAGCATGTGTGCTGGGGTTACCAAAGCTCTTCAAGGTGTTCACAATGCCCCAAACTTCTAATGAGCCGCAGTCCTCCAGAATTTGACCAGGAACAATGAGACAGGCTACGGCACACTTCAGTTAAGATATGTTGAGAATCATGCCATTTTACTTTAAAAATAAAATACTTACTTTATTGATTTAAGACGAGGTAACACACTGGCAATCATTTGAGCTGCAGTCTCACTTATCACATAACCTGAGAGACTAAGAGACCAACATATATGTAGAGCATGTAGGGACATTTATGACACTGTCGTAACTGTGTCATTGACAGAATTACAATTAAACGGTAATTGATAATTACATTACCTTAAGTAGTGAAGATCCTTACACTGCAACAAGGACTTACAAAGTATTTCAGCAAAATGTTCACATCTGTCTTTGTCAACTCTGTATTTAAAACAAACCATTTAGACCCCAAAACAAACAAACAAAAAAATCAAAGGGAGAAAATATTACCTTAATGAAACCAGCTTTGGCAATGAGGGGATAACAGAACAAAGAAACTCAGCCCCAATTTCACCAAGATAGTTGTCTGATAAACTGAAAATAAATGAAAATATCGAGTAAATACAAAATCCATAATATTGAGTATTTCGAAATACACTTTTACTGACTGTAACTCCGTCAGGTGAACACATCTGTCAAGAATATCCTTCATGAGGGCAAGATGTCTTCCCTCTATCTCACAGTTTACCACACTCAAATGAAGAAGCGAAAGGATGTTACTATGTCAGAGGGAAAAAAAAGAATAACTAATAAATAATTGTATGTGCTTGTCTGCTAATACAAAAGAAAGGTACCTTATATTCCCCATGGAAGTAGACTTTGGGTGGCTTGTGTCTGCGCTGAAAAAGGGAAATAGTTGAGATAAATTTTGGGGTATGCTGCTGTCCTGGAATACTAAAATAAATATACGCAGTGTATCATTCTTGACTGAGGTTATAGATTAGTGATGATTTTGAGGTTCATGAGTTAGCACTATCCATTGGTGAAATATGATATTACATGCATAGACTTTTCACTGCTTTTTGGACTCGCACTACTAATATGAATACAAGAGACAAAAAAAAAAAAGAAATCAGCAGACTAATCAAGCAGTGAGAGAGCAGGATTTTTACACTACTGTCAGTAATAATATTATACCAAGTTGAGTACTGGATTGGTCTGTTTGAGTTCTCCAAATTCAGGCTTAATGTTGTCTGTTGTATCCTAAAAATAGACAGTTGGATTAGTCACTTTAAATGTTAGTATACTCTTTTGTGTTTTTTTTTTTACCTTATTGAGTTAATGTTTCTGTTAAGCTCCAGACAGTGACAGAGCAGTCGCACACCTTCCTCTGATCTGATCCAGGACTCCTCAATACTGGAAACATTTCTTTGGTTAAGAGGCTTAATTATGAATAAAGCCCTCAACAGTTTAACTCACTTTACAGTGCATCCGGCACAGCTGCTGTCAAACAGTTCAACAAACTCTTCAACGGAGTTTGAAAAACAGTTCTTTATTCTGAAAATTAAACTTTCATGAATACATTATGTAAAGCTCAAAGGATAACGTGAATATGAACTTACTCTAGTTTGACTGGAAGTTGACAACTGGACATAATCTGGACTAAGTGCTTTTGGTGGTTAGGAGTCAGAGTTGCCCCAGTGACCCTGATATAAAACACAGTTGTACACAAAAATCACAGTACACTATTTTTTTAATGCTGCAAACATATTTTTAGATTTTATGTGTATACAACAATGACTGCCCCCCAGTGTTCCACCTTAGATATTTCTCCTGCTTTTTGCACTGTTTAAACCAGATGATGCACTTTGGATCTTCTGCCAAGCTGTTGACAATGTTAAGATGAATGAGATAAAACATACAAAAAAAAAAATTCGCAAACAAGTATAACTCTATTTTACCACTCACCAGACCTCTACAGCAGAAACACTGTCACATGTCGATAGTGTATTAGCCACATCTAGCATCCCCTGCTGCTTCAACTCATTGTTGCTCAAACTATGGAGAAAATCAACAGATACATACATAGTTTTGTAGTGCTGCATATCCAAAGAATAATATTATGCAATACTGATAATGTTTTAAAGATCTTACTTTATATAGTTATTGACTTTAAGCCCCGGCAGGAAGTTCATAAAATGTTTAACGTCTTTATCATCCAATTTATTGCTTGAAAGACTACAAGAGTAAAATACGACAGTTTTAATGTGTTTAATTTGAAATAAAAAATATTGTAAATTAGAGATACACTACATACTCCAGTTCAGACAGTTGAGGTCGACTCTGCAGTGCCTCTAACAGCCCCCCCAAGCTGTCCCGGTCAAGACTAAAATAACTGAACCTGTGCCAATGAACAGAAGTTTAAATGCTGCAAACTAAGCAACATTTCAGCCACACTTTGTTATTTACCGACAGCTGAAGTGGCCTGGCTTTGTTTCATCAAAAGTGACTCTAGACTCTCTCTGTAAACTATATTTGAAACCGAGCTGATCAATCCATTTAAAAACAGAATCTAAAATAATGATTAAATTAAATGTAAGTACCTGAGCTGCACAGATTTCACTCGCTCATAGCCAGTAAGCCCTTTGACCAAAATGAGAGCTCCATTTGTGGATACAATGCATCCGTTCAGTCTGGTTTAAAGAAATGAATGTGGGATTAATTCATGTAGTAATAAAAGCTCTTGTACTTTTTGTTCTACTTTGCTCTTTATTGATCTTTTTGTTTTGTAAATTCAATTCCTAATGTGTAGACTATGGAGATAGAGACTATAATGTACCATACTAGATTTTCTGACTCTGACAAAAATAAATGTGTAATTGAGGATCATTAAGACATTAGTCAGTTGCAAATCAATCCTTTTATCACAGAGGTCAGTTTCAATTTGGCATTCAATTTATGCACTTGCCATTTAAAGAGAAGGACAGGCAGACTTCACACGGCTTAAGAGCACTGCCTTCACACGTTCATGCCTCTTAAAAAAGGGTCAGCTCATTCAAGGACATAACATTTCAATTCTGAGAAGTGCAGGTCCCCAGACTCTCACTTTTGGGTTGAATTATCCATTGTGTAATCCATTCAAGAGGAGATTTCAGTAAATAATTGGAGAACAACATGAACCCTCTTCTGACAACTCAAGAGGAAAGAGTGAACTGCTTAGTGTCTTTGGCTTTTAAGCAACTGTTCCGACACCTCCATGTGTAAGGCTGTAAGGTGCCTCAGCTACGGAAGGAAACTCGTGCTGGCTTTATACTGCGGCTGTGACATGGGACACCAACAGCCAAATGCCACAAGTGACATAGAAATGGTCCTCCTCCACCTGTTATTGTCGAAGCCATATTTAGGATAGGAGACATTCCACTTTCTCCTTCTGTGACAAGACGTCTTTAAATATTTCTACAGAGACTGGACTACTTGCACCTGTCGGAAGTGCTCATTCCTGGATGGCCACAGAGGCTATTAAAAACATAAAAGCAATGACTTTCCTTTGAGAATGGCCTTTTGCTTTTATAAATTACAGCAACAAACATAAACCTATTTATTTAAAAATCCCTATGAGAACACTGGATCATATAATAAAACACCTGATAATACAAAATGACATTAACATTTTAACATACTTACTTGAGTGTCTTCAATGAAGTAATCTTTGGCAGGACTTCAACTAAGTTCTGGATTGTGCCATCTTTTAGAGGGCTATGAGACAAACTGTAGCAATGTAATAAATAGTTAATAACCATTCCACTTACTATAACAGTTTTAGCATGTATCCTTACTCCAACTCCAAAAATGCATGACACAGGATCAGCTTGTTACATAGTGCAGTGACATCTCCTGGCTTAAAGCTGCTGTTGTTCACCCTATAATATTGGTAGGAAGTAATTTAAGGCCATTGAAATATTTTTTAAAAAGTGCGTTAAATGTATTTTAAGTACTGTGGTACTTAAACTACCTGAATACCTCAGCTCCTCTATACTAAAAAAGAAACAATATGCAGCACTTCTATGAATCATTCACACACAAATAATGTTTTTTTTTATCCTTTGTCATAGAAACTGTTCTGTTTAGATTGGTGAGATCAAAAGTTCAGAACTTCCTCCAGACTTGAGGGCTGCTACTGCTGACACTAAATAATGCTGTCTAGCTTTATATAAAGAGGCAAAAAGAAATGTTAACAATGATTTTTATCTGTTTATATTTCAGTTACTGTCTTCATTAACTTTCTTCACTCCTCTCTAGTAAATGAAATCTGAGTTGTATACAAACCTTAATGATTTAGACACGCAACCAGCGTGAAAAACAATCACGGCTTCAGAAGGGCTTTTTCTCCTAACAAGGAATGGCATAAGTTATTCAGTGTAACTTGTTTGATGGTAAATGCTGACTATTGTGGTGAACAACTTTACATAGTACTGAAATGTTATACCTGATGTTAATCTCACTGACAGTGGTGCACAGAGACATGAACGAGGTGAGAACAATCACAGCTTCCAAGGAGGAGCAGCAGCCTTTCAAACTGAAAATAAATGTTTTATAGGGTCATGAGGTCTTTACACGCCAGTTGCTGCAAACAAATTGTGATGCTAACTAGTGCTGCATCTCTTTATCACACAAACTGATCATAGAATACTATAAGAACTTTCTTCTTTGACTTACGTAATCTTTTCTGTGATGTGGAACTTTGGCAAGAACTGTACAAGCACCTTTAAGGTTTCAATTTTCAACTGACCAGACAAACTGCAAATCAAACATACAAAGACTATTTTCACATCTCAGACAAAAGAATACATTTCATTTAAGATACTTACTTGAGAACAGACACTGAAGGGTACTGAGTGAGTGACTGTGCAAGTTTTTGCATCTCAGATTTATTCCATTTCTGTTTTAATAAACTAGGGGGACAAGAGTGAAATGTTACATATATACACACGATAATTATATATATATATTTTGCCTCACCTAATCTCTACACGAGAATCAGCTTTATCACTGCACACAAGTAAATAAAAAGAAGGAAATAAAACACAAGACAGTTTTGATCACTGCATATCTCTGTTAGACCACGCACCTATTCCTGTCCTGGTTTGGGTCAAAGGTTACCTTTAGCTCTTCAGTGTTACCACTTCAAAAAAGGGGAGAAAATGTGTAAAAAATGTAACATAATTTTTATAATTAAAAAACAGAACACACACTCAATATAAATACGCTGAACGTTCATTGAAGCTATTTCCTTTGTCAAATAGACTGCTGCCTGTAGACTTGTGTTGTTTTCGCCAAGACTGTAAAGATCAAATAGATTGTAAAACAAAGGTGAATTTTGTACGTTAAACTTACAGTCATTTGCTTACTTTACAAAGGAAAGCTGTGGGAGCTTAGGCAGGATATCAGTGATATGTTTTGTCCCATCATCTCGAAGATTGTTGCCACTGAAACTTCAAAGGAAAAAGTGAACGGTTTAACAAAAATAACTAATAGCTGAAAACTAAGATGTTTTTTATAATTTTATAATCTATATAAATGGGTTACTTTATTTCAGTAATGCATGGACACTCCACCAAAGCAGAAGCCAAATGAGCTGCACCTATTGCACTCATGCGTGCATCACAGAGACTTGAGAAGAAATGGGAATATATAACTTTAATGTAAATAGGTAGACTGATATTATATTAAGATGTAAATGAATAATAAAATAACCTGAGTTTTTTCAAAGATGAAAGTTTAGGCAAAATTGTGGATAATTTCTCAGCAAAACTGTCTTCATACTTGCGGCCGTGGAAACTGACAAAAGCAAAAATACAAGCACACTGCATCACTGAAGCAGAATTCAGTAAAATAGTCACAGAAAAAAATGTAAGTCACCCACAGCATCACATGTTGACGTGGTATAACATGTCAACATGGAGCCTACACTCCAAGGCACATAACATTAACATAATAGTTAACATTTTCAGCAGATCATGTAAACCTCAGGGATTCAACACGGCACAGAGCTATTGTAACAGCTTATCTAATGACTGTCATGTGGCATCTCATTATCTAAAGAATGTGAGGTCAAAGTAGTTACAAGCTTGACTTAACAACTCTGCAGAGCAATGAAATGCAGTTAAATAAGACATTTTAACAGCATCAGTATACACTCTGTTACCCTATCTAAGTAAATAGACATTATTATTATTATAGACATTATAATAAATGTTATAATAAGTATGGATAATAATTTTCACAAACCATACCTGAGGTTGGTAATGATATTACATTGGGATAAGAGCTCCAAACCATCTAGTTCTATTGAACATGCTCGAAAATCTAAAGCAATATTTCTCTCCTCACTGGAGTTCACCACAAAGGCCAGAGCATCTAGATCATTAGGAGACAGGGTAATGTTGTGCAGTTCTAGTTTGGGTTTTACACTCATGAGGTGTTTGGAAATCTGTTTGTCCTGGCTTTCCTGGATACAGTGGCAAAGCTCCAACACCTGCAAGGAAGACAATTTTGTATTGTTCCGGCACATTTACTGTTTGTTTTGTTTTTCATTTATTTGTTCAGTTATTAAAGGTGTTCTTGGGCACGTAAATGCAAGGGTGATCAAAGTCTATGTATAATCATAACAGGAGAGACTAACTACATGAATGGCTTAGTCAGAAAGAAGCATTCATTTATCACATTTGCATAATGTGAAAAATGAAACGTCTTTTATAAGACCAACATGGGCAGCCAAGGCAATTCAAAGTGGCCTTGAGGTGCGTAGACTGCTTATTTTTAAGCTAATAAGGACTTTTCATTCACAATTATGCAGACTGCCTCAGATGCTTCTTTCTAACAAGTTTTCCTGATCTACCTTTGTAACAGCATTCATTTTACCTTTGGTCCAGTCATCTGGGTGTGACACATTTGTTGGAGCCATTTTTTCACAGTTTCCTGACGTTTATGAACACAATTGTGGTCCTCTTTGGTCAGAAGTGCAAGGACAGCTGAACAGTGTGGTGAGGCCAAACCTGACAAAACCGATGGAGGGAGTTGGTGAAGACTGTCTTCTGGCCTGACTTGCTAGGCCAGCGGGTTTTTAGACTGAGCCTGAAAAATAACATATTTCAGTCTGATGGACAGGATGGTAACATATTTAGAGTCTATATGTTGTAGCTGCATGAAAGTTATCAGGGAATTGTCATGTGAACTCCCCTTCGCACTCACCCTAACCCCCTCACTCTAAGAAATGACAAGTTAACCATCTGCCTACATCAGTGCTTCTGAGTCTCCATTTAGGGAGGCTCAGACATACATCTTCAGAGCTCATGTTACTTACAGAGCTAAGATATCCCAAGAACAGTATGTCACTGATATCGTTATACTCTACAGTACAAATCAATTATACAAACAAAAACTGCAAGTATATTTAAGTTGTAAATGCTTTGTAATTTTAATATGATTTCTAACTTGATAGTGTATTTGAAAAGCACATTACAGGGAATTGAAGCTTAGTTTCTTACCGGTTTCTGAGCTCTTTGTCATCAGCACTAGTCATTATTTTAAGTGCTGAAAGAAACTCTTGCACAGTGAGATGTGCAAAGCAATACACAGTGACAAGAATTCCATTCTGTCTCAGTTCAGTCTGACAAAGGGAAAAAGTCTTACTTAAAAATGTATTTTCTTTGTCGTAGTCATCCAATATTAGTGCACCCGTATGATGTATTTACCTCTGAAATGAACCCTGCCATTACAGAAAAATGTAAGATTCTGTGAGGAATCTCTTCTTCAAGAAATACAATTTTTCCTGTCTCTAAACCATTCCAGGCCAGTTCAAACAGTTCGCTCAGCTCAGACTTATAGTTGCTCACAAGACTTGTCAATGGGAGATTAGTGCTTAAAAAAGAAAAAGAATGTTTTCAATTCATACTTCATGAATCACAACACCAATGTACATTGTGTATAGAACAATGATTGATTCTGATTACCTGGATGCGAGCATTACTTCAGGACTCTTTGCTTGATTCAAGTGGCTAAGAAACGTTCCAATACTTGTGAGGTAAACACCGGTGAGGGTGGAAGGAATCTGAAGGATAGATTCCACATCTTCTTTGTGTTTCTTTAAAACTGCTTTGTCCTCACCACGTTGTTGTGTTTCCTGAAGAAAGTATTCTAAGCAAATGCAGGAGATGTTGCAGAGTGCAGGGATGGACGACATGGCAACAAGGTGTTTGTTTGAGAAGAGCAGTTTTGTAGCGTGTTTTCCAACAGCTAAATTACCTTGACAGACATGCATTCAGAAGTCAAGAGTGATGACAACAAATATAGTGTAAGTGTAAGTACTGCACTGCTTTACCTTTGTGTTGAAAGTATTTATCTACATACTCCTTAATTTTATGGTGGTTCCAAGGAAGAAGTTCCCCCACTTTCTCTGCTTTGCGCTCTAAATCTGTGACATCACGCACACGACAGGTGAAAACTACTGTGCAGCCTGGAAGAATGTGCCTGTGTAACAAGGCTGCAATGAGGTCAGCAACAGGCCGGGGGCTTCTGGGATCCAACTGGGCATTGTTGTAGTCTCTCTTATAAAGATTGGATTGAAATTCATCATAGCCATCCAGAACCCAACAACTTTGCTCTGGATTAGACAGGAGGTAGTCCACAATGGCTATCTGTGCAGACATACAGACAATTTATTAAAATTAAGCAAAATGAACCAATTAAAGGCGTTCTACTGCCAACTGTCACTTCCTGCCTGATTTCATTTTTTGGCAAAGTAACACGCTCCTGGAGAAACAGATCTAAACATAAAAAATTCTTTAAGGTCAGTTGCTGACCAGAGCAGAAAGACGTCAAGTTCTAGAAGAATATTACAACAGTGCAGTTGAAACACTTTAAAAGATCCTGTATATCTTAAGATCCCTGATGAGTAAATCAAACCTTCTCATCTTCTCCCCCTTGCGGAGATGGATAGTACTGGAACAGCAGATCATAAAAAGACAAGTTTTGGGACAGTAAATTGAGGTGGCGGAATTCAAGCAGAATAAATAAGTGGGAAGAAGGGATATGTCCCTGAAATAAAATAAAAAGAATAGTTATCCACCCAGAATGACCATTAAAATGTGTGTATATTGAGATATGTGTGTAGTGAATTTACCAAATCACATGCCCAAAGCTCTCCTAAACGAGACATATGAAGTGTTTTTCCCGATCCAGGCTTCCCATGCAAAATAGCGACTTTTCCTATACTGCCTTGAAGGAAGGTATCCAGGGTTACTCTAGCCTCCGGAAACCCACACTCCACATCCAAATCTGTCAAACGTTTAAATTCAAAAATAACTATATGCATTCTTTACTCTATAATAAAAGGATAATTCCATAACATAAATTAAATAATGAGATACCAGGTGTTCTGCTGCCTCCGTCACCAGAGCCAGGGGTTTGGTCTGGGGGGTCTCTGGATCTGTTTGCTCTCTTCACACTAACCCACACTTGATCCAGTTCCACATCCATCACCAGTCGTTTCCTCATGGCTTCCCACCTCATCCTCAACAAACCTTTGACTGAAGTTATAAACTGCTCCCAGGGATCTGCATCCAAACAACAGTCACATTATCAATATGCTCAACTTTGGGTATTCATTAGCAAACTATGTTTTAAATCATCAAAGGTGTGTGATATAAAGAACTTTAGGTGCAACAGTGTACCATTAAGACTAACTCCTGACTACAGCAACGTCTAAATATGTATCTGAGTTGCTTTTTTCCAATGAAAATATCCAGAGGTTATTACAACGATTAGCTTAAAGAACCAAGAGTAGTTGAACCTATATACTGACTGCCAGAGAGACTCTGCATTAGAGAGCCTTTAACTCGTAATTTGATGCCCATAATAAAGGTTGTTAGCATGCTTCTTTTACCACTGCAGTACCACATTACACAAGCATTGACAGGTATATTACTTTCACTGTGACAGCTGTATAAACTGGTTTAAATAGACTCAATGAGAATAATAAAATCTCTACTATTTACAAGCTGTAGATAGATAAACTAATGTCACCCTGTCCGAGCCCCACAAACGCAGCGTTCTGAATGATAAATTACTATATACCGATGCGGGGTCTTTTAATGATGTGCTGCTCCAAAGACCCTGCTGCGTGTAGTCTATAAATGTCACGCACATCTGTGAGGAAACAAGCAGATCATAGGTTTAGCACACAGTTACAGTCACAACTATTACTGTATACCTTTAAAGAATTAACAAGTATCAATGTCAACTTCTGTTTTTGATGTGATGGGAATTACAGGGGATTTCTGAGGACTGAGAGGTATTTACATGTTTGCAGAGCTTGTAAGAGGTGGCTAGTTATTTCAGTTTCACTTTAAATGTTTTTTGCTCAACAAACAACTATTACTCTGCAATACCGGGTTGCATACTCTGTATCCTAAATGTATTTCTGCTTTTTAAAGTCTGAACGCTGGCAACAAAGACTGCATTGTTTTCTGGGCACTATAATCCGACTTTGATAAGAGATAGGTCGCCTCTTTTAATCATGTTGTAAACATATTACATTTGTGTAACAATAAAGATCTATGAACCCTCTAGAGTGCCAACTCAACAATTTGTTGAGGACTTGCCAAATTGTTAAATATAGTTGACATAGTATCACTCAGACATTCAAATAAATACACAGTGTGCTATTAACTTGTTAACACTTACTGGTTGGACTTCCAGACACTGACATAAGCCTTGATTCCAGCCACATAGGGATGTTCTCACATAACATGCATATGCGCTGGAGAAAGTCGCGGCACACTGAGGAGTCTGCTGAGGTGTAGTAGTCCAATAAATCTTTTGCCATCGCTGCAGGAGAACTTGTGGGACTGAGGGTATTGACCAGCCCTGCACTGGAAGTCATTGGAAGTGCACATAATTCCTTAAGAGTTGTTGATGGTTGATGAGTAAGTATGTGCAATAGTTCAGGGTACTCCTCATCTAAGACAATTTGAGCATTTTCCAGGCCAGAGTCAACTTCCCCCTCCATTTTTAGTCTGCAGAAGCTGGATACAAAACATAAAGAATATACCCAGGAATTCTGCCACATTTCTATATTTACAGCAATCTTGAGAATAAAAATGAAGATGTTTATTGTACAAACCAGGGTAGAACCACAGGATTTCTTCTTTTTAGTACGAGGTAGACCTACGGGATAGTAAATAGTAAATATATGATATATTAGAGGACCTACATTGTCGTCATGGGGTGCTCTAAGGTTTAGATTTTGACAAATCTATGAGCTTATTATTTCGATTACCTTATAATATTATCCTTGCCCCTGCAGAAGTATTTTGAATTGCGAGACTAAATGATGAGTCTATGTCATAACAGCCCCTAAACTCTTTCAGGTAACATTCCGGAAGGCCCACATAAAATCCACTGCAGACATTAATTTTGAAACGTAAGTTACCGCGCTGTTTTCTCCCTCTGTGGTCCCTGCGCTGCGTCTGTATCTGCACAGCCTCCGTGCGTCTTTGTTCGAGGTAGAAACATGTACTCCAGACCTGAAGGTTTAGTTTGTAGTTAAAATATTAAGATCATAGGCCTAGAAGGAACAGTGAAAACGGAGGGGAAGAAAGAAAACTCACCAGTAGGACTACACAGTGTTTTGGCGCAACTGATAGTAAAAACGAAACGTATGGCAAGTAAATTTGCCAATCTGTTTTGGTTTCGTTTTGGCACAGCCTATCCCGTATTGGGTAAATTACGCCCGCCCAGCTAGTATGTGAATTTCATTTAAACCTCTAATATATGTTTAATCATTCACTTGTTAGAGTTAACTGTAACAAACAAATAAACAAACAAATAACTTGCTAATTATAAATGTTGCTGCCAACAATGAAGTGTCTGCGTTGAGGAAGACTCAATCGGATGCTCACTGCTTTTTAAGACGCAAATAGAAGTTTCCAAAGGTGGTCTAAGTGAAAGCAAGCACTAATTTGGATGTCAAGAATCTCTAGTCTTGTACTATCGTGTGTGGACACCACACACCTCCTCCAGTACATGTTTCTGTGAGATATCCCATTACAAAGTGTAAGAAGCCTACTCCCAAATTTAGTGTGTGCTTACATATGTCTGCAAGGCGTGACAGGAATGAAAGTATTGAAACATAAATGTATCGTTAAAACAAGCCATAAAACATATGAGTGTTGACAAATGAGCACACGCTTTTTTGACCATAAATTTAACAAGCATCAATTACACCAAAGTGCATCTCCCTGCAAGGCTGACTCCGAAAAATGAAATGGATTTTCATTTTCAGCAGCATAATTAAAACTCTGTCTTTATCGGGTGAGACGTAAATGTTTTCTTTTCATATTAAATGTAATATAACAGCGTTGTAAGAATTTGTATAATAATTAAATGTAAGTAAATGTAGGAAAAAAATTGAAAAAATAACTCAGAGAACTACATCTATGTTCTAAATTTAGTAGAGGACAAATATTCCTCTTGTCACTGTACTCCTGTGTCTCACAAGCCTTATTTGGCATGTGGTCATATTTGAGTCGTGCTTTGTAAGCACACCAGACCGAATATAAGGAGACTGAGAGGGCCCTCAGTGTGTGTGGCTGAAGAACTGTTCCTGCTTGTGGTAAGTCCAGCACCTGCTTTAACTTGGAGATTTATTTTATTGCCATTTTAAATTAAGTAAATATATTATTTTACTATTTCAGGACTCTGCAAAATAGTTTATAATTAACTACCAATTTACTGTCTCCACAGGCCTGGAGAATACAATATTCTTTTCACATAGATAAAAGTTTAAGGTAAGTAGAATTAATATCACTGACACTACAGACTTTCTTTTAAAAAAATTTTGCAACTTACACTATAATTGGAAATTTTTTGTCAGGTTCTATTTCACTATTTCTTCCAAAAGACTCTGAGATACTCTGAGATATACAAATTTTTTGGATAAAATCTATATTGATAACTTTTGTCGAAATACCAACCAATATTCATTAGTAACAAGTCCCTCAACTTTATTTCTAGAGTAATTTAAAAACAACACAGTCAACCAAAGTGCTTAACATTAATTATTTAGAACGAAAATTCACTAGAACACATAACCAACAACGACAAATGGTAAATAGTAACTCCTCAACCTGAGTTAACAACCAAGTAGAAAAAGTGAGTTTTTAGAAGGGACTTTATAGGGAAATTTATAACAAATATATAAAAGTTCAATAAATTGGTAGACATGCACATTTTTAAGCCAAACTCTCAGATCAGGCACAGCAGCATTCTGTCAGGAGAGAGACAGCAGGTTATGTGCAGAGGTGTTGGATGCATTTAGTTTGGACAAGCCATTTTACATAGTTTCTTTTGTTGCTCCAACATCCATAGCTAAATTTCTACACCAATATTTCTATACCAATTACAAGTGAGTACAATTACAATTTTACTTATGTCAACAACTGCGTTCAAAAATGCCTCTTGCAGAACTAAACCGCCACCATGAGTACGGACGCTGAGATGGCGGTTTATGGCAAGGCGGCCATTTACCTTCGTAAACCAGAGAAAGAGAGAATTGAGGCTCAGAACAAGCCCTTTGATGCCAAGACTGCCTGCTATGTGGTTGATGCCAAGGACCTGTACCTGAAGGCAACTATTCTCAAGAAGGATGGTGGCAAAGTCACCGTCAAGGTCTTGGACACTCAGGAGGTGAGTGTATTTTAAAAGCATTTTAAAGTTATTTTAATAATGCACTCTACAACAGAAAAAATCAATTCACTACTGATGCACGGTCTATCACAGGAGAGGACAGTTAAAGAAGATGAAGTCTCTCCCATGAACCCTCCTAAGTTCGACAAAATTGAGGACATGGCCATGATGACCCACCTCAATGAAGCCTCTGTGCTTTATAACCTCAAAGAGCGTTATGCAGCATGGATGATCTACGTAAGACACATTTTATTTACAAGGTTCTAACATATTCATTTAACTTTTTCTTAATGTAGTGTGTTTGTGTGTACATTTCTTCAGACCTACTCTGGGCTGTTCTGTGCCACTGTCAACCCCTACAAGTGGCTGCCAGTGTATGACCAGGAAGTTGTGACTGCCTACAGAGGCAAGAAGCGTATGGAGGCTCCACCCCACATCTTCTCTGTCTCTGACAACGCTTATCAGTTCATGCTTACTGGTATGTCCTATGTTGAGAATAAAATTATT
Organism: Periophthalmus modestus; assembly: GCA_019594935.1. NCBI lineage: Eukaryota > Metazoa > Chordata > Actinopteri > Gobiiformes > Gobiidae > Periophthalmus > Periophthalmus modestus. The sequence continues at coordinate 26,890,853 of JAIEZT010001390.1, read as the reverse complement.
TATAATGTTAAGTTTACATTCAAATGTATATTTATTAATACATATTTTGCTATATATTTTAACAGACAGGGAGAACCAGTCTGTCTTGATCACGTAAGTTCCTAATTTATTTCTGTGTTGATTAGTAGTTAGCTTTACACATGATTCTTACAAGTCTTATTCAACTCCAGTGGAGAATCTGGTGCTGGAAAGACTGTGAACACCAAGCGTGTCATTCAGTACTTTGCAACAATCTCTGTTGGTGGAGATAAGAAGAAGGATGCTGGTCCAGGAAAGATGCAGGTTAGTTTGTTTTAATTTACTTAACACTAAAACAGGCAAAATCTGAAATGTAAAAATACAAATGCAAACATAATTTTCTCTACAGGGTTCCCTGGAGGACCAGATTATTGCAGCCAACCCTCTGCTGGAGGCCTACGGTAATGCCAAGACTGTGAGAAATGACAACTCCTCTCGTTTTGTAAGTATTCTGAAATAAGAAAAAAACTCTAGAAATGTTGCCTGAATATGTGTATAAATATATTTTTTACTTTTAAACAAATAGGGTAAATTCATCAGAATTCATTTCGGCACAACTGGTAAACTGGCTAGTGCTGACATTGAAACTTGTGAGTAGGATGTTGCTGTTATATTTGGATGTAAATTATGAAGCGCTTTTCAAACAACCTTCCCAACACTTACAGATCTGCTGGAGAAGTCTAGAGTGACATTCCAGCTTCCCGATGAGAGAGGCTACCACATCTTCTACCAGATGATGACCAACCACAAGCCTGAGCTCATTGGTAGGTAGAAAATTCAGATAAAGTGTTAATAATGTTTGCATTTTTTTTCGTCGTGGATGAAACTCAAAAAACTATGTTTTGCAGAAATGTCTCTCATCACAACCAACCCATATGACTTCCCCATGTGCAGCATGGGTCAAATCACTGTTGCTAGCATTGATGACAAAGTTGAGCTGGAAGCCACTGATGTAAGGGACTCAGAAATCACAAAGATTATACATACATATAAGAATTGCATATGTTGAGAATTAATTATGGAAACGTTTTGAAACTAGAACGCCATTGACATCTTGGGCTTCACCGGTGAGGAGAAGATGAGCATCTACAAAATGACCGGTGCTGTCCTCCACCACGGTAACATGAAGTTCAAGCAGAAGCAGCGTGAGGAGCAGGCTGAGCCAGATGGCACAGAGGGTAAGAGAACATTTGTCTAATGAATTTGTGATTAAATACTGTTTTCTCATACATGATGAGCAAAATATATGGATACTTTTATAGATGCTGACAAGGTTGCTTACCTGCTGGGTCTGAACTCTGCTGACATGCTTAAGGCTTTGTGCTACCCCAGAGTCAAGGTCGGAAATGAGTATGTCACCAAGGGACAGACTGTGCCTCAGGTAAAGTGAACATTTCAGTGGCAGTTCATTTTATAATGTTGTAAAAAGAGTTGGCTAACAGTAAGTTACTGAATACTTACACTAGGTGCTGAATGCTGTCACTGCCCTGGCCAAGTCCATCTATGAGAGGATGTTCTTGTGGATGGTCATCCGTATCAACCAGATGTTGGACACCAAGCAACAGAGAAACTTCTTCATTGGTGTCTTGGACATTGCTGGCTTTGAAATCTTTGATGTAAGCTCAATTCTAAAATGTAAAACCATCTAGTTAAATGTGAGTGGTTATATGAGATATTTGTTTCAACAGTTCAACAGCATGGAGCAGCTGTGCATTAACTTCACCAACGAGAAACTGCAACAGTTCTTCAACCACCACATGTTTGTTCTGGAGCAAGAGGAGTACAAGAAGGAGGGTATCATCTGGGAGTTTATTGACTTTGGTATGGACTTGGCTGCCTGCATTGAGCTGATTGAAAAGGTAGGCTATTGTTTTGAACAACAACAACTGGCGATTATTCAATTTCTAAATGTATTTTTGTTGACTTTGCTCTAGCCCATGGGCATCTTTGCCATCCTTGAGGAGGAGTGCATGTTCCCCAAAGCCTCTGATACAACCTTCAAGAACAAGCTGTACGATCAGCATCTTGGCAAGAGCAGGGCATTTGAGAAGCCCAAACCAGCCAAGGGCAAGGCTGAGGCCCACTTCTCCCTGGTGCACTACGCTGGTACTGTGGACTACAACATCTCTGGCTGGCTGGACAAGAACAAGGACCCACTGAACGAGTCTGTTGTGCAGCTGTACCAGAAATCTTCAGTCAAACTTCTGTCTCATCTCTATCCTCCTGTTGTTGAGGGTAACTGTTACTTTGCACAACAATTCTGATTAAGATTATTGGTATGTATTTACTTACAGTCTGTTATATGGCATTTTCTATTAACAGAGGCCAAGGGAGCAAAGGGAGGCAAGAAGAAGGGTGGCTCTATGCAGACTGTGTCCTCACAGTTCAGGGTAAAAATTCACATAGAACATTAAAATGAGGTTTGTTTGTTTGTTGGTTTGTTTTTTGTTAATTTCTTCACATTTGGGGGTTTTAGGAGAACTTGGGCAAGCTGATGACTAACTTGAGAAGCACTCATCCTCACTTTGTGCGTTGCCTGATTCCCAACGAGTCCAAGACTCCAGGTATAAAGTATATTGCTATGACAACTGGTTTTGTTATTATTTCCTGCTGATTATTTCTTTTTAACTCAGGTCTGATGGAGAACTTCCTGGTCATCCACCAGCTTAGGTGTAATGGTGTACTGGAGGGTATCAGAATCTGCAGAAAGGGTTTCCCTAGCAGAATCCTGTATGGTGACTTCAAACAGAGGTATCACTAAACTTTGTGAAAGTAAGAAAAATGTGTTCCTTTAAAGACATATTAAACATGTATTTCTTTCTCCAATTAGATACAAGGTGCTGAATGCCAGTGTTATCCCTGAGGGTCAGTTCATTGACAACAAGAAGGCTTCTGAGAAGCTGCTGGGATCCATTGATGTTGATCATGATCAGTACAGATTTGGACACACCAAGGTAAGAATACCAGAAAATACAGTTTATAGTACCTATTTTAGGCTTGCTATGTTGTAATGTAATACAATGTTTTCACACTATGTTATAGGTGTTCTTCAAAGCTGGTCTGCTGGGTACTCTTGAGGAGATGAGAGATGAAAAACTTGCAGCTCTTGTCACCATGACACAGGCTTTGTGCCGTGGATACCTGATGAGAAGGGAGTTTGTGAAGATGACTGAGAGAAGGCATGTCAAATATAATGGCAGTAAAACATTTAAAAAGGCTGCATTTTTTTTGTTTTAAACATAATTTAATTTGTTTTATTTGACAGAGATGCCATCTATACCATCCAGTACAATGTCCGCTCATTCATGAATGTCAAACACTGGCCATGGATGAAGGTGTACTACAAGATCAAGCCCCTCCTGAAGAGTGCCGAGACTGAGAAGGAGCTTGCCCAGATGAAGGAGAATTATGAGAAGATGACTGCTGACTTGGCTGCTGCTCTGGCCAAGAAGAAGGAGCTTGAGGAGAAGATGGTATCTCTTCTGCAGGAGAAGAATGATCTGCAGCTCCAAGTGGCCTCTGTGAGTTTTCAAGCAGACAGCATCAAATGAGCATGCCCACAAGTTGGAACAATACACTAAAAAACAATATATTGTCCTTCAGGAATCTGAAAATCTGTCAGATGCTGAGGAGAGGTGCGAGGGTCTCATCAAAAGCAAGATTCAGCTGGAGGCCAAACTGAAGGAGACAACTGAGAGACTGGAGGATGAGGAAGAGATCAATGCTGAGCTCACAGCCAAGAAAAGGAAGTTGGAGGATGAATGCTCTGAGCTCAAGAAGGACATTGATGATCTGGAGCTTACCTTGGCCAAAGTGGAAAAGGAGAAGCATGCCACTGAGAACAAGGTTTGACCAATTTATTCCACGCATCACACTCATACTTGGTAAATGTATGTGATTCCTCATCATGTGTTTTCAAAAACCAACAGGTGAAGAATCTGACTGAAGAGATGGCCTCTCAGGATGAGAGCATCGCCAAGCTGACTAAGGAGAAGAAAGCTCTCCAGGAGGCTCATCAGCAGACCCTGGATGACCTGCAGGCTGAGGAGGACAAAGTTAACACTCTTACAAAGGCCAAGACCAAGCTTGAGCAGCAAGTTGATGATGTATGTTTAAATCTACCAATCCAATTTGTTTATTGGCAAAAATCTTGAATAGTAATTCAATGTAATTCCTCTCCCCCAGCTTGAAGGGTCTTTGGAGCAGGAGAAGAAGTTGCGTATGGACCTGGAGAGAGCCAAGAGAAAGCTGGAGGGTGACCTGAAACTGGCCCAGGAATCCATCATGGATCTTGAGAACGACAAGCAGCAATCTGAGGAGAAACTGAAGAAGTAAGAATGAGTGGATATATTCTATTACTCTGGTTAAATAAAAATTAAACATGATACAATGATTTTACTCCTTCCTCACCCTCAGGAAAGACTTTGAGATCAGCCAGCTTCTCAGCAAGATTGAGGATGAGCAGTCTCTGGGAGCTCAGCTTCAGAAGAAGATTAAGGAACTTCAGGTAACAATACCTTTCAAATGATGTCATCATCAACTTGGGGGGGAGGTCCCTCCAAATAACATTAAAGTTATAAGCTACATAAACCTAAATTGAAACATAATGATCACAGGCTCCAGAAAATGTGTTGTTTGTTTTTTTTTATTTTTAGAGTTTTTAGTGCGTTGTGTCATAACAGTAGAATAATTGTGAACTCTTTCACTGTTTACAGGCCCGTATTGAGGAGCTGGAGGAAGAGATTGAGGCTGAGCGTGCTGCCCGTGCCAAGGTTGAGAAGCAGAGAGCAGACCTCTCCAGGGAGCTTGAGGAGATCAGCGAGAGGCTGGAGGAGGCTGGTGGTGCCACTGCTGCTCAGATTGAGCTGAACAAGAAGCGTGAGGCTGAGTTCCAGAAGCTCCGTCGTGACCTTGAGGAGTCCACTCTGCAGCATGAAGCAACTGCCGCTGCTCTGCGCAAGAAGCAGGCTGACAGTGTTGCTGAGCTGGGAGAGCAGATTGATAACCTCCAGCGTGTCAAGCAGAAGCTTGAGAAGGAAAAGAGTGAATACAAGATGGAGATTGATGACCTCTCCAGCAACATGGAGGCTGTGGCTAAAGCTAAGGTGATAATTGTTTCTATGACAACAGACATCATATCAAGGGAAATGCTCATACTAACGTACAATTTAATTTTTAGGGAAATCTGGAAAAGATGTGCCGTACTCTTGAGGACCAACTTAGTGAACTGAAGACCAAGAATGATGAAAACATTCGCCAAATCAATGACCTGGGTGCCCAGAAAGCTCGCCTCCTCACAGAGAATGGTAAGATAAATCTCAGGAACATAATTTGACTAGAGAATAATTAGTCTTCTAACCAATCTTTTACATCCAAGGTGAGTTTGGCCGCCAAATTGAGGAGAAGGAAGCCCTGGTTTCTCAGCTGACCAGAGGCAAACAGGCCTTCACACAGCAGATTGAGGAGCTCAAGAGGCAGATTGAAGAGGAGGTTAAGGTACGATATTCAAAAGTTATTTCAAACAAACAGATTGTATTATGAAGCATCATAACATTAACTGTTCCCATAGGCCAAGAACGCCCTTGCCCATGGACTCCAGTCAGCCCGTCATGACTGCGATCTGCTCAGGGAACAGTTTGAAGAGGAGCAGGAGGCCAAGGCTGAACTTCAGCGTGGCATGTCTAAGGCCAACAGCGAGGTAGCTCAGTGGAGAACCAAGTATGAAACTGACGCTATCCAGAGAACTGAGGAGCTTGAGGAAGCCAAGTGAGTTAAAATTGGTAGCACAGTACACCATTGTGGATTTCACATGTGTACTCATCATGTGTACTTTTTAAAGGAAAAAGCTTGCCCAGCGCCTCCAGGAGGCTGAGGAACAGATTGAGGCTGTCAACTCCAAGTGTGCTTCCCTGGAGAAGACCAAACAGAGGCTGCAGAGTGAGGTGGAGGATCTCATGATTGATGTGGAGAGAGCTAACGGTCTGGCTGCCAACCTTGACAAGAAACAGAGGAACTTTGACAAGGTATGCATTCTACTTTTGTATGATCAAATTGTCCGTTGTTGTGATAATTTTACTCACCATCTGGATTTATAAATTATGAAATGTAGGTCTTGGCTGAATGGAAGCAGAAATTCGAGGAGGGTCAGGCAGAGCTTGAGGGAGCTCAGAAGGAGGCCCGCTCACTGGGAACTGAGCTTTTCAAGATGAAGAACTCCTATGAAGAAGCTCTTGACCAGCTGGAGACCATGAAGCGTGAAAACAAGAACTTGCAGCGTGAGTGTTTTCACCTGTGTTTTACCATTGATACTTTATTTATATTTACAGTTTAGATGCTTAAGACTGAACATTTGATTCCCCAATAGAGGAGATCTCTGACTTGACTGAGCAGATTGGTGAGACTGGCAAGAGCATCCATGAACTGGAGAAGTCCAAGAAGCAAGTTGAGACAGAGAAGGCAGAAATCCAGACAGCCCTTGAGGAAGCTGAGGTAAGAAAAATATAAATCACAAAAATGTATCTCTAAATATGTAAACATATAGGAAGAGAAGTAATAAACTACTTTTTTTGACATTTTCAGGGAACTCTTGAACATGAAGAGTCTAAGATCCTCCGTGTCCAACTGGAGCTTAACCAGGTGAAGGGTGAGATTGACAGGAAGCTGGCGGAGAAAGATGAGGAAATGGAGCAGATTAAGAGGAACAGCCAGAGAGTCATTGATTCCATGCAAGGCACTCTGGACTCTGAGGTTAGAAGCAGAAATGATGCCCTCAGAATCAAGAAGAAGATGGAGGGAGACTTGAATGAGATGGAGATTCAGCTGAGCCATGCCAATCGCCAGGCTGCTGAGTCCCAGAAACAGCTGAGAAATGTGCAGACACAGCTCAAGGTATTGACATGTGTTTCAGGTTGGCCATGTTGCTATAATCCACCACCACATCGACTTACATATGTACTCTAATTCAATCAGGATGCCCAACTGCACCTTGATGATGCAGTCAGAGCTCAGGAAGACCTCAAAGAACAGGCTGCTATGGTTGAGCGCAGAAACGGCCTGATGGTGGCTGAAATTGAAGAACTCAGGGCTGCTCTGGAACAGACAGAGAGAGGTCGCAAAATTGCTGAGCAGGAGCTGGTTGATGCCAGCGAGCGTGTTGGACTTCTCCACTCTCAGGTACAATAACTCACAAATGATGTTTACACAAATGAATAATGTTTTTACATTGATATGAATATATATATGACAATATTGTCATCGTGATGCTCATTATATATGTTTTCTTTCTTGCTTTATAGAACACTAGCCTGCTGAACACCAAGAAGAAGCTTGAGGCTGACCTGGTTCAGATCCAGAGTGAAGTTGATGACACTGTTCAGGAAGCAAGAAATGCTGAGGAGAAGGCCAAGAAGGCCATCACTGATGTAGGCTTTTCTTTGGCATTATTTTTTGTCCTTTGGCACTTGTTTTAATTTATACTCCAATGATTAAAACTTAATGTGTTTACCAGGCTGCCATGATGGCTGAGGAGCTGAAGAAGGAGCAGGACACCAGTGCTCATCTGGAGAGGATGAAGAAGAATCTGGAAGTTGCTGTCAAGGACCTGCAGCACCGTCTGGATGAGGCTGAGAATCTTGCCATGAAGGGTGGTAAGAAGCAGCTCCAGAAACTGGAGTCCAGGGTAAGACTAATACTGTGAAAACCAAATCAAAATCTTACTGCAAACAATATTTCAACAAAAATGTAAATATTATGATTCATACTTTCCAAAGGTGCGTGAGCTTGAGACAGAGGTTGAAAATGAACAGAGACGTGGAGCAGATGCTGTTAAGGGTGTCCGCAAATATGAGAGGAGAGTCAAGGAGCTCACCTACCAGGTTTGTAAGCAAAGTGCAGACAACTATTTATTCTTATCTCATTTTATCCTAAATTTCTATCTATTGCATCTGTGTTTAAGACTGAGGAGGACAAGAAGAACATCACCAGGCTCCAGGATCTGGTTGATAAGCTGCAGCTCAAGGTGAAGGCCTACAAGAGGCAGGCTGAGGAAGCGGTAAGTGCACAATATTTACGTTTATCACTTTATAAATACATATTTATGCAGCATTGCTAAATTATATTATAAACATTTTCTGCAGGAGGAGCAGGCCAATGTGCATCTGTCCAAGTGCAGAAAGGTTCAGCATGAGCTGGAGGAGGCTGAAGAGCGTGCCGACATTGCAGAGTCCCAGGTTAACAAGCTGAGAGCCAAGAGCCGTGACTCTGGCAAGGTAAATAATATGTTAATATTTTTGTATATTGTATGATTAACTCATACTATAGCTTTTATGATTGATTAATACAAAATAAACTGCATCTGTTCATACTTCTCTTGCAGGGAAAAGATGCAGCTGAGTAATGCTTTCCATTTACTGATATGACAATTATTGCAATAAACCCTGTAAAATCAGCTCTTCATTGCTATCTGTCTTTTTTAATTGAGTTTTATGGAGATGTGTATTTATTTATTAGATGTCTATTGGAAAAGGTTTGTTGCATGCTGTACATTTTAACACCCCACTTGGTCATTAGCCAGAAAAAGATTGGCATTTACACTGCTATGTTCAGCCTAAATCCAAACATGGGTTTGAAACTATGCCCGCAGTGTCAGTATTAATGGCTTGGCATGAGTGTGAATAGCAGAGCCATGTGCCATATCTACTTACATGCCTTCTTTAATTCAAACAACTTTAAATTAATTATCTTGTTTAATTGAAATTGAAATTGGTTGAATTGAACACAGCGATATGTAAATTATACATAATAGGTAACAGTAAATTGTACATAATAGGTAACACTAAATTGCAAAAAGTAATTAAGTATGTGCGAGTGTGTTAAGGTGATTATTATAATCAAGTAATTACTATATCATTTACTATATTACTAATTTCTGAATGTCCCTTCTATCGACATGAAACACAAGATGAGCTGTAAATACAAGCTACCCACCTTATGTTGCAACACCAGTTGTCACTCACATACCATAAATGGCAAGAGTCCCACGTTTAACTTTTGCCTACTCGGCAAAGACCCTCTTGCCACAGGTCATTCCTCTCTTCAATAAACACACATGCGTTTATTGAGGACACTATGTTACAACCTATCTTTATTATGAACCTGGATACAAAAAAACATTTTTGTAGCATTATTTGCGCAACTAAGCCAAGCACTGAATCAGGTTCAACACTGAAAGCATTATATATCATTATATAAAACAAGGACACCTGTCATGATATCTTTCAACAACTATGCAGGTTTAAAAATGTGAAGATTATATAAATGTACTTGGGTTATTATTGAAGCATTTCTTCAGCTGTGGGTCTAATGGCAAAAGCAGAACATTAAAGACATTCTATACATCCTTAAAGCCTGTGTTTACCATCAGAAGGTCCAGGCTCATTGATATTTTGTTAATAAAGTAAAGTCTGTTGAATTTTGCTGGCAGATTTTTATGTGTTTAATTTTTTTTTTTTTTAAAGTCAGCATTATCATGTGGGTGGGTAACTAAATCCAAATTTGAGTTCTTCTTTTGGAAAAATCCAACTCCACCCCGCAGGGCACACAATTGTATCACACATTGGTTCATTCTTAGCCTCATTATCACAGTATGCATTGTCTAAAATGAGTATATATGTGTTTTTCAAAGGCAAGGTAGTGCTTGTAATATTTTATTATAATAAGCAATGTTTGTTTCCATCACATCTGCTTCTAGAAGTCTACAGAATGTGTTAATTGAATCTTTAGAGACTTTTGGATGCTGAAAGAAGTATCTCTTTTTTTTTTTTTTCTTCTCGAAATATTGGTTACCATATCCTGTCTGGATCCTTTTTGAACATTTGCCTGTCATCTATTCAGGTGTGCAGAACTCTTCTTGTAACAATTCATAAGAGAAACGTTAATTTTATAAATTTAAATACAATATTTAAGCTGAATTATATGTAATATTATATAATTGCAATGTAGGCCCTGATCTGGATACACCATTCATATGGTGTGCACACTACCAGGATACAGCATCAACAACATCAACCCTAATACATAGGATAGATCACAAAAACATGTGTCTCTGAACTACACAGGTCTTACTGCTATGCTTTTTCCAAGACAGCTTTAGTTTTAAACCTTCTTTAAAAAAATCCTGTGCCTTTATTTGTATTTGCCATTTGGAGACATATTAAAAGTTATCCCATCTGACATTGAGACAAAAACTGTGTAAGTGGAATAAAATAAGAATGATGATTGATTAGGAGTCTGGCTTTAACAAGGAACACACCATGTGAATAAACAATGGGAAACATCTCTCAACAGGTGGTCTACCCTTACTTTGAAATAAAGTGTTAAGTGGGTGAGCAGCTGGAGGTTTAGGCATTAAATTCCAAGAATGTTTAATTTATAAACCTTTTTATAACTAAACCTATTACTATACACTGACAAACATTGTAAAGCCTGTCCTGTTATTCATTTGTTTGGAATAAAAACACATAGTATTGTTTGTGCTATGCTGTAACGCTTTTGTATGTTTTAATTCAACTTCTCACCTTCCCCATCTACCAATTAAGTAATAACTTTGCAAGATATAATTAAAATATAAATAGATATATTAAAGCAGTTCTCTGTCCTCTAAAACCACATATACCCACCATACAATATAAGGTCTATTCATATTTTTTTCTTTCTTTTAGAATGAAAATTGTGTGGCCAACTTCATTTGGGCACTAGACTGCATATTGGCATGCTAGCAGAACGCAGAAAATAGCCTGGAAAGTCATAAAGATTTCAGAGAGTTACAATTACACTCATAAAACTCTGATGACAGTTGATCTGTTATATAAGCTGCCTATAAAGATGTATTAAGATAATATTATATATAGTAATTGAGACATTATGATCTACAATTGAGTAATACAATTGTAAATAATACTAAACACTAAGCATAAAAAGCATTATTTCAAGAATTTGATTGGAAATTGAGAATACAACATAAGTAAACAAGTACAGTTGATCTGAACTACTAAGTACACTATTCTTCCACACATGAATATACCTAAAATCAAAGTCTGGGCATATAGGATACCATCTTTAACTATGATACACACCTCATTTGGTGTGAGTACCATTTTTAACTTGAGGCGTGTCAGCACTCTCGATTGAATATAAGGAGTGAACAAGGACACAGCCCTCACTGCCGGCCACTTGGAGACAGCTGGTAAGGGTTTCCTCTGTTTGTTTGAATGTAGACATCAGTGTTGATTGAAGTTTTTTGTATATTAAGCTACTATTTACTATTTACAGAATTAAGGAACTTTACATCATCTCAGCGCAGTCAAGGGTCAGGTAAGAGGAACATTTAATTATATTTATTTTATTAAGTTGTCATCAATGGGCATTTGATGGGATTGTGTGGAATTGATTGTTACACATGACAAAATATGTAATATTAAAGGAATTGTATGTAAGATCTTTATTTAAATTTCATAAACTTGACCTATTTCTGTCACCAGATACAAGCTAAACATGTTCAAATCATATATTGAATTTACAGTTCTAATGCTGATTTATTCTTAATTACAAAAATATTGGACATGATGGCCCATTTATTTGGTGTGCTGGTTCTCACAACGATTGTCCAACCAGAAAGAAAGAAAGAATGAGCCTCATATAAGTCTCTCATTTGGGTTGCCAGTTTCAATGCTGAAATCCAATTGGTTTAAATCTAAACTGACTCTCTCGGATCTGATTCCTCACTTACAGCAGCATCGACAGCCAATCATTAATTAGTGTGAGTGTAGTCAGGAGCTAACTATAGTGGAGGTTCTGAGCTTTCACATGAGATATGGCCTGTCCGCCCTAATGACAATGAGAGAAACCTCTGTGTGTCCTCTATGTGCAGGTTAGGCACTGGCCACCCGTGTTCAGTTGTGACTGTTGTACCTTTTCTAAAACAGTAACAACGCAGGCTACATACAGTTCATTTAGATACTGAGATAAGAGCATGATCTGTGAGAGTGTTGTGTTCTCAAATTATTTTTATTCAAGACTGTGACAGACAAAATGATGTCTTGCATCGAGATTGTAAAGCAGGGTGTTGGATACGTTCACTGCCTACTTCAAGTTGGTTGATAGCAAAGAAAAAATGTTGCATTCTGTATTTTGTCCAAGCAGAAAACAACCGCAACCATGAGTACGGACGCTGAGATGGCGGTTTATGGCAAGGCTGCCATTTACCTCCGTAAACCAGAGAAGGAGAGAATTGAGGCTCAGAGTAAACCCTTTGATGCCAAGACTGCCTGCTACGTGGCTGATGTCAAGGAGCTGTACCTCAAGGGAACTATCATCAAGAAGGATGGTGGCAAAGTCACCGTCAAGGTCTTGGACACTCAGGAGGTGAGTGTATTTTAAACATATTTTTAAATAATTTCAATATTGCACTTAACAACAAAAAAATCGATTAATTACTGATGCACGATCGATTGCAGGAGAGGACAGTTAAAGAAGATGACGTCTCTCCCATGAACCCTCCTAAGTTCGACAAAATTGAGGACATGGCCATGATGACCCACCTCAATGAAGCCTCTGTGCTTTATAACCTCAAAGAGCGTTATGCAGCATGGATGATCTACGTAAGACACATTTTATTTACAAGGTTCTAATTCATTTAACTTTTTCTTAATGTAGTGTGTTTGTGTGTACATTTCTTCAGACCTACTCTGGGCTGTTCTGTGCCACTGTCAACCCCTACAAGTGGCTGCCAGTGTACGATGCTGAGGTTGTGGCTGCCTACAGAGGCAAGAAGCGTATGGAGGCTCCACCCCACATCTTCTCTGTCTCTGACAACGCTTATCAGTTCATGCTTACTGGTATGTCCTATGTTGAGAATAAAATTATTTATAATGTTAAGTTTACATTCAAATGTATATTTATTAATACATATTTTGCTATATATTTTAACAGACAGGGAGAACCAGTCTGTCTTGATCACGTAAGTTCCTAATTTATTTCTGTGTTGATTAGTAGTTAGCTTTACACATGATTCTTACAAGTCTTATTCAACTCCAGTGGAGAATCTGGTGCTGGAAAGACTGTGAACACCAAGCGTGTCATTCAGTACTTTGCAACAATCTCTGTTGGTGGAGATAAGAAGAAGGATGCTGGTCCAGGAAAGATGCAGGTTAGTTTGTTTTAATTTACTTAACACTAAAACAGGCAAAATCTGAAATGTAAAAATACAAATGCAAACATAATTTTCTCTACAGGGTTCCCTGGAGGACCAGATTATTGCAGCCAACCCTCTGCTGGAGGCCTACGGTAATGCCAAGACTGTGAGAAATGACAACTCCTCTCGTTTTGTAAGTATTCTGAAATAAGAAAAAAACTCTAGAAATGTTGCCTGAATATGTGTATAAATATATTTTTTACTTTTAAACAAATAGGGTAAATTCATCAGAATTCATTTCGGCACAACTGGTAAACTGGCTAGTGCTGACATTGAAACTTGTGAGTAGGATGTTGCTGTTATATTTGGATGTAAATTATGAAGCGCTTTTCAAACAACCTTCCCAACACTTACAGATCTGCTGGAGAAGTCTAGAGTGACATTCCAGCTTCCCGATGAGAGAGGCTACCACATCTTCTACCAGATGATGACCAACCACAAGCCTGAGCTCATTGGTAGGTAGAAAATTCAGATAAAGTGTTAATAATGTTTGCATTTTTTTTCGTGGATGAAACTCAAAAAACTATGTTTTGCAGAAATGTCTCTCATCACAACCAACCCATATGACTTCCCCATGTGCAGCATGGGTCAAATCACTGTTGCTAGCATTGATGACAAAGTTGAGCTGGAAGCCACTGATGTAAGGGACTCAGAAATCACAAAGATTATACATATAAGAATTGCATATGTTGAGAATTAATTATGGAAACGTTTTGAAACTAGAACGCCATTGACATCTTGGGCTTCACCGGTGAGGAGAAGATGAGCATCTACAAAATGACCGGTGCTGTCCTCCACCACGGTAACATGAAGTTCAAGCAGAAGCAGCGTGAGGAGCAGGCTGAGCCAGATGGCACAGAGGGTAAGAGAAACATTTGTCTAATGAATTTGTGATTAAATACTGTTTTCTCATACATGATGAGCAAAATATATGGATACTTTTATAGATGCTGACAAGGTTGCTTACCTGCTGGGTCTGAACTCTGCTGACATGCTTAAGGCTTTGTGCTACCCCAGAGTCAAGGTCGGAAATGAGTACGTCACCAAGGGACAGACTGTGCCTCAGGTAAAGTGAACATTTCAGTGGCAGTTCATTTTAAAATGTTGTAAAAAGAGTTGGCTAACAGTAAGTTACTGAATACTAACACTAGGTGCTGAATGCTGTCACTGCCCTGGCCAAGTCCATCTATGAGAGGATGTTCTTGTGGATGGTCATCCGTATCAACCAGATGTTGGACACCAAGCAGCAGAGAAACTACTTCATTGGTGTCTTGGACATTGCTGGCTTTGAAATCTTTGATGTAAGCTCAATTCTAAAATGTAAAACCATGTAGTCAAGTGTGAGTGTTCATGTGAGATATTTGTTTCAACAGTTCAACAGCATGGAGCAGCTGTGCATTAACTTCACCAACGAGAAACTGCAACAGTTCTTCAACCACCACATGTTTGTTCTGGAGCAAGAGGAGTACAAGAAGGAGGGTATCATCTGGGAGTTTATTGACTTTGGTATGGACTTGGCTGCCTGCATTGAGCTGATTGAAAAGGTAGGCTATTGTTTTGAACAACAACAACTGGCGATTATTCAATTTCTAAATGTTTTTTTTTTTTTTTACTTTGCTCTAGCCCATGGGCATCTTTGCCATCCTTGAGGAGGAGTGCATGTTCCCCAAAGCCTCTGATACAACCTTCAAGAACAAGCTGTACGATCAGCATCTTGGCAAGAGCAGGGCATTTGAGAAGCCCAAACCAGCCAAGGGCAAGGCTGAGGCCCACTTCTCCCTGGTGCACTACGCTGGTACTGTGGACTACAACATCTCTGGCTGGCTGGACAAGAACAAGGACCCACTGAACGAGTCTGTTGTGCAGCTGTACCAGAAATCTTCAGTCAAACTTCTGGCTCTTCTGTATCCTCCTGTTGTTGAGGGTAGGCTAATAGTAAATTTGGACAAAAGAGTGGTTTGATATTGTAAAATTATATAAATTATATTGTATTGGTATTTTCTATTAACAGAGACCAAGGGAGGAAAGGGAGGCAAGAAGAAGGGTGGCTCTATGCAGACTGTGTCCTCACAGTTCAGGGTAAAAATTCACATAGAACATTAAAATGAGGTTTGTTTGTTTGTTGGTTTGTTTTTTGTTAATTTCTTCACATTTGGGGGTTTTAGGAGAACTTGGGCAAGCTGATGACTAACTTGAGAAGCACTCATCCTCACTTTGTGCGTTGCCTGATTCCCAACGAGTCCAAGACTCCAGGTATAAAGTATAGTGTTATGGCAACTGGGTTTGTTATTATTTCCTGCTGATTATTTCTTTTTAACTCAGGTCTGATGGAGAACTTCCTGGTCATTCACCAGCTTAGGTGTAATGGTGTACTGGAGGGTATCAGAATCTGCAGAAAGGGTTTCCCTAGCAGAATCCTGTATGGTGACTTCAAACAGAGGTATCACTAAACTTTGTGAAAGTAAGAAAAATGTGTTCCTTTAAAGACATATTAAACATGTATTTCTTTCTCCAATTAGATACAAGGTGCTGAATGCCAGTGTTATCCCTGAGGGTCAGTTCATTGACAACAAGAAGGCTTCTGAGAAGCTGCTGGGATCCATTGATGTTGATCATGATCAGTACAGATTTGGACACACCAAGGTAAGAATATCCGAAAATACAGTTTATAGTACTTATTTTAGGCTTGCTATGTTGTAATGTAATACAATGTTTTCACACTATGTTATAGGTGTTCTTCAAAGCTGGTCTGCTGGGTACTCTTGAGGAGATGAGAGATGAAAAACTTGCAACTCTTGTCACCATGACACAGGCTTTGTGCCGTGGATACCTGATGAGAAGGGAGTTTGTGAAGATGATGGAGAGAAGGCATGTCAAATATAATGATACTGTAATTTTAAAAAGGCTGAAAAGTTTTTAGCTCAGAATTTAATTTGTTTTATTTGACAGAGATGCCATCTATACCATCCAGTACAATGTCCGCTCATTCATGAATGTCAAACACTGGCCATGGATGAAGGTGTACTACAAGATCAAGCCCCTCCTGAAGAGTGCTGAGACTGAGAAGGAGCTTGCCCAGATGAAGGAGAATTATGGGAAGATGACTGCTGACTTGGCTGCTGCTCTGGCCAAGAAGAAGGAGCTTGAGGAGAAGATGGTATCTCTTCTGCAGGAGAAGAATGATCTGCAGCTCCAAGTGGCCTCTGTGAGTTTTCAAGCAGACAGCATCAAATGAGCATGCCCACAAGTTGGAACAATACACTAAAAAACAATATATTGTCCTTCAGGAATCTGAAAATCTGTCAGATGCTGAGGAGAGGTGCGAGGGTCTCATCAAAAGCAAGATTCAGCTGGAGGCCAAACTGAAGGAGACAACTGAGAGACTGGAGGATGAGGAAGAGATCAATGCTGAGCTCACAGCCAAGAAAAGGAAGTTGGAGGATGAATGCTCTGAGCTCAAGAAGGACATTGATGATCTGGAGCTTACCTTGGCCAAAGTGGAGAAGGAGAAGCATGCCACTGAGAACAAGGTTTGACCAATTTATTCCACGCATCACACTCATACTTGATAAATGTATGTGATTCCTCATCATGTCTTTTCAAAAACCAACAGGTGAAGAATCTGACTGAAGAGATGGCCTCTCAGGATGAGAGCATCGCCAAGCTGACTAAGGAGAAGAAAGCTCTCCAGGAGGCTCATCAGCAGACCCTGGATGACCTGCAGGCTGAGGAGGACAAAGTTAACACTCTTACAAAGGCCAAGACCAAGCTTGAGCAGCAAGTTGATGATGTATGTTTAAATCTACCAATCCAATTTGTTTATTGGCAAAAATCTTGAATAGTAATTCAATGTAATTCCTCTCCCCCAGCTTGAAGGGTCTTTGGAGCAGGAGAAGAAGTTGCGTATGGACCTGGAGAGAGCCAAGAGAAAGCTGGAGGGTGACCTGAAACTGGCCCAGGAATCCATCATGGATCTTGAGAACGACAAGCAGCAATCTGAGGAGAAACTGAAGAAGTAAGAAGTAAGAATGAGTGGATATATTCTATTACTCTGGTTAAATAAAAATTAAACATGATACAATGATTTTACTCCTTCCTCACCCTCAGGAAAGACTTTGAGATCAGCCAGCTTCTCAGCAAGATTGAGGATGAGCAGTCTCTGGGAGCTCAGCTTCAGAAGAAGATTAAGGAACTTCAGGTAACAATACCTTTCAAATGATGTCATCATCAACTTGGGGGGGAGGTCCCTCCAAATAACATTAAAATTATAAGCTACATAAACCTAAATTGAAACATAATGATCACAGGCTCCAGAAAATGTGTTGTTTGTTTTTTTTATTTTTAGAGTTTTTAGTGCGTTGTGTCATAACAGTAGAATAATTGTGAACTCTTTCACTGTTTACAGGCCCGTATTGAGGAGCTGGAGGAAGAGATTGAGGCTGAGCGTGCTGCCCGTGCCAAGGTTTGAGAAGCAGAGAGCAGACCTCTCCAGGGAGCTTGAGGAGATCAGCGAGAGCTGGAGGAGGCTGGTGGTGCCACTGCTGCTCAGATTGAGCTGAACAAGAAGCGTGAGGCTGAGTTCCAGAAGCTCCGTCGTGACCTTGAGGAGTCCACTCTGCAGCATGAAGCAACTGCCGCTGCTCTGCGCAAGAAGCAGGCTGACAGTGTTGCTGAGCTGGGAGAGCAGATTGATAACCTCCAGCGTGTCAAGCAGAAGCTTGAGAAGGAAAAGAGTGAATACAAGATGGAGATTGATGACCTCTCCAGCAACATGGAGGCTGTGGCTAAAGCTAAGGTGATAATTGTTTCTTCTATGACAACAGACATCATATCAAGGGAAATGCTCATACTAACGTACAATTTAATTTTTAGGGAAATCTGGAAAAGATGTGCCGTACTCTTGAGGACCAACTTAGTGAACTGAAGACCAAGAATGATGAAAACATTCGCCAAATCAATGACCTGGGTGCCCAGAAAGCTCGCCTCCTCACAGAGAATGGTAAGATAAATCTCAGGCACATAATTTGACTAGAGAATTATTAGTCTTCTAACCAATCTTTTACATTCAAGGTGAGTTTGGCCGCCAAATTGAGGAGAAGGAAGCCCTGGTTTCTCAGCTGACCAGAGGCAAACAGGCCTTCACACAGCAGATTGAGGAGCTCAAGAGGCAGATTGAAGAGGAGGTTAAGGTACGATATTCAAAAGTTATTTCAAACAAACAAATCGTATTATGAAGCATCATAACATTAACTGTTCCCATAGGCCAAGAACGCCCTTGCCCATGGACTCCAGTCAGCCCGTCATGACTGCGATCTGCTCAGGGAACAGTTTGAAGAGGAGCAGGAGGCCAAGGCTGAACTTCAGCGTGGCATGTCTAAGGCCAACAGCGAGGTAGCTCAGTGGAGAACCAAGTATGAAACTGACGCTATCCAGAGAACTGAGGAGCTTGAGGAAGCCAAGTGAGTTAAAATCGGTAGCACAGTACAAAATTGTGGATTTGACATGTGTACTCATCATGTGTACTTTTTAAAGGAAAAAGCTTGCCCAGCGCCTCCAGGAGGCTGAGGAACAGATTGAGGCTGTCAACTCCAAGTGTGCTTCCCTGGAGAAGACCAAACAGAGGCTGCAGAGTGAGGTGGAGGATCTCATGATTGATGTGGAGAGAGCTAACGGTCTGGCTGCCAACCTTGACAAGAAACAGAGGAACTTTGACAAGGTATGCATTCTACTTTTGTATGATCAAATTGTCCGTTGTTGTGATAATTTTACTCACCATCTGGATTTATAAATTATGAAATGTAGGTCTTGGCTGAATGGAAGCAGAAATTCGAGGAGGGTCAGGCAGAGCTTGAGGGAGCTCAGAAGGAGGCCCGCTCACTGGGAACTGAGCTTTTCAAGATGAAGAACTCCTATGAAGAAGCTCTTGACCAGCTGGAGACCATGAAGCGTGAAAACAAGAACTTGCAGCGTGAGTGTTTTCACCTGTGTTTTACCATTGATACTTTATTTATATTTACAGTTTAGATGCTTAAGACTGAACATTTGATTCTCCAATAGAGGAGATCTCTGACTTGACTGAGCAGATTGGTGAGACTGGCAAGAGCATCCATGAACTGGAGAAGTCCAAGAAGCAAGTTGAGACAGAGAAGGCAGAAATCCAGACAGCCCTTGAGGAAGCTGAGGTAAGAAAAATATAAATCACAAAAATGTATCTCTAAATATGTAAACATATAGGAAGAGAAGTAATAAACTACTTTTTTTGACATTTTCAGGGAACTCTTGAACATGAAGAGTCTAAGATCCTCCGTGTCCAACTGGAGCTTAACCAGGTGAAGGGTGAGATTGACAGGAAGCTGGCAGAGAAAGATGAGGAAATGGAGCAGATTAAGAGGAACAGCCAGAGAGTCATTGATTCCATGCAAGGCACTCTGGACTCTGAGGTTAGAAGCAGAAATGATGCCCTCAGAATCAAGAAGAAGATGGAGGGAGACTTGAATGAGATGGAGATTCAGCTGAGCCATGCCAATCGCCAGGCATCTGAGTCCCAGAAACAGCTGAGAAATGTGCAAGCACAGCTCAAGGTATTGACATGTGTTTCAGGTTGGCCATGTTGCTATAATCCACCACCACATCGACTTACATATGTACTCTAATTCAATCAGGATGCCCAACTGCACCTTGATGATGCAGTCAGAGCTCAGGAAGACCTCAAAGAACAGGCTGCTATGGTTGAGCGCAGAAACGGCCTGATGGTGGCTGAAATTGAAGAACTCAGGGCTGCTCTGGAACAGACAGAGAGAGGTCGCAAAATTGCTGAGCAGGAGCTGGTTGATGCCAGCGAGCGTGTTGGACTTCTCCACTCTCAGGTACAATAACTCACAAATGATGTTTACACAAATGAATAATGTTTTTACATTGATATGAATATATATATGACAATATTGTCATCGTGATGCTCATTATATATGTTTTCTTTCTTGCTTTATAGAACACTAGCCTGCTGAACACCAAGAAGAAGCTTGAGGCTGACCTGGTTCAGATCCAGAGTGAAGTTGATGACACTGTTCAGGAAGCAAGAAATGCTGAGGAGAAGGCCAAGAAGGCCATCACTGATGTAGGCTTTTCTTTGGCATTATTTTTTGTCCTTTGGCACTTGTTTAATTTATACTCCATGATTAAAACTTAATGTGTTTACCAGGCTGCCATGATGGCTGAGGAGCTGAAGAAGGAGCAGGACACCAGTGCTCATCTGGAGAGGATGAAGAAGAATCTGGAAGTTGCTGTCAAGGACCTGCAGCACCGTCTGGATGAGGCTGAGAATCTTGCCATGAAGGGTGGTAAGAAGCAGCTCCAGAAACTGGAGTCCAGGGTAAGACTAATACTGTGAAAACCAAATCAAAATCTTACTGCAAACAATATTTCAACAAAAATGTAAATATTATGATTCATACTTTCCAAAGGTGCGTGAGCTTGAGACAGAGGTTGAAAATGAACAGAGACGTGGAGCAGATGCTGTTAAGGGTGTCCGCAAATATGAGAGGAGAGTCAAGGAGCTCACCTACCAGGTTTGTAAGCAAAGTGCAGACAACTATTTATTCTTATCTCATTTTATCCTAAATTTCTATCTATTGCATCTGTGTTTAAGACTGAGGAGGACAAGAAGAACATCACCAGGCTCCAGGATCTGGTTGATAAGCTGCAGCTCAAGGTGAAGGCCTACAAGAGGCAGGCTGAGGAAGCGGTAAGTGCACAATATTTACGTTTATCACTTTATAAATACATATTTATGCAGCATTGCTAAATTATATTATAAACATTTTCTGCAGGAGGAGCAGGCCAATGTGCATCTGTCCAAGTGCAGAAAGGTTCAGCATGAGCTGGAGGAGGCTGAAGAGCGTGCCGACATTGCAGAGTCCCAGGTTAACAAGCTGAGAGCCAAGAGCCGTGACTCTGGCAAGGTAGGCTGTGCCTTTCATAATACATGTCTTTTCTTCTATCAAATTTTATACATTTTTTGATACATATTTTGTTTTGTTTTTTCACAGAACAAAGATGCTGCTGAGTAACTTTGAATGAATGATGTAGTTTCTATTCATAAAATATGAGTTGAAACAATAAATTATTTTTAATATTTATTGTTTTTGTCTGAGTAGTTTTTACTCCAAATCCCAGCAATAAACATAAGTTTATATTTTAGAAAACAAATACATTTTAGTCCCTCGTATAATGAACGTTAAAGCCAAGCTCTACATACATTCACATTTCCATTGTTAAAAAATACAAAGGTTTCTCGTCTTATTTATTTATTTATTTGACTGGGACAATGCGTATTAATGAACAAACATGAAAACATGAATGTAAATACACTAGATTATAGCCAAGGGCTAATTTCTAATATACTTATCGCATCATACAAAATACTGCACATTCCATTCATTACGCAACCCATATATATTCTACACCCACCCCCTTCATATTTTACCCACTACATGCACATTTCTCTCTGTGGAACAGTTAAAATCACATTGCTACTATTGATGGGTGCATGTTTGATTTTCCCATAGCCAGTTTTTCATTTGGGCTTTAAAAGAACTGAAGGTTGGACATTCTCTCAGGGTTACCGGGAGACCATTCCACAGGTTCCCACCCTGGACAGATAATACGTTCTGCCCAAAGGTGGTCCGTCTGTGGGGGATCAGCAGGTCTCCTCTGGTGGTAGCTCGCGTTTGATCATGTTTGTAAAGTCCAATAGTCTATGTTTTTTTCAGAATGTGACAGTGATGGTAGGAAATGGGTTTTTATCAAGTATTAAGTAGTTAAACAATAATCTATGTGGGAGATGATCATGGAGTAGAAGTAGGTTTTAGCGGCACTCATGTTTAAGTTATTTCGGATGTGGCGAAAATTATGGTTATTGAATTTAATTACCTGGGACACTTTTTTCACATGACTTCTAAAGGACAATGTTGGGTCCAGGATGACTCCAAGGTATTTAAATTCAGAGACCAGATCAAGTTCGTCACCATTGAGAAAGACATTGGACTGCTTTAGATCAGTGTCACGTTTTGAAAAGTACATACAGACTGTTTGTTGTGTTTAACAAGAGGCACGAGTCCTTAAGCCAGTTATGCACAGCCGATAAGGCAGCTGTGAGGTCTTTAGCAGCTTGCTGAACGTTTTTGGCTTGAGTGTATATGACTGCATCATCCGCATACATCTGTGAGAATATATTTGGACAAGCACTTGGCAAGTTATTAATAAAGAGGGAGAATAAAACTGGCCCAAGGATCGACCCCTGTGGAACCCCGACATCAGTGTCTAAACATGAAGACTTTACACCATCAACGACCACATACTGTTTCCTGTGGGACAGATACGATGTAAACCATTGAAGAGCTTGACTGGAGATGTTAAACTGAGTCAACCTAGCCAGCAATAACTGATGGTTTACGGAGTCAAAGGCTTTCTTCAGGTCTAAAAAGACAGCCCCAACACAGGGACTCCTATCCAGCAAGCTCTTTATGTTTTCTGTTAAGACGTCTGTGGAGTGATGGGTATGAAAGCCAAACTGTAGTGGATGTAATGAAGGTTTGGTGTTTTCTAAGTGAGCAGTGAGAAGTTTGACCACCCACTTCTCAGCTATTTTAGATATAACAGGAAGTATGCTTATTGTTCGATAATTAGCCATGTCTCTTTTAGCACCTGATTTAAAAATTGGTGTCACTGCAGCTACTTTCCAATCAGCTGGGACAAAAGAATGTTGGAAGGATTGAGAAGATGGGTGATTGGTCGCACAAGAGGATACTTAAATTCTTTTAAAAAAAAAAGTGTATTTAGACCAGTTGCATCCAGTGCCTTTGAGTTTTTTAAATCTGTAATTATTTTGGCGACGTCATGGTCTGAAATATGAGTGATCCTGAAAAGAGCCTGATCAGGGTAACTGATATTATCAGTGCAAGCAGGTGGAGTGAAGTGTTGGTGGATCTCTTTTACAGAGCTTATGAAAAAGTTGTTTAAATGAGCAGCTGAGTGCTGAGTGCTGAGTTTGTGTTGCAGTTCGTAGCAAATCATATCAGCTGGATCATGGCTGCAAGAACTGCCATGACATGACAAAAATCACTTTAATCAGATCATCCATCCATTTTCTTCCACTTATCCAGTGCCAGGATGCGTGGGAAGCAGTGTAAGCAGGGCCTCCCAGACTTCCTTCACTCTAGACACATCCTCCAGCTCCTCCAGTGGGCCCCCAAGGTGTTCCCAGGCCAGCTGAGAGACATAGTCCCTCCAACGTGTCCTGGGTCTTCCCCGGGTCCTCCTCCCAGTGGGACATGCCAGGAGGCATCCTGAGCAGATGACCAAGCCACATCAGCTAGCTCCTCTTGACGTGAAGGAGCAGCAGCTCTACTCCGAGCTCCTCCCGTGTGACTGAGCTCCTCACCCTATCTCTAAGGAAGCGCCCAGCCACCCTGTGGAGGAAGCCCATTTTGGCCACATGTATCTGCGATCTTGTCCTTTCGGTCATTACCCAGACCTCATGACCAAAGGTGAGGGTAAATCGAGAGCTTTGCCTTTCGACTCAGCTCCTTCCTCACCATGACGGTCCGATACAGCGACTTCATCACTGCGGACGCTGGTCCAGTGTTCCGCGACCAGGACGAAAACCACACTGGTCCTCCTGAATCCGAGATTCAACTATTGGACGGATTCTCCTCTCCAGTACCCTCGAATAGACCTTACCGTGAAGGCTGAGGAGTGTGATTCCCCTGTAATTGGAACACACCTTTCAGTCCCCCTTCTTATACAGAGGGACCACCACCCCGGTCTGCCAGTCCAGAGGTACCATCCCGACTGCCACGCGATGTTGCAGAGACGTGTCAGCCAAGACAGCCCCACAATAACCAAAGACTTAAGGTACTCAGGACGGATCTCATCCACCCCCGGGGCCTTGCCACCGAGGAGTTTGTCAACCACCTCAGTGACTTCAGCCAGGGTGATGGACGAGTCCGCCTTCGGGTGCCCACTCTCTGCTTCCTCCTCGGAAAACATGACAGTGGGATTGAGGAGATCCTCAAAGTATTCCTTCCACCGTCCGACAACATCCCCAGTCGAGGTCAGCAGCTCTCCACCCACACTGTAAGCAGTGCTGGTGAAGCACTGCGGACGGTTTGCCAGAATTTCTTTGAGGCTGTCTGATAGTCCCCCTCCATGGCCTAAACAAACTCCTCCCAACCCTGAGTTTTTGCCAATGTGACAGCCTGAGCATGCTTAGCTCGCCGGTACTCGTTGGCTGCCTCCGGAGCCCCGCCGGGTTCGGGGGCTGCTGCTGCGACAAGCACTGCAGACCTTACGACCACAGCTACCAGCAGCCAAATCGACAATAGAGGCAGAGAACATGGCCCACTTGGAATCCATATCTCCAGCCTATACTGGATCTGGGAGAAGCTCTCCCGGAGGTGCGAGATGAAGACTCCCTGGACAGAGGTCTCCACCAGATGTTCCCAGCAGACCCTTACGATATGCTTGGGCCTGCCAGGTCTTCACTCGAGTGTCCAACACAAGCGGCCAGAGGTCAGATGACACAACAACAAAGTCGATCATCGACCTCTGACATAGCATACCCTTGTGCTCAAACATGGTGTTCGTTATGGACAAACTGTGACTAGCACAGAAGTCCAATAACAGAGCACCACTTGGATTCACATCAGGGAGGCCATTCTTCCCGATCACGCCCCTCCAAGTGTCACTGTTATTACCCACATGGGCATTGAAGTCCCCCAGAAGAACAAAGGAGTCCCTGGTCGGTGCACTGTCTAGTACCCCTCCCAGGGACTCCAAGAAGGCCGGGCACTCTGCACTACTGTTTGGCCCGTTGGCCGCCACAACAGTGAGAGACCTGTCTCCGAGCCGAAGGCACAGGGACACGACCCTCTCGTTCACCGAGGCGGCTGAGCTGTGGGGCAATTAGCAAGCCCAGACCAGCTCGCTGCGTCTCCTCGCAGACAACACCAGAGAAATGGAGAGTCCAGCCCCTCTCAAGGAGTTGGGTTCCAGAAGCCAAGCTGTGCGTGGAGGTAAGGCCGACTATATCTAGCCGGTAACGCTCAACCTCCCACACAAGCTCAGGTTCCTTTTCCCCAGTGAGGTGACATCCATGTCCCCAGAGCTAGCCTCCATGTCCAGAGATCCGGTCGCCGAGGTCCCCGCCTTCGACTGTTGCCCAGATCTCCTTGCACCTGCCTTCCACAGGAGGATCAGGTCATTATACCAATTAAAAATATTCAATGTATACAGATAACAGTTAAGTAGGCTTATCATAGTACTGTAAAAAGTAGCAACATTAAGTAGCAGTTTTAATGCATTAGGCTGTTACATAGTCCAACAAAATCAATTACAGGTCAAACATAAAACAGGGCTCCACACTATTTTTTTTTTCTTCCCAGGAGCACTGTAGGCCCTGACTAAAACCTTTTAGGAGCACAACCAGAAAATTTAGAGGTGCATGCTTAAACTGATATATTTTTTCCTAGTCAGTATATAGTCAACAATATTATTTTTATGTTTAATTGTAACTTAACCAGCTAAAAAATGTTTAAAGCAGACAGATTAATTTATGAGCTGGAAGCAAGTCATCTGGCGACAGATTATAGTACAGCAGTACAGCTGTCAATCATTGACTGTATATATCCAGTCAGTGCTTCATGCTTCACTTTCATCACTGAAACTACAGTCCCTGTAACTGTCACTAGCGTTTATGTATTTAATGTTTGTCCTTTTAAAATTTGCGTTTACGCCATCTAGTGGTGAAACACATGGAACAAATAATTTAAAATAAAGTTCCGCCCGACCCTAATTGAAATGCACACGCAGCTATCCGCGCTCTGCCACAGCCACGTTTTCAAGCTCTCTGGAAAGATAGAGAATTAACTAAAATATAGAAATATTAAGCAGTATTTGACATCTTTATTAATGTGTATTTAGAATAAGAAGAAAAGGCCATAAATGACTAATTAGCCCCTTGTGGATGTCAGCTCACGAGGTTTGTGTACTTTTTATTTGTGTAATTTAAGTTTCATGGATAATTTTCATTTCAAGTATTTATTTATTGTATTTGCTTTGTGACAGTTCTCACGGGTTGTTAAGGCGAGAATAAACCCTGTTTTATCTACCTCGTGCTCATGCTCAATCCTTGAGGGTGCTACAGTCCCTGTATGGCACCACTTTACTATCCTCGGCCTCTGCTGCAGGAGCCGAGGGGAGGGGAGAGGGAGACCAGGACAAATGGGTGCGATTTGTCTTGTTACTCAAATAAATACATTTAATGCAAATACTAAGCACTTCTGACTGCGGAAAATGATTTAACTTCTGTGAATTTGTATGCACCTCATATAAATATCTAAAATCTTCTGGATGCACATGTTTGAATGCATAAAAAATAAATAAAAAAAACTCATACAGTCGCCAAAAATAAGGACAAAATGCAAGTATTTAGTTGCAGTCTCGAGCTCGACGACCATGTTTTCCAGACTACAAGCCGCTACTTTTTTCCAGTTTTTAACCGCTACGGCTTATGGTGCAGTGCGGCTTTTTTTTTTCCATGGCGCCATAAGTGAAAAGAGTGGATGTTGCTCCTTACCTATCTGCTTGTCACCCGCATTTGTCATTTCTTACAGTGATAAGAAGACAGTAGTCTGGTTTATCGTGGGGGTTAGTATAAACGAAATCCGTGAAGTAGAAAACTTTTTTTTTTTTTTTACAATTATTCTATATGGTTTTGCGGCTGCAGGTGTATTTCTCAGTTCCTCTGTCCCTGCCTCTTCGTCCTGGCGACGCTTCGCTGTAATGTCTCGTAATGTTCTTTTTCCTGCAGTCACTGATCCACAAACTAAAGCAGACTCTATCCGCAGGGTTACAGCCCTTTTTGCTCTTTGTTAAAACTTATTCTGCTGTCGTCCTTATGTTATTTTCCTCCTTCTTTATGTTGTATTATGTAAAGTCTCTCATGGATGTGCATCCAGAGCGTCCACAACCCGTGTCGGAGGCGTTTGTCCTCAAATACAAAGCTGTCCAACGTGATTGTTTCAGAGTCACGCTGCAGCATCGAATATTTTGGTAAATGTGGCTAAACGCATTCTGTCCTGTACAGGAGACACGGCACCTCTTTTAGCCAATCAGGACACAGAACACGCGCCTGCATACACTGTAAAAAAAAAAAAAAGCATGCAAAACTGCACAAGCGGTCCCTCACAAATGAACATTTTTGAGCTAATTTTTCATATTACTACGTGGGATACCTGCGTCTTAAAATCCGGTGCGGCTTTACAAGTTTTTTTTTCAAAGATTAAAGCATGCAGCTTTTAATCAGGTGCACTCTGTAGTCCGGAAAATACGGTAAATATAACATTAGGTCCAAATTAAATACACTATGGCAAGGCCAAAAGTCTTGGATTAGAGTGATTATTTGATTTCAGGCATTACCAGCATTCAGATATCTCAAAAATGAAAAGTTGGAAAACCTTTCCTTTATTTTCAAGCAATATAAAAATTATCGTTATCACCACATTATTAAAAACATGGAATAATGGAATGACCTCAACAAAAATCTTTTTTTCAGCTTTCACCCCTGTTGCATTTGTTTTATTATTATTAAAAGTATTCATTTTTAGTGGGACAGATATAAGACTGAAAGAGATGTAGAGAAACATTCACCCACATGTCTGAAACCCTGACCCCCCCAAGGAGTCTGTGTACTTTTCTTGATGCAAATGTTAGATTAGTACTGCGTGCCATAAAGCCACAGGTTGGCGGGCTGAGCACATCATAAGAGTCCAGTGTTTGTCCTCAAATGTCTTCTCCTTCCCAAAAATCACTTGTCCAATAAGACGTTTAGGTGACTTTTTTTTTCTTATTTCCTTCTCAAAGATCGACACAGAGATTTTACATTGCACCACAGGGACTTCTGCCAGTGTGAAGTGGAAGACTTCATTAAAGACTGTGACGAAGCCGTGAGCCGCCACAGAGGATTTTTGTGACTTCTGCCGGTATTGGTTGCACGTAAAACTGATTCTAGCACAAAGAGCTGTGGAATAGATGTGGGCTTCTCATCATCACTTCATAAAATACCACACTACATGCATACAATTATACAAACAAATGTTATGTAGTTAAATACTTACCTGCGGTTGAGGTGTTAATAGTTGCCACCTTGACCTTTAAAAGTCCTATTTCAAGCCTCTGTGATGTTGGTAAAAAATTTAAAGTCAAAAGAAGTTCCCCAACAAGATCCTGTGTCACAAAAAGAATGAATATTGTTGTATTGCTGTTACTATTCTAAAATGAGAGTAATAAGAATAAACTAATGATTTAAGTTATTTAACCTTTTGGGGAGTTTGTAGTTTTTTTTGGAGTTCGAGAGGAGTCGATATGTTCAGTTCTTTAAAAGGTACTCTTACCTCCCCTAGAGCTGTGTGTCTGGAAAATGTATCACCTCTCACCTGGGCATACAGAGAAGCAAAAGGAAACATTAAATCAAAGAATGTAACTATGTCTACTCCGTTTGCTTACAGAAGCACCTCCATCTTGAGTGTGATGTGATGAGGCCTTATATCTTGTTGCAGTACACTGCTGAACTGGTCACCAAAAATAGGGCAGGAGCTGCTTCTGACAATGCGAGACCTCCATTCCTGGATAACTGTCCACATGACACATGGTTTCTGTTGGTCCTTGAACAGAAAATATCATAAAACACCTGTTTACTTCAACCTGTGACTAACAATAAACGTGGAGAGAAAACTCTGCAGGTACCTTAATGTCTTGGTACACATCCATTTCAGCACCTTGTGATCCATCCCACAGTAGTAGAAGCTTGACAAAAACCTGGAAGCTGCTGCTATGCCAGTGTTGCTGAAGACCCTCAAGTTGCAAAATGGTTACTACAACACGTGCCTGTAGCTGGTCATAATGCACAGAGAAACGCAGCAGTCCCCCAACCTGAAAAATACTTTCTTTAATGCTATTTTTGCTATTCTAAATTTTCAGTACATATGAGCGCATTTATTGCAAGAAGTGCAATAGATTTAAATAGACTTTTATTACCACCTTGAATAGCTCTTCCTCCATGTCCCCATTTAATTGACTGGAAAGACTGGAAGAGGAAAGTGTTGTACAAGACAAACTAAGACTGTTGCAAATTGTGTTTGCATCCTCAATCTGTAATACACATGCACACATTCATGCCGTTAACACAAACTGTCTAAATCATCTTTGGTCTATCTGGCAGTTTCTTTAAACAACAAATAACAGCAACAATCCAACATAGTCTCAGTGCTATTGTTTACTTATGACACTTCAGTGTGTGCTTCTTGACTGTACAAAATTTGAACATATTGTTTGCACAACTGAACAGCAGAGTAACCACCAACATTTACCTGACCTAAATTGAGTTTACTATTGTAGCTCAATAATTATGAAGGGATGTTGATTTTTATTTTAAAATGTGATGAAAAGTATTCTGTGCATGGTCAGAAACTTAAAGCCAGAAACATAATTTATGTTTTCATTTCTGTATTTCACACTTTGAGAAATAAGATGAAACATTTTGTTTTCTTCCACCTTTCTTTGAATAAATAATTAAGACTAAATTACCTCACTGCACCGCTGTTCTGGACTCTTGTCTTCAGATGGTGGATAATCACCTATTCCTGGGGCTGAATTTTTTTATTTACATGATTAGTACTCACACTAATGAAAGTTGTTTTTTTCCAGTAATGCCAATACCAACCATTCTCAGATGTATATGTATGCACACAGTATCTGGAGAACTGCCATGCCAGGATGCCAAAGGCCCCAAGAAGAAAGACCGTAGCAATGACCAATAGGGCATACTTCACTGGATCTGGTAATATCCCCTCAGTTGCAAGAGTCACCATCCAGTAAGAAGGGTCGTCCATCTTCATAGCGCATTATCCCCCAGAGGCCATCACTAGTATACAATGCTGCACAAGTGCACAATTTCATTAATATCTAGCTGCAAACACAGCATAGCATTAGTTAAAATATACCTGTATTTACCTTTAAAGAAAGCCAAATATCAGACATTCTTCTCACAAATAACCAAAGAGCTTCCAACTCTTCCAGCTTGCATCTCTCTTCTGTATGTGGTTTGTCTGTGTGTGACTACACCTTTGTATGCATAGGATTACTGACACTAATTACATGGATCCCATGACCTGCTTTCAAAGCCAAACTGGTTAGATTACATTTGAATAAGACTCAAAAGAGTGATGCATACTGAAATGTTAGATTTTGAACGGATACACATTAACATCAAACATTAGGACATCATAAAACATTATAATATGCTATTCAGTCTCACTCCTTATCCTTATAGATACATGTCTCACTCTTTATCACAGAGATACATGTCTCACTCTTCATCACAGAGATACATGTCTCACTCTTTATCACAGAGAAACATGTCTCACTCTTTATCACAGAGATACATGTCACTCTTTATCACAGAGAAACATGTCTCACTCTTTATCACAGAGATACATGTCACTCTTTATCACAGAGAAACATGTGTCATTCTTTATCACAGAGATACATGTCTCACTCTTTATCACAGAGATACATGTGTCACTCTTTATCACATAGAAACATGTCTCACTCTTTATCACAGAGATACATGTGTCACTCTTTATCACAGAGATACATGTCTCACTATTTATCACAGAGAAACATGTCTCACTCTTTATCACAGAGAAACATGTCTCACTCTTTATCATAGAGAAACATGTCTCACTCTTTATCACAGAGATACATGTCTCGATCTTTATCACAGAGATACATGTCTCACTCTTTATCACAGGGATACATGTCTCACTCTTTATCACAGAGATACATGTCTCACTATTTATCACTCACTTTATCACAGAGAAACATGTCTCACTCTTTATCACAGAGTCTCACATATCACTCATGTCTCACTCTTTATCACAGAGAAACATGTCTCACTCTTTATCACAGAGATACATGTGTCACTCTTTATCACACATGTCTCAGAGAAACATGTGTCACTCTTTATCACAGAGAAACATGTCTCACTCTTTATCACAGCGATACATGTCTCACTCTTTATCACAGAGATACATGTCTCACTATTTATCACAGAGAAGCATGTCTCACTCTTTATCACAGAGAAGCATGTCTCACTCTTTATCACAGAGAAACATGTCTCACTCTTTATCACAGAGAAACATGTCTCACTTTTTATCACAGAGAAACATGTCTCACTTTTTATCACAGAGATACATGTCTCTCTCTTTATAACAGAGAAACATGTGTCACTCTTTATCACAGAGAAACATGTCTCACTCTTTATCACAGCGATACATGTCTCACTTTTTATCACAGAGATACATGTCTCTCTCTTTATAACATAGAAACATGTGTCACTCTTTATCACAGAGATACATGTCTCTTTATCACAGAGAAACATGTCTCACTCTTTATCACAGATACATGTCTCACTCTTTATCACAGAGATACATGTCTCACTCTTTATCACAGAGATACATGAAGAAGTGCTCAATTTTATTACTTAAGTAAAAGTACAGATACTGGAGCAAAACAATTATAAAATTAAAAGTATCACATGAACAAATCTGCTTAAGTAAAGTACCTGTTTAAAAAGGTTCTTAAAAAAAAAAAAGTAAATGTTTTTCGTGCAGAGCTTCAGATGTAGTGATTTTGATTCTGTGCTGAAGTCTGTTCCACAGAAACAACTAAATTGATCGTGTTTAGCTGTAGCTGATATTATCTATATATTTTTGTTTGCTCAAATTATGAACTTATTCAAAATAAACCCCTCAGCCATTTCAGTAGGTCCCAAATAATGATATATAATGAATAATGAAATACTTTCAGTTCAGTAAAAAAATGTAGTGGAATAGAAAGTACAGATACCTGCTTTTAAATGTTGTGAAGTAAAAGTAAATCTACTTAAGTACAGATACCTAAAATGAGTACTTAAGTAAAATACTTTACTACTTTTACTTCATTACGTTCCACCACTGTCGTAAAGCAGTGTTCACCAGCAACCTGACCAGAACTGAAGAAGCCGCTTGGAAGAACAACTAAACTGAAATGAGGTAAGCTGAAAAACTGACGAGCAGAATGCCTGATTTCTTTTACAGCAACAACTTCTTTAATATAGTTAAAGCAAAATAGTAGGTAAATAACAGTCATAGTATCAACAATAAAGTAAAATAAAATACAATAAAAAAAAAACAACAACAACTTGCAAGTTAAAAAAAGAGGGTGAACATTTTCAGATCTGTTTTTTTTTTTTTTTCATTTTCAGATTCTAAATTTCTCACATTATAAAATTGTATTGTGTGTTATTATTTTAAATGTGCATACCCTTTTTAATGTTCTATTGTAATTGTAACAGTGCTGGTCATCAGTGCTTACAAATATACAAAAATGAAGCACTATCAAAGTTTTTAGGATCAAGTGTGTTGTTAGTCCCATTGTAGCCTATTGCCTCTGCCTATTGATATTCAAAATAACATTTTGTTATTGTCTGTGTCTGAGTGACATTCCATATAAGATAGTATAGATGACATCCAGTAGCCTATGACAAGTATACACTGCAGTTATAAGACCACAATGACTTTATGTATTTTTAATAAATGATAGTATATTCTTAATGCATTTTTAAATTGTGTGAAAGATAAATAATTTGCTTATCCATTGGTGTAAAATTCTCTATAGTGAGACAGTAAAGTTCTTATTAGTTTTAAGAAATAGACTATTAAAGTAATGTCCTTTGTGACGTGAGAATGAAAATAAACATGTTATTTGTTGATAATCAGCGGAGCGAGTCTGACAAATCTCCTTCATCTTCACAACAGTAACACTCAAAATCTATGTTGATCCCCACATTGTTTATCATTGTTTCTTGATTAACTTTAGGGCCTGGTCTTTATGTTTATTGTTAAGTTTAGGGCTAAGGTTAGGGTAGGGCAGAGAAATCAGGGTAAGATTATGAATGTACTTTCAAAAATATACTTTAAATGTGAGAAAACAGGGTTGTGAGAACAAAGAACCAGGGGAACATAGAGCTGTCAGATTTAGACTTTACATTATGTGGTTTCTAAATGCATTGATCAGTGAAGAGTCTTCGCTCTTCTGGCAGGGATCTTAGAGGACATGTTAATAGCTCCTGTTCTTCTGCTCTACAAATCAAATCAGGCTAAAGTGAGTGACCCCATGCTACCATGCTCTCTCTCTCTCTTTCCATATATATATATATATATATATATATATATATATATATATATATATATATATATATATATATACATATGATCATTCATTGCAAAACTCGATGAGGTTGTGGAAAACCACTCTTGAGGCCAATGGCAAGCCACCATCAAATGTGGCATATACCAAGGGGATGCACTGTCCCCACTGCAGTTCTGCATAGGTCTGAACCCCCTCAGCCAAATCATCAACAACACTGGCTATGGATACCGACTCAGGAATGGGGCCACCGTCAGTCACCTCCTCTACATGGATGACATCAAGCTGTACGCTAAGAATGAGCGAGACATTGACTCACTAATCCACACCACCAGGATCTACAGCACAGACATTGGAATGTCATTCGGGCTTGAGAAGTGTAGCCGGATGGTGACAAAGAGAGGGAAGGTAGTCCACACAGAAGGGGTCTCACTCCCAGAAGGGACAATAGCAGACATTGAGGACAGTTACAAGTACCTTGGTATCCCACAAGCAAATGACAACCTTGAAGAAGAAACAAGGAAAGCCACGGCCAAATACCTCAGGTGAGTAAGGCAGGTCCTAAGGAGTCAGCTCAATGGCAAGAACAAAACCCAGGCAATAAACAGCTACGCCCTGCCAGTAACCCAGCAGGAATCATAAGCTGGCCAAAGGAGGAGATACAGACCACAGATGTTAAGACCCGAAAGCTCCTGACCATGCATGGCGGGTTCCATCCCAAATCCAGCACCCTGAGACTGTACGCGAGCCGTAAGGAAGGAGGCCGAGGACTAGTGAGTGTGAGAGCCACAGTCCAGAATGAAACATCCAAGATCCATAAGTATATCCAGGACAAGGCCCCAACAGATGACGTGCTCAGCGAATGTCTCAGACAGTGGAGTGCAGAGGAAGAGGAGCTGGAGGAACCATGATGTGCCCTCCATTTGGTTATGCCACTCCATGCTTTCCCTGCCAGCATCTCACACCCTGCAGTTATGTGCTGGATTGTCTCAGGGGCCTCTTTGCACAGCCTACACCTTGGGTCTTGTCTGGTGTGGTAGATCTGGGCCTCTATCGCTCTTGTGCTCAAGGCCTGCTCCTGTGCTGCCAGGATGAGTGCCTCTGTGCTGTCCTTCAGACCAGCTTTCTCAAGCAATTGGTAGGATTTCTTGATATCAGCCACTTCAGTTATGTTCACGCCGGCAGCCGTGTTCTGAAGTGCCGCGAGGTACACTGGTTAGGGATCGTCAATAAATTATTGTTATAATGAATGGCGTTTGATAAAAAAATATATATATATGAATCCCTTGAAATTATTCAACACAATTCAGAAAAAGAAAAAAAAAATAAGAGAAATGAAAAAATATGATGAATATCTTTTACAAAACATTTGCTATTTTATTGTATTTTGAATAAGTAGTTAAAAGTGTTGGGGTTTTTTTTTCAATAGCTTCCAGGTCCGGTGACCCTGAAAAAGTTAGAACAGTAGTTCTATTCCCCAGGTATCACACACCTTTTGGTTTTCAGAATTAACTTTGTGGGATTTTGAGGATTTTTTTTTCATAGAAAATCTGTGATTTTTTTTTTCTTTTTTTGTTTTCCAATAGCTTCAGTTTTTGTTTTTGTTTTTTTTCAATAGCTAAGTCAGGTGACTTAGCCCTAAACAAAATTCACAAAAAAATCAGGTATCACACACACACCTTTTGGTGTGACTAGGACTACTATAATAACATGGTTGGGGTTCCTAGACCATCTGACTTAAAAGTTATTGCAAGAAAAAAACAAAACAAACAAAAAAACAAAAACAAAAAAACAACACAGATTTTCAAGGGCAAAAAAAATCCGAAAAGTCCAGAAAGGGTTAATTCTGAAAACCAAAATATATGAGTGATACCTGGGAAATAGGACTAGAGTTACTGTAATAACTTTTGGTTTGGTCACGTGACCTGTAAAATACTGAAAAAATACATTCATTAATTGACCAAAATACATGAAAACAGAATAAAATATCACATTTTTTAAATAAGATATATGTGCACAATACATGTTTTCATTTGTTTGAAGTGGGGTTTTTTTTGTGCTTGATCATTTCTCTTTTTTTTTTTCTTTTTTTTTTAGCAGACGCTAAATAACTACAACAGTAATTTATTGACGGTCCCTAACGGTCACAGCTCGCGGCACTTGAGAGCGCGGCTCCACTTCCCGGGCTCGAGCGCGCGGTGCACAGTCTCCTCCTCCTCCTCCTCCCCCTCATCCGCTGCGGAGGAGGAGAAGGAGGAGGAGAAAATCCAACGTCCAACGTGAAACTATCTTACTGCCGCGGTGGGGCGCTCTGTCTACACTGCTCACGGGACGATCATCCAGCAGCCGCTTGAGTGTTAGAGTGTGGTTCACTTTGTTGTTGAAATTGGAATCATCTTAAAACACAGTGACCTCAAATAAATGAACACGACTGTAGGTCTACAGTGTTTAAAGCACACATCTACTTCTCACGTGAGGCTGGGAGTAGGCTATGTAGGTCACTCGTGCACTAATCCTTATCCAAACATTATAGGTGCACTGTGCAGCTTTTCTGGTGAAAGACCCATTACATGGTTGTTACCTCCAAGATGATTTGATCACGTTGCCTGAACTGTTACAAAGTGGGCATTAAACGTGGATCTATTCAAATAACCTTATAGACAAGCAGGTGACACCATCTATGGAGAGCCGAGGGATTAAATGTATTT
Organism: Periophthalmus modestus; assembly: GCA_019594935.1. NCBI lineage: Eukaryota > Metazoa > Chordata > Actinopteri > Gobiiformes > Gobiidae > Periophthalmus > Periophthalmus modestus. The sequence continues at coordinate 26,854,574 of JAIEZT010001390.1, read as the reverse complement.
TGGAACAATAAAACGTAACAATAAGCCAGCACTCCACTAGAAACGTTTCGCAGTTTTGCTTTAGGTCAGTTAGTTTGACTATTGCAAAAGTGGCCGTTGGTCATTTGTAGTAATTACACAGCCCCCTGTAATCATTTGTAAGACTTTGGCTTGGGCCTAAATGCGCAGTGAGCCCCTGTGAAGAACAACACAGGTTAAGTTTGGGTTTAAGGTTAAGTAGGCAAGTAGTAACTATGTTTAAGATTAGCATTTAATGACAGTAAGTTTCACTGACAGTGAGTTTCAGTGCATTCTCAGATATTGAAGCTTAGAAGAAGGTGCAGAGAGAGGAAGCTGCACAGCTGATGGAGCTAATGCGCACGGCACACAGATGGTTCCTCTGGCAAATGCCACAGTCCAGATTCTCTTAAAGCTTTTGGAGCTGGAGAGAAGCAGATATCCACCTTCAGCTCCAGGTCAGTTCATTTCTGGTTTCTGTGATTCTCTGGGAGACTTACCTTGGCACACACCATGCTGGGTGTGTGAATTATAGGTTAGGGACAGTATAATACAGACTGGCAAGCCTCAGCATTAGATCCATTCTGCCCAAAAACAGTGGCTTGTATTACAATTTGTGTCTGAGCAAAGAGAGAGAGAGAAAGAACTCCAGTTTGACCACTACAGCACTATACATGTTTCTACAAGTAATATTTGCAACATACAAGTGAGGGCAAGAATGTGGTGTAGTTTGAAACAAATTGTGATTAACACTAACAAAATGTATACTCATTTATGATAGTGTTTTTGGTTGTGTGAGGTACATTAGTGTGTCGTAAAGTAAAACAGCATTAACCCAAAACAAACCAGGAAATAAATAACAAAGAAATATGATGCAGCAAGAATATATACATATGTATATATATATATATATATATATATATATATATATATATATATATATATATATATATATATATATATATATATATATATATATATATATATATATATATATATATATATATATATACATATATTTTAATTCTATTAATTATTATAATCGTGCTAAATGTGTTAATGTAGCTACTGAAATCCAACACAATTATTTACTCAAACTGAAGAGCTTTATCTGTAACTTGAAATGGAAATATTGATCATCATATGAACTTCTTCCTTTCCCATGTTCCCCAAAGGATCCCCTTTCAAATGTCCTTCCTGGGCTATTTCTACTTTGTGGTGTGGAATAAACATTAGTGGGCCATAGGGACTCACTGAGAAATTATAGAATCACTAACAGTCGTGCCTTGTGCACACATCAAATGCAGCTATTTACTGTGTATGTAAAGCAAGACTGTTGACACTGCACAAACCTCAGCTTAAACACAGTATTGTATGCAATGTTATGCACCAGCTCTTCTTGAGTTTTTTGCTAATTTGTGCACCTACACTGATGTATAATTAGCCAATCTGTCATGGTTTGTTAACCTGTGATAAAGATGTCAGTTGTCATATCAATTTACACCTCTAGATGGTGTTGGGAGCTGCTTTGACACAGAGTGAAATTCTATGCCATTTTCCTAAGGGTATTCCTGAATGCTTGGACAAAACTGACACATGAATGAAATGACTGCAAGAAACATATAAAACGAGTTGAGAGTTAACTTAAAGTCAGAAGTGTGAGACAACGGACTTGACTTGCTGATGATCTTAGGCACAAGGGGTGGCTGTGGGTCAGTAGTTACAGCAGTGGTCCCCAGCCTGTAGGTCAGAGAAGAGTATTTCCACTTGGACAAAGTTCTGTCGTGTCCTTAAGCAAAACACTCTAAAACTCCTCCTTTAAGGGGCATGTCTTCTCAGTGTAGTGTAAATCCCTCGGTCTCAAACCAGTGTTATCAATTAAAAATGGCTTCTTGATGGCAGCCGAAACATCTTGATTGCAAAAACAGCGTCCAGACCACTCCTGGATGAATGAGGGATTACATTGTCTTGTTTAGTGGTCATTGTTAGTAAAGCATACACCAGAATGGTGAATCCATTTCTCCTATTCATCATCACTTATTTAATTTATGTCAGCTATATTCATAAAATGCATCAATAAATGAACAGGGTTCTTTTCATCAATGAATAAATGATGTCTGTTTGTATGCTGTGTACAGTTTGCTACATCAGCAGTGATATTATGAGCACATCACAGTAGCATCCGCCTGTTATTCTAGACGCTCTTCTGTTTTAATACACATCACATGCAAAGACTCACAATATTACACATAGACACCTTTTTATATGGACAGACACAGTTAAGAAACTATTTCAAACTGAAGTTGCATTTGTGCTACTGATGATTTGATTTCCAATTTACATTATTAAAGTTGCATTATGTAACTTTTCTGGTGGTGTGTGTGGTGGTTGTCTGTTATACTGACCTCTCATTCAAGAGCTTTTGCAGTTTACACATTTGCAACTATAGCAAATTAATCAAAAGTAATAATTGCCATGTAACTGTTTACCATGTTTACCTCGCATGTGACATAACTAACAAGAGAAACAGCCTAATGCAAATACCCCATATTCTCATAGTTCTGAGTAACATACTGATGAGCACATCAAGCATAGCACTATTCCCACCAGCAATTGTCCAGGCATGTAACCAATGACCTCAGCAAATCTTTAATTACATGTTTTCATCCAGAAATGACTCTACATCTTAGATTTTAAATGAAGCTGTCTCTCCTAGAATAGGATATATGTGTGCCAACTTGTACCGACAATGAAAAATATTGTACATTTTTTGTCAGCCGGTCTCACAAATGAACAATATACAGCAAATGAAATGACTATATTACTACTACACATAGACATCTAGCTATAGAAGTCTGCATAATAGAAATGCTCTTCAGGCATCAGTGTGAGCTTACCAAAAGCCACAGAACATCTTGCTTCCTCCATTCAGGGATTCCCTTGTTTTCCCAGTGCACCTGCATGCCATTGGAAGATTGTGTTGCTTTTGATTAATTGATGTGAGTTTGCACCAGCCCCACAGTGAGAGTGTGTGTGCCTGTGTGTGTGTCTGTGTGTGCGCGCATGCATGTGTGTGTGTGTATATCTGTGTGTGTGTGTGTGGGTGTGTGTGCGGGTGTGTGTGTAGGTGTGTGTGTGTGTATCTGTGTGTGTGGGTGCGTGTGTATCTGTGTGTGCGTGTGTGTGTATGTGTGTGTCTGTGTGTGCATATGTGTGCGCTTGTTGTATTATTCAGATCCCTTTAAAAGCATGTCAACTCAATTACAAGGATTCATCCAGATGTATTATGTCCTGTCCAACTGTCTCAGCAGAAACAGCCGAGGTCCTGGATCCAAACTCATAAGAGTATTTTGGGAGTTCCTTCTTATGTTTAGGTAAAACGCTAACATACTGCCACAGGACAATTTAAAAGACTGCAAAAATTGCAGATTAAAATTAAAAACAAACCAAATGTAGTGTAATCCAAAAACAATTGGGAAGACCCATTTTGTCTTGAGTACCCCCTAAGTTATTTGTATCACACTCCAAGTGGCTCGGGTAGTAAGCATATAACTCTGTTTACTATAGCAGTATATTGTAAATTATTACAATTATACTTTTGTGTTTTAATGATACTGAAGTCCAAAACGCTGAAAAGGATGTAAAATTTCATTCAAATGCTATTCATTTCAAGTACCCCCTGTTAAACCAAGGTAAACCTACCCCAGGGGGTAGGTGGGCAGCAACACCGACTAAACATCGCCATTGGGATAATAAAGAAAAATAATAAACTGACATTTATTTATTTCTGTATTGCCCACCACGCTTTAGGCTCAAGATTCTACTGTATACTTTGACAGTATATAGTTAAGGGAACAAATATGCTTCAGAATGAAATTAACCCCTTTAAGATATGTTCTGCCTGGTTGTTTCTTGTACTAAACCATGGTTTATTTAATATACAGAACATACAGATTATATGATACGTTCTATGATACTTCTTCCCTCTAGGCATGTGACATGGTATTTCTCTTCTGTAAGTGGCATGACTGAATTATCATATTATGGGAAACATGATTAAATTCAAATGCTTTACATTTAGAAGTAGCCTTTGTGATGTTCAGCTGTATCCACACTCTGTGAATAAGAGAGCAGTGGCTCATTTCACACACACAGGCTGTGCCTCACAGTGCTGCATCAGCAATATCACTCCACTTGTTTCTGCTGTCATTTCCATTATGCAACTGGGAAAAAGACATCAAGCTGCAAATGAAGCTGTCGAAGCTTGTGCCAAGGCAAAGCAGCCACTATTACTCTCATCTGCCACAGAGTACTGCACAATATGCAATCAGTGTGTCAGGAATAAACAAGGCCTCAGAGCTCCCCTTAAATGGCCTCTTTTCATTCATCTTTCCCTAGGTGTTATAATAGCACTCATACTCTTGCAGTCATCTCAAGTTTAAAGGTGAAATATTGGGAAGAAAACTTGTTAACATTCATTACTAAAGCATTCAGAAGTTAGATATGGTATGGTTCATGTAAGTGGATGGTAACAGCTGCCAATTGTTAGCAAAATACCAAAATAAATTAAAGGGATGGAAAATCTCATCTTCAGGAACAACTAGAGCCCTCAATCTGAGGAAAATATATTTAAAATCAATCTGGCAATGATATCATAGTTAGGTTCAAATTAAAAGTGCTCAGTAAAAATATTTTTATCATAAGACTTTATTATGATTTCAACCGACAGAATCAGCCAAAAACAAACATGTAAAGGATATAGGTGAAAAACTCAGTTATAATAAATAAGATCAATTCAAACACAGTTTTGCATTTTTTCTTGACTATATTTTATGGTAGCTAATGCAAGAGCAAGGGGACTGAATGAAGCCAGGTTAAGAGGTTAGGGTTCAAAGGTCGATTCTGTGGAATGAAGGGCTTATGGTTGAAATTGCGAGCCGGGCAAACCACTGACGGCCCGGGGGTCAACAGGAAGTAGGAGTATTTAACCACTCATGGTTCGATAATTGAAAGTGAATTGGGGATGAGCTGCAGTGTGCTCATAGTGCACTTTTCATTCCTTCATATTATGTCAGGGACACTAGGTCAGAGGAGCAGAGTGTGCTTGGCACATGCACCTGGTTTATGTTTCCAGGCTGCTGGAGGTGGTTTTAGGAGGGCAGGACAGGGCTGGGCAGGCAGAGAAACAAATATGGATTTGCAAGAAGAAAGAGAAGAGTCACACCATGGGCTCCCTGCACAGGACGATCTCCAGCTCACTGCGGTACAGTTTGCCCCCATCAGACAGGGCCATGATGCTCTGCTTGTAGCCGGTCAAGTTCTTGGCATCCACCTCCTGCGCATATCAGGACAGGTCAGTGATTTTGCATACACCATTAAGCCATAATGAGTAAATAAAAATTTAATAAATTGTGCAATTTCACAACAGGTACATTTACCAATAAACTAGTAGAACAGGCTTCCAGAAAACACCATTATTATGTGTCAAGTGTTCTTAAGTCAAGAGAAGCCCCTCTTTTTTACAATCAATACTTAACAACGCACACTGCATTCAAACAGCTCTTCACCTTAACTCACCTTATTGTTTGTCTGGTATAGGTCTCGTAGCAGAGCCTCCAACTCCTGCTCATCGATGTAACCATTCCCATCCTGTAACGAAAGAGACATTTGAAGTGATTTGTCAAAATAAGCTTTATTCACTAAGTGTTGGCACGTCTCTGGTGGCCATTCATAGTAAATGATAAACCCTCCCCATTCACAAAGTGAAAGGTTCCATGTGGGGCTACTTTGCTAATTAATAGATCAATGGTCTCCAGATAGTGGTTAGGGTCTGTGCCATAAAATAAGTCCAGCTCATTGGAGATGCTCCATCAGCAGTTGGCACAAAAATGTCTTCCATCTAGGCCCAGTCTCCAGATAACCGCTGTGTTGAGACGCTTGCCAGTTTTATTTTGAACAAAGCTCCTCCCGATTGTCCCAGATCTCTGAAATAAAGTGAGGGGCTATTTGTTTTCCCTTTTAGGATGAAACAAGTCTTTGCAGTTTTTTTCAGGCCGGAGACAGGGGCATTATGAGCCAATCTGCCTGAATTCCCGCACCATGTTGTAGTCAAACATTTTCAAGGCTGAACACAGTTTGCCCTCTGGTTCTATGAGCTTTGTACTTTTTTTAGCCTTGAACAAAGTGAAAAGAATCATCAATACAGGCTTATACACATCCCATTCTATGTTGTGTAACCTTTGAATACAAAATGAATGCAGCACTTGACAAACCACAAATATATCATTTTCACTATAGAACGTGGATAGTTTCAAATGCTGAAACATAAAACCTTACTTCAAATATCATACCATCTATTTGGGCCAGACAACCAAAGCCTGGAAGTATATTTCCTTAACATATTATCAAATAAATTAGACCATTTTAAAATTCATTAATCTTACAAGGAAAAGATGATTTGTATCAGATTTAGCTACTGCTATTTTCCATCTGCAGTTCCCTGGGCAGGTGAACACACATTAAAACACAGGTCAATAAACAATTACAATATATGATTACCAATTTGCCATACAATTGTATAATAACACAAATTACCCCATGTCCACCCAGTCCAGACTAAATAAAAATCTATAAGTGCAGGTATATACAGTGACAGGGGCAGCACCAACTAATTAGACTGATGTGGACACATTTGATTATTTAAAATTATTTCCTTAACATATTATCAAATAAATTAGATATTTTAAAAAGTTTTAAATCCAGAAATGTAAAGGCCTCTTTCTTTACTGCACTCCAGGTCTGTAAGCTTCAAGGAACGGAACATTTGCCACAAGTTGTGTATAAGTATTTTACATATGTATACCATAAATACTATTTAGGAATGATTTATAAAAGAGTAAACATGTAACAGCAGAGAATTTCTGTCCATATGGTTCCCTTTAGTTGTGCTAAACCATGCGAATAAAATAAAAAAGTCAAATTTGACAGGTGTGCAAGCTATATATAACAGAGGGTGTCAATATGGTCAACCCATAGGGTTCCCTTTAGTTGTGCCTAAACCATGCGAATACAAATAATTGTAAATGCTTTTAACGAATGGCTGCAAACTACTTAGGGCTGTTTACAAAGGGACAGGTGTGCAAGCTCCTGTCATTTCCCTAGGCTACCTCCTAGTGCCACAGTTTTCGTACTTCTGCACGGAAACAACTATAGGCTACCTTCTATTTTGCAAGGATTAATTGCTATCATTTTTTGGATCTTATCATTTTTTGACTCTTAACTCCAAATAAGGACAATACTAAACTAAGCTTTCATAAATGAGAAGGTGATGTATATTAGAATTGTAAGCGCTGTTGCCCTCGGATTATGTTGTTTTGATTATGCAGAGAGAGATTTGGGAGTAATCCTCCAAATCCTGTAAATTGTACTGCACCTGGTATTTTTTTTTTTTTTTTAAACAATTTCATTTGTATGCGTAACATGGAAGACCTACCTTGTCATAATAATTGAAAATGGCATTGAATTGCTCAGCAGTCAATTTCACACCCTGTAAAATAAAAGTAGAAATGAATGACCACATGGGAAACGATTTAAAACTTGCAGTTAGCTGGAGTTTTACCTGGAATTTGAGCAGGAAATTCTCCTGAACTGGGAGCAGCCTGAGAGAGAGAGAAGCAGAGCCATGTTGCATCAGGGGACATAAAATGGAGCTGAAAATTCACTGAGGCATTTAGAAAGAGAGCAATTTTACCTTGCCATCTCTGACAGGCCCAGCTTCCCATCTCCATTCAGATCAAACATCTTCAGCTATGATTTGTCGAGCAGGAAGAGAGGAACAGAATGTGGAAAATTTTGAGCAGTTTTACATGAGGAGCTTTATCTAGATCAGGGGTCTCAAACTCAAATGAGCTGGGGGCCGCAGGAGGCAGAGTCTGGGTGAGGCTGGGCCGCATCAGGTATTCCACAAAAAAAGCTTTGTTAAAATCTTCTCAAAAGTCATCGCTGTTTTCAACATACAAGAGGAAAAATGCTAATTCTTGTGGATTTTATAGATATACATCATTATTTGTTGAATCTTTTGTGACAGGAATACACAGTCTAGTGACTTGTGTGTTTGGGGTTTACTGATTTGGTGAAACCTTCTACACACAACATGGTAATGGCACACTAACATTAAACGTTCATACTGTCCTGCGGGCCACAAAATATAGTCTCGCGGGCCGCAAGTTTGAGACCCCTGATCTAGAAAATAAGAGACGAAGTTAATAAAATGAAAAAAGAAAATGCAGCATAGTGATCCTACTGTATCTGTATTCAGTTAAAGATACTACAACTATTACCTAATGCACAATTTCCTCACATTCACAACTTGTATCAGCTGTAACTCTTGAGTCAACTTCTCTAAAAGAAAAAGTAGGTTGCACATCTGCATTGTAGCACATAAAACCCTTGCAGTGGAAATCAAGTGAATTTTAAAGAAGAACTCATTTTGGGTCAGGCCAGTTCTTTCTGAGGCTGAGTTAGCTGCAGCTGTGACCACATCTGAGCAGTGAACAGTAAAGAACATGAGGGGTCACTGAGCTGACCGAGACACCAACATTGTGGAAAACTCTTTGTACTACGCTCTCTGCTTACAATAGTCTGTGTGTACTCCTGAAGCTTCTGGTCATCGTAGTGTCTGTTGGCCTTCTGTAGCAGGTCCGACAGGAAGCCCTGAGGAGAGACGGTACTTATGTGAGGGACAAATCAGGACATGAGCCTTTTGCAGTCTTTGTTCTTCCTTATTGCCAAAAGCACATTTTGTCATTTCACAAGCCATTCTGCTGGACTTAATCTCCTAATTTTCTGGCAGATTTCAATTGAAGCATAACATTACGTAATATTTAGAGCTTTATATATTCATGCTCATTATAAGAAAACAAACAAACTGGATCTGCAAACAACAGACTGTGGTTCTTTACCAGTCAAGTCCTTCACTTAATGATATTATGAAACCACAACATAACTACCACTTTTCCACTACCACTTCACATAGACTTTACTGAGATACTTCTAGTAACACAAAGTCACTAGTTATACAGGTCTGGTGAAATAGTTGTGTCAAGATGGGCATCTAGTTTAAAAGACACATTTATTTGAAAACAACCAATAGCAGTTTGACAGATGTTTGCTCTAATGATCCACTAAGGTAAAAGTCAGAAGGAAAGACAAAATTCTCTAAATGTTTAATGTTGTTAGAAGTATTGATGCAGAATTACTACATTATAATATATCAAGTGAATATGTAACATGGATTTGACTTATTTGATAAAGTAAAAGGGAATTGATGATGATTAAATGGTCCTGTGGAATCAATGTGTAGGTAGATTTCTTAGTCGAAACAGTTGCCGTGCAAAAGCCGACCACCACACCTGCAAATGCACACACAAATGAGTGCCAAATGAACAAAGAGAGATTTGTAGGATTCTTTAGCACAGCCAGATCAGGTGCATTTCTGTTGATTGATATTGGCATTGGATTATCTAGTGTATAATGTATTATTACATTGCAGGGTTAGAAATTTGAATGGACCCCTTTGCCAACTCTGAAATCCAACCTATTTCTTTGATTGTACATCTCCCTGCAGGCCCATATCCTAATGACATCTCTGAGCTAGTCATGGTGCGGCTGCTGCCCATCTCCTCAGGTGCAACTTTTCAGAGCTTTGCCACAGCCACACCGAGCGGAAACTGATACGGCCCCATAACAACCTGAACAGCCTAATGAGAGCATGAGGCGTAATGATTGCCCCCTTTAACGTGGCTGTGTGGTCACAATCCTCCTAAAATCGGAGAAGTGGAGGACATTTGTGTAATTTTTAATGCTTTGGGGATCTGAGGCCACCACTGTAAAAAATACTCCATCACTGGGGAGTCTGACACAAGGCCGCACTAGTTCAAAGGCTAGAACTGTGTTTATTACTATGCAGCTGACAGGATTTTAAAAACTTTGAGGTTAAATTAAATGTTTACACCAACTGAGTTTGATGACATATTTTGACACATCTTGTCTCTCTTCCTGCTACGTACTGTATAAAGGAAAAAGTGCTAAGATATAGTTACACAGCGCAGTGCCCATTCAGTGAACTGAGCATTTGATTTGGGATTAAATCCTACCTCAAATGAGATCAAGCATTAGTTATCAGTATGTTTTTTCTTAGGGAGGTACAACTTTAGATATTGTGAAGTATTTGGTCAGTTTCTTTTGAAATAGTTTTCTGACAAGGGGATCTGCAGGATAAGCATTCAGTACCCGAACATAACACTTTCTTTTTTCTTTTTATTGATACAGAGCCATTTAACAAGTAGAAGATGATTAACATAATGTAATATAATGAAATAATGAAAGGCAATATGAACAAAACAAAATAACCAATTACACACCAGAGCATGATTACAACTGTGTAACACAAACTATTACAAAATGAAACAGCCTTCATAAAGCAATGTGATGAAAATGAGTTACATTCACGGGTTGTCATGCTGTTGTTTTGTAATGTGATGGAAAGAAAGAACAAATAAAATGAATGTAAGTGAACAGCAAACAAAACTCGCATTTTAACCATGATTTCTTACGCTTTGCACAAATCAAACTGCCAAGAATCATCCTATTTTACCATATTTAAACCCAAGTATTATTTTAAATACTATATTCTTACCTTCAACTCATTCGCCTCAATGTAACCACTGCGATCTGTATCATACCGCCTCCATGCCTGAAAAAGGAAAAAAAGTAAAGAAAAGGTTAAAGTCAGTGAATTTCCCCCCTTCTTTTGACACAGTACATAAATTGATTTTTTTCCCCCTGAGACAGTGGTCTTGCTTGACCACAATGATCAGGTCCACATGTGCACACTGGTCTGCGCGCACCAGTGAAAGTCATTTTAATGAATGTTTTAATCTCGCAGCTGTCTCTGTCCAAAGAAGGGCTCCTTATCAAAGATGGATGCCCCCACTACCCCAACCCCCTCCACCAATCCTTCTGTAGAGAGTAGCTAGGTTGTTATTCATTATATATGACTCTGGAAATAGAAGCTTCCTCATTCTAACCCTTTCAAAAACCTTTCCTCCCCAACAAGCCGCTAACCCAACCAATCCTTGAAACAACCACAGATTAATCTATGTTATCAGACTCTCTGTGTCTTTTAACAGCTCGTCACATTTTAATCTAACCACTGCTGTATTTCTGCTTACTCCGAACTCCCCTTTATTTTACTCATCTCTCCTCTTCCCCGGTATCTCTCGCTCCTTCATCCTTACACTGCAGTGACAGCGACAGCCCAGAGGCATAATTGGTTTCTAATTGTCACCGTTAGACTGTTGGAGCACATCTAACATGAAATCTGCCATTTTCCTTATCTTCATGAGGTATTTAGTGGAATAAATGACTCCCTCCCAGCTTGTAGCTTTCATCGCTTGTAACAGTCTCTCTGCTCTGGGCTTTTTCTTACGCCTATTCTGCCATTCATTATTAAAGGACAGTGCGCTAAAGTTAGTTACAACCTCATTCAACATTTTCATCTGGATAAGCTGTTGTGAGAGACTAGCGGGTGTATGATATTGTTGTCACGCTTGTGCTAGTTTGTGTGAGCTGCTTGAAAGCCCCGTGACAAATTGACTTATTTTGTTACTGCATATTGGAATGTGCACTGACATTCTTTTCTATTTGAACCAGACGTCTGTAGCCTGCACATAAACTTGTATTGGATTAATCTCGTGCTCTGTTATTGTAAAGGGTCTGAAGACTTGTCATACGCAGTTTTGGGGCTTTTGCAGCAACTTGTCACGCTGTCAATCTTGATCAGCTACAATGTCATGCCTCTCACAGTCTGTAGTTGTTGGCTTAAGCGATTACAGTGCAGGTATGCCATTATAATCCAGTGTGATGCCTTTGACAGTGTGTAGTTGTTGGCTTAAGTGATTACAGTTCAAGTATATTATTATAATCCTGTCATGATGTTTTGAATGACAGAATGTTGTATACAGAATGTTTTTGGATAAAATGTACATAGGCCCATAGTATTTGCATTTTCGTTTTGTCATAAAACTTAATGGACAAAGTATAAACTATAAAAGAAAGTGTTGTTCTGGGACGTTTTACTTGCCCTTTATATTGAGCCCTATTCAGCAGTAGTAGCAGGCGCTGGTTGTGTTCTGATTCTCTTATCTTCAGTGTCCTTGATGTGACAGGCAATTCAAAGTTCTGCCACAAACTGCACTGATATTGCTTTGCATGGAATACCTCTTATACTTTGGCGGAAAACTTTTTAGTTGGTGTTTCCTAGAGTTAAGCTTAGAATCAGTTAGAGCCTCTTTATTAGTGGTGATTTTGTTGTTTAGTGATCAAAATGACTGCCAAATTTGTGAAATCATACACACAGTACACTAGTTTTCCATTTATAAGCATGCTTAAGTTATTGTGAACTATGCATAACAGAAAATCACTTTAATCAACCAAAATATTTGTGAGGCAGCTTATGGCCTGTCAGTATTATTTAGTCCCATCATTGCATTCTTACCGCCATGAACTCGGCACTGGAGCTGACAAACTGTCTGAAGCAGAGCAGGAAGTTCTCTTCAGTGGGCAGAATCTGGGCCAGCTGTGGAGACAAGGTACAGGCAAAGAGGTGAGAACACACAAGATGCTGGCAATGGAAAGATTAAGACTGGGAGAGCTTTTTGTCTTTAGTGCCTTGAACTTCTGCATGAATAATATTGTGAAATAACCTCAGAAAAGTTAGTTTTATGCCATAGCAGGCGATTTGAGCTTGTAGTGGATTAATGTCTTTGAATATCTCAGATGAAAGAATAATAAAAATGGTGGGAAGTTGCGCCCAAAATTGACTCTGGAGAGTTTCATAAAGGCTGCATTTATGTAATCGACTGGAGTATTGACTTCGGTCTCACAATTTGTCAGCCCTTTGATTTTTCTCTCCTGGCAAAATATAGACCTTATGCTTCACATACTCCTCCTGCTGTGGGATTTCTGTTATTTGTAGTTAAAATCAACATGTACAAAGCCAGAGATATTCTAAAGAAATCATTAACCCTGTATAGTTACACAGACTCCGAGAAATTCTTACTTTTTGGCAGTAATTATAATAGTTGAAGAACAATCATTTGTTCTATAATAAGATGAAGTGTTTTTTTTTTCTCTTTAATTTATGTAGATTGAAAGTCAATATGGTAATGAGCCAATGACTACAATATTCTACCAATGATAAAAAATTAGGACAGTTGTCAAATAAAGATTTAAAACAAAATATGTTATCTTTTGAATGGTGAAAATCCTCAGAATCCTCAAGATGTTGCCTTTATACATGAATCTTAAACCCATGAATGCTAGTTCAAACTATAAAGTTAGTTAAAATAAACAGTGGTGTGAACAGGGATACTGACCTCTGACATCTCAATGCGTCCATCTTTGTTCTTGTCGAACTTCTGCATGAACTCCTTCATCTTTTCTCTGAAGGTGGGGTTTGTAGGGTCCTGAAAAAGAAGTCCAGTTTGAGATCTCATGTTGCTTGCTCATACACAAGTTTGACTGAAGGTAGTTTTTATGTGACATAATTGTTAATGTGCTGTTTGTATCTACAAATGCTTGGTGTGGCAAACATTGTGATTTCATTTGCTGTGTCCAGATATACATCCAGAAGCCTGTTTACTTATGACAAAACCAGGCTAAAAAAGCCAAACCAGTTTTCATCCAACATCCATTATGATTTGGCTTTTGTAGTCACACAATGTTGTTATACTCATTTTCCTCAAATAATATTTTGGACACAAATATTTTGATCAAGCCTACATGCTAATTTGACGTAGATACATTTTGCATTCCAAGACTTACCACTCCTGCCCCTCTTCGTGCAACCTCCAGCTCCCTGAAGAAGTTCTCCAGTTCCTTGCCTTCAATGTAGCCATTACCTGGAACACATAGAGCCTTTGTTTAATACTGCTGACATGTATAAACTCATGTGGTCATGGTGTCACACTTGCATCAAAGCTTGACTTTGTATTGATCCAAACATGAGCCTTTTACCAGTAACTGTCTTCCTCTCCTTGCTCTAATAGATCCAACTATCGACTGGTGCAATGGAAACTGATCACTACTAAAGGACTGTTACTTTTTTTTTTTTTTTTTTTTTATTTTTTTTAGCTAGGAAGGTGCTATATTTTTAAGAAAACCAAAAAAGCCAACAGTGGGGGTTTAGCAAAATAAGACAATTCAGTAAGTGTTCAGTAAGCTTCTGTAAAAACACGTGGCATACAGGTGTGTCTGGATGGCCCGCTCTGGCCAGCATGTATCCTGACTTAAGGTATACCCAGTTGTTGGATGGAGATTTTACGATGTGGAATAATTGAAAATACTCATTCAAATGGTCACCCATGAACACAGTAACACAGTAACACGGATGTATGCTTTTATTTCATCTCCTGGTGTTGGAATCTCTTTTCATGCCACTCAGCGTGTTCATTAACTTCAAATTAATGTTCTAACAAGACCGCAGTGCACTTTTATAATTGAATACGCTCACTCAACACATTTCTTTTGTTCTTTAGCATATACAGTACTTTATAGAACTCAATTTGTGTAACATATTCCACCATCTTTGTGTAGTGGGCATGTACTAAATAAATTCTAATTCTCTTGACACCTCTAATACTTATCCACAGCTTGGTTTGCCCTTGCACTAAAGTTCCTGTGGCGCCTTAATGTTCCTAGCGGTGATCCACTGCCCTGACACTGCTTATTCAGGGGACAAATGAGAATGGCCCCTTTACACAGGTACTTTGTGAAGCTGTGCCAATATCCCATCAGCCCGCACAACTCATCGGGCCGGACAGATGGCTCCAAACGATGTGACTACTGCTTCAATAAAACCCTGGAAGGCAGAACTGGCTCATTAAACACTAACAAAGATTATCATGCCATCCCCCTTCCTCAACTCTCATGCTGTCTTTCCTTGTCATCTTTGTCCCTCTCCTCCCTCCCCCCTCTCTCTATCGGCTGCTTTGGTCTATCTATGGAATATTTGTATGTGGAAGTGGTACTGTGTGCGGGACAGTGCATCAAGCCCGCTCTCTCCTGTGGGTCTTATTGACATTTAGCACTCTGCAGAGAAATGGCCTGCTTGGTAATTAAACAGAGTGAGATGTGATTAACTACAAGGCAAATGGCATAAAATGACAATAAAAATAGATTTATGAATATATTATGCGTGGGTGTTGTCATATAGTTCAATGGATGCACCAGTGGATGCAGCGTTCTATTATGTCTGTGCTGTAAGGAGCATCTGCTGGGCCGTTCGGAGGCAGCTGTGAAAGCAAATATATTTATTCTACACACTCTTGGTCTACAAGTGAGGCACTCATGGCATTATGCTGTTGTATGGTATATTCATTGAAATTGCAATATTAAATTGAACACTGTGACATTAAACAGACTAACTAAGGCAAGGCATTACATGCACAGTTGTGCCAGCCCCAAGCCTGGCAAAAAACTGCTAAGAAATATATAAATCAAGTAAAAGTGGTATGGGAAAATGATACTACATTATCAAATGACAGATTTGTAGTATTTGAAGTGTATTTTCAGAAGAAGAATGTTGGCAGATTCCCTTCTATGCTCTTGCTCTGGCATGTTTTTACTTCTCACTCATAGAGTCCACTTCATTAAAGATTTACTTTGGCATTCATTTTTATGCCAAATGCTGATGAAACCCTCTTCATGCAGGCTTGGGGCATAGTAAAGTTGCCCGGAGAGATTTTGGTTTGTAATCACTTAAAACGTGATACAGTCATAGATGGAAAATTCTGTAATGTTGTAATATGGAGATACAGGCTGTGGAGATGAGATCTGCTGGGAGGAGGCTATATAGACCTAAACTTGTTGGAGAAGCACCATCTCACCATCTCTATTTAGTTAGTTAGTACATTTTTTTACAGAATCACATGCATTGGAAAACTCGAAAAAGTGTCATGTTCGCTAGAATGCACGGTAAAAAATTGTGGTGATTTTTTTTGCTTAAGGGAACTAAAATGACAGGCACATTATGAATCAAAATCTTAAAGCACTGTAAAGTTTTGAAATGTAAGTAAATGTTATGAGTCATTGCTGTACCAAAGACCACTTAAAAACAGCACTTAAGGCAGGCACTGAACAGTGGCACGAGGGGCTCAGAAAACACTTTTGGTCACCGTGCATTTTAAAACTCTGCATCTAACATCCCAGGAGGCTCACCCAATGTAAAAATCAAGGTCCGGACATTGGCTAGTAAGTTTTGCAAAGTGTTTAAAGCCTATTTACATTTGCCTTTCAAAACAGCCTATTCAAATATTCTGCAGTGAAGGCATACGAGCTTAGGGCACTGATTTCCATCCAGAGCCAGGTCATAGTGACAACAAATGTGCTATAATTAGCCATAAAAATTATGTTATATTTTTCTTTTTTTGATTGAGAGGTACAAAGCGGTCTGTGTGCGCTGACAGAAAAGAGAGAGCGATGAGAGGGACACAATGTGCAGGGAGCTGTGAAAGATGCAATCCAGATGAGATTTGGGTGTGAGCCAACCAGGGAATACAGAGTTTCATCTGGATGGGGGTGCAATATCTCATGAGTATTTTTACCCACAACTCAACATGTTTATTCACTTTCAACATATAGCCCTTTTTCCCCCCAATCTCTTCCCAAGCTCAGGGCACTCCCAGCAATGAACACAGGAGCAGAAATCAAATTCTCCAGCCAAATTTGATGATTAGATTTGATTTGCAAAGTGGCTCTGCACACAATATGTAAAAGCATTTATGTAAAACACAACAGAATCATCTACTGTAAAAGTCCACAACAACAGCCCTTCTCTGCTCATCGTTACTGCTTGATTTCTCTGTGGAATAGATTCAGCATCACGTAACACTTATTGCAGGAATACCCAGAAGGTATTGTGTGCAAATAGATGTAGCATACATGCACTCCACATCTTGGCAGGTGTGGTATTGCAGATGCTTTGGGAAGTTGACTGCTTTACAACTTGCAATTTGACATAATAATGATTACACTGCAGAATTAAATGAAGAATTGATCTCACAATTTGATGAAGCAGTTTGACTGATTGTGTAGCATACTAAATGAGGTTGTTAATTAGCTTTAGGATAACCTTTTAAGATTGAAGCTTCCTAATCACTTTCTTACATCCCTGAAGATTACACCTAAACTTTTAAGTTTGTTGAAATATTCTAATTTAAGGCAAAAAAAAACCCATTTGCGTTTGGAGAGTTTTTGTCAAGTTTAATTTATGGCGACAGCATATTCCCACACAGGGCAGATTTGATTACAAATAAAACCAAATGAGCCAACAGCGATCATTAGTAAAAGAGTCAGTACGTTGTGATACATTCCAAAACTGACCTGTCATCATCCATTGCATAATTATACAAAGGATAGGCCCATTGTCTTGTGCGGTATAAAAATAGGGCTATTCCAAAGCAATATTTGGTATAAAAGACAATTGAGGAAGTTGATCTCCCCTTATGTTCCTTTTAATGTTCTCCAGTCAGTTAAGTATGCACTAATGGACTAATTCTGCAAAGAAATCTATTCCACTGTCCTGATGATGTGCCCTGCTGAGAGAGAGGCACCACTTGACGGGCTGCAGATGTTGAAAGCTCCTTTGATTGCAAACGAATATCAATAGATGCTGCAGTCAGTCAACGCCACTCACTGCATGACATCTACTGATTAAAGGACTGCACAACCCAGAACACAACACTAATCAAATCTCTAATTGACTGATAAAATAACACAGTTTTAATCAATGTCCCTCCTCCTGCCCTAATGTTGATGTGAATATGATAGTGATGTGCCAATACAGTTCATGTGTATAACAGATGAACTGCCACAACTATGCCACATGAAGGATAATGGTCTCACTTGATGCAAAGCTGCAGCATTCACAAAAACATCACACTGAGAAAGAGCTGCTGGTCACTCATAGCGGAGAATAAAAGTTCCAAACGCGCTAATGCACACGGGGTCGGGAGTGGTCCGCATGAAATATTCAGTTTAGAAACGTCCGACTTGGGCGTATACAAATTGACAGATTTTTCTTTTCTTCGACCTTTGACCAAAAATGCACAAAATGCAAAACATGATGTAGATATAAAAATATGATTTGTAAAATACACAATTGAAAAATAATAATGGCAAATGTCAAAAGTAGATCTAAATAATGAAATTGCTCTGTACTGTTCCACTGTACAGTCTGCATTTCTAAGCCTATGTTTCAGCCCACACTTTTTTTTTTCTTTTTTCCCATTTATTTGCCATTCATGCCACTGTAAAACAATAGTGTAAACGAGTGTCTTATACTATTCAAATTGCATCAGTCAAACTTTTCTTGCTGAATAGTCACTCTTACCGTCGGCGTCAAAGTGCTTCCAGATGTCGAGGAACTGGGACGCAGTGACCTCGGCCAGGTGCAGGTGAGGAGGCTGCTGTGCTTTGTTTGCCATGATGCTGCCGGAAGGATGCTGTGGCTCACACAACGCGAAATCCCAACTTTTAGCGGAGTCTCACTGCGTTCAAAACACACCCCTCAACACACTGTGGCACCGGCGCGCTCCACGGCGCCTTTTAAAGCCGCGCGCACGAGCCGTAATGCCTCTGCGCTGCCAGAGGAGGCGCTGTGCCATCGAGGAGGGCCATCTGAGTCAGCGTCCCGTACAAGTATGTGTGTGTGATGTGCTGGTGTGATAGGACGTCTTGGGCACTGCAGTGGACCCTGGGAGTGAATGCAGTCCTCTTATTGTTACATCATCAGTGCTGCATCTTGGCCAACATGTGTGTGGAGACTGAGCGCATGCAGTGACTGAGAAGGCTACTTAATCATAGAATGACAACCCCATTAACATCCATTTGTAGAAAGGCACAAGTCAGTGAAGTGTGGCTTTGTCATAGAGGCACTCACTGTGGATCTTTCACATGCATTAGGAGGAAAATTAAGAAGGGATACGAGTGTTCAGTCTTGCAGTAGATTTCAAATTTCCAGGCTGTTTTGAATACATGTTAATAGCAGCATGATTCTGTTAGTGCCAATCATACACTATAAACATCAGTACAAACATGTTTAAGTGTAGGCTGCACTTGTGCAGCAGGCAGCATGGATTTAGCATTGACATCTAACTTACCCGTGTGCTGGGCCAACAACTTAACAACTACAACTCAGCTCCCACTAATCACACTTACAACAAGCCCCAAGCATGAAGGGCAAAGGGCTCTCCTTCAGCTGTAAGGCCACCACACACTAACACGTTCTTTGAATTTGCCTTTTTTATTTTGTCTTGATCAGAAGTGTCATCCATTCATAATACAGACAATATGGTTTTGCCCTTGTTTGTGTAATGATTTGAAATAGGAATTATTATTGTTGCACAAAGATTTTAATTAGGCCTAGCCTAGTGTGAGGCAATATTTACAACATTATGACATATATTGGTCTACTGCTATTTCAAGCAATTAGAAAAACATCTGTAGTGTTGTCAAAACTGACTGAGCACATGGTTTTCAATTACTGAAAATTAGTGAAAAATGCATGTGCTTTAATGGAATATGCAACACTCATACAATGTGCATCAGCTTAGTGTGTATGTTTGGAGTGCACCAAGTCAAGCAGTTGTTTTACTGATGTACTGTTTATTATCATTGTGTGCTTCCTCTTTAGTCATCCATCTTCAAAGGGACTTTATTCACACCCTTCTGGCATAAATTTGATGCCAGCAATGCATAGGTTTCCATTACTTCAGTGTGAGGAGATTGCTGTATCAGCAAGATGGTGTACCAAACAGAGCTAGTGCAATAATAAACTGTAGTAACGTGTGGGCACTTTAGGGTGTGTTTTCCCTGGTGAAGTGCAGTGTGTCAGCCTCCTCTGAGACCAGGGCACAGAGGACAAATACAAGTCAGCCAACTGCATCTGAGTCATGCTCAGAGAACCACTTCTCAGGTAACACTGAGGCATGATGGGAGAGGGCACCAACACTGCCCTATACAGTATGTGTGTCCTGTTCAGTGTGGACAATATACAAATGTAATCCATTGCTTACTTTCTAACAAAGGTGCAAAATGTTCTGTTTCGCATGCAGCAGTAGCCAAATATCACACTAAGGGAAGATAACAGCTATGTTCTGGTCATTTTTGTTAAGGCCACATTTTTTATCTGCTCCTTTCATCTCAGGAATGCGTGATCCCAACTCTGGTAAGGTTCTAAAACACTCACCTTGTTTGACTTTGCTTACATTTCTTATTTGTAGAATCTGTAACCTGAACTCTAGGAGGGTATAAAACACAGATGCGCTCTCACCTTGTTTAGACTCTGCTTTAAACACTGCTTAGGACACTACTCACTTGACTCTGCTTTAGCCTCTGTTTTGAATTTCGCTGGACACTGGCTTTAACGTGACTGTATTACTGTAATCAACAATAAAGATCTACAAGACGAGTCCCATGCCTCTGCGCCTGTTCTTCAGGCAAAACAGAACAGAAAACGTAACAGTGTATATTAATCGAGTGAACAACTGCATCAGACATTGAGCAGGGGTGTTGGACTGGGAGGTGGTAAAGAGTTTTCATTTACCCTGGGTCCAGAGCAGGAAGGGGCTCAGTGTCTGCAGTGTGCATCATTCATACAGAGAACATGTAGGGCGCCCCGAATTTTGTACTACACTCCTGATTATGACTGCCAACCTAACTTTAGTGGTTACAATGTTAAAGTGAAGATGTGAGGCACACTTTGTATTCTATCAGCCTGGATAATAATGTTTGTGGAGGGTCATCTGAGTATACCGCCCATGCCATTTGAATGCACACACCAGCGGCAATCATTTTCAGTGGCAACCCCAAAAAGAGACAACAACAGTGATTAAAAAGATCAAAATAAATTCACTGATGTGGATAAGCCGAACATCCTATTCATCTTAATGCACTGTTGAACTGATCTGTCACTTTTACACAGAGGTGGAGCAGTAATTTCCCAGATTTACCCTCCATGGCGCTCCTGCTAGAGTGCTGACATAATGCTGGCAGCTCTCGCTCTCTCTGGAAAGTCAGCAGAGACGCTCTACCAAATCCTTCTTCTCCTGCTGGTACCAGTCACATTTGCTAACTAGAAGCCCACCGAGCACTACATGACAGTACATGGTATTAGTTCTGTAAGCACTGTGAAGCTTCAAAGATTGTGTCACCATGATGTTGTTTAGGAATGTGCATTCAGCGGACCTGTTCCCCTCTATTTCCGCAGCTTCCCTTTTCACCCTGTAATAATCAATAGTGGGCTCTGGGCTCTACTGGCACACTGACAATAGATAGTTCAACATTACATTAGAGATAAGGATTGTCGCCCGCTTGTGGGGATTGCCGACTCAAACACACTTCACTCTCCCGTTCACTTTAGTCACTCTTATCTTATCTCTCTGTCTCCCAGTCAAACTGCTGTCCAGTATCCAGCTATTTGATGACTCTTTTGCTGTTGGATTTTCTGTGGAATCCCTACTTATTTGATAGTAACAAGTAAAACATGAGAATTCTATCAGTCTATACAACATACATAAATATTTCCAGTGTCTTTTGGCACCAAAATTCACTATTCCTTGTGGTGGGTATTAGATTCTAATATTTAATTATGTCATACTTCTAGATAGGGGGCTTTCACTCTTGGGGCAAGAGTCTTATGTTTTTTTTAAAAAATATCTATAATCCCCAAAATTTGAGTCTAATAAGTACTGTTAGGCAAGGCATGGCAAGTCTATTTGTATAGAACGTGAAATTTGTTAAACTGATTCTGCTGGTTGTTCCTGTCAAAAAAGTCCAAGGGACCAAGCCCAAGTGTATTTTGCACAGTGTCGCCACGGCGATGCCTTAAAAACCCGTGTTCTTGCATTTTGTGCATGAGCTGTCTTTTCACTTTGTTTAGTGATACATACAACTCTAAGCCGCAATAAAACAGAGACAAGTGACGTGTTAGCGCCACCCTTACGGAGTGTCGGGTCGGCTGAGTGTAAAGCGTTTGATGCTGCTTGCGGCTTTAATTCTATTTTCATTCCACAAAGAAGTACATCTTAATTTGTAATGATTTGTCAGGTAATTAAAAATATTGACTTTTTATCTGTATCTGTAGTTTCAATAATTTACAATCACTTACAACAATTCAGTATTCACATTTCTGAACTCTAGAACGTGTAGCTATTTTTAGTAATATCTGAATAAAACAAAGCCTCTGTTCCCCTGTGTCAAGGCTGAACTTGCTACATAATAATGCAATTTCTGCTTATATGAAAGTGTATTCTTAACAATACATCAATTATCTTATATTTTAATTGTGATGTTGTGTTTTTATGTGATATAATTTGCCATTTTCTTGCCCAATACTTAAGGAATCAGTTAAAGTATTAATAAAAATAACAAAATATAGTGGTTTATCTTAGAACACCTCTCCTCCACTGACCCATCAGGAATTAAGTGCAATATTTTATTTATTTATTTATTTATTTGGTTTATTTGACAGGGACAGTGCACATCAATGAACATTTCTGTAAATGTACCAGATTTAGCCAGAAAGGCTATTTTTCATCTGCTGTCTCTGGACAGATGGTGAAGAAGTCACCCTAAAATGTAACAATAAAAGTTACGCAATATATTTACAACAGTGCAAAAATATAATCAACAGTACAGGCAAACTAGTGAATACACTCAAACAATAAAAGCCATTACACACACTACACATGACACACACACTCAGAAGAACACACACATTACATTAGAGCACACAGCAACATAAACTAGTGGTCACAGGTTTGATGGGTTATTAGCCAGTTCTTTACATGTTTTTTGAACAGATCGTATGTGGGTTTACAAGTACAACTTTCACAATTCACGTATATATGGCAGCTTTGGTAGATACGCTCTCAGACCTAATAGGTGTATGCTGTGCTGCTGTTGTGGCTTGAGTCTTTTCATTTGTATGAATATTTTAGCTCTACAGTGGGTCGTACGTAGATGAATTATGAAACGCAGAGAAGCTGGGAACAGAAGAACCACTTCCACTTCATCTCAATCTCATGGAGAAGTCTCTCCCTTTTTCATTATTTTGGAATTATAAAACTACTCCTCACCTTGACATATCCATATTGATTGAAGTTTAGGAATGGTCTCCAGGGTGTACGGATAAAGCTAACATATTTCACAGTTGCTTTTATCCGTGGGAAAAAACAAAAAAAAAGAACAAAAAAAAACAGCACTGAAATTTCATCAACATGATTTTTATTGGTAGCAGCATTTGATGATTCATACACAGCTAGATTGCATGGAGCATATCAGCCATTCACTGTAGCAGTTGAACAGTACAACTTCATAGAGGTATAAAAAAACATTAGTGGGGTATACATTTTCCAAAGATTCGTTGTTCACTCTGTAGCAGTTTTGTCACTAAGCAAATGTAAAACGATGCCTCACTTATTATTAATCTTACTGGCAAACAAGTCAAATATTTTATGCTACACAAAATTAGTTGGGAAGAAGAGGATATGCTTTTTCAATACTTAAAGATGAATAGAGACTGCTTCAACAAGGAAAATAAATAGTGTAATGACTGCCAGTTTTAGATTTCAACCAATCAAAAAAAAAAGTGTATGCTATTTCTTTCAGTTTTAGTACACCCTAACCTACCCTACCAATGTGGGTCAACAACTAAACCTTTTGTGTAAAATGTACAAAAGAGAGTGCAACCAGTTGAACAATACAAGCACCATTTTTCATGTGTTTTAGGAAGTAGACCGCTGATCTAGGGTTTGATTTCCTTTGCAGTGCTAATGAATAAGACACTCAAGGGGCCTTGGCAG